>CAVLJG010000007.1:57467409-58067409 GCA_963669975.1 Acanthoscelides obtectus | reverse complement strand
ACCCAAATCACCCCCATATATATGGTCCGATTTTGTTTAGTTTAGGAGTTATGATTTTTTTTCGGATTTTTCGAGAATTTTTGAGTTCTGTGTTTATTTTTACCATAACTTCGTTAATAATTGTGATAAATGCCTGCTTTTTTCACTATTATGTAGCTAAGACCTAAGGCTTAACTATCATATAATCATTCAAGTCATGTAACTAATACTACTTTTTAATTTTTTTCAAAATCTTCGAACATAACAAAAAAGTAAAAAAGTGCAACAACTTTGAACGTTTATAAAAAATTGAAAAAACATGTTCTTACTATTCGTAAGTATCTTAAAAACTTCCTTACAGTATCAGCTATTTACCGTAAAAATTTCATCAACCTAGCTTTACTACATGCTACCGTAATTGTGGCTCAAATAGAACCGAACCCAAAATTGGATAACCCTCTGCTCAATAGAAATTGTTAGTTTCGGAAAAAAAATTTGCAAAAACCACAAAAACACGTTTGATTTTTACTGAACAGCAGATTATTATTCATTTATGTTATTTACAAGAGGTTTTCAAAATGTCTGCCTCTAACAGAAATGCACAGTGTACACCAACGTATGAAATTTTGTTTTAAATCTCTAAATGCTTGTGTGTTGTTTTTCAACACATGTGTCGCTTCTTGAATTTTGTTCCTCAATGAATTTTCACTTGCACATTCTTGGGCGAATGTTATGTCTTTAAAATATCCCCAAACAAAAAAATCAATGGGGTTGAGGTCAGGGGAGCGTGGAGGCCATCGTATCGGTCCGTTTCGTCCGATCCATCTGTCTGGGAACCTTTCGTTTAAGTAGTTTCGCACGATCGTTGCGTTGTGGCATGGTGCACCATCATTCTGGAACACCATGTTCCGTCTGGCTTCCAGGCTTGAATCTTCCAGCAATAATGGTAGGCTATTTTCAAGGAAGCTTTTGTAGGCTACCGAATCCAACCTTGACGGCAGTTCAAATGGACCGATAAATTCCATATTGAATATTCCTGACCACATGTTCACACTAAAACGGTGTTGAAATGTCGAAGGCCTTGACTGGTGGGGGTTTTCAACAGCCCAAGTATGTAAATTATGGATATTGAATATCCCTGTTCTTTCAAAACGTGACTCGTCAGTCCATAAAATTTTATCAAAAAAATCGGGATCCTCTCGTTGTCTTCGCAGCATTGTCTCACAGAAATCCACTCTTAACTGGTAATCTGAAGGCATCAACGCTTGAACTCTTTGAACATGATAGGCATGATAACCTTCTTCATGAAGAATATTTTGTATCGATGTTCGTGGTATTCTAAGGTTTTGTGCCATAGATCTCGTACTCGTTGAGGGATTCCGGCTAATTTCTTCAAGTACTACTTCTCTGCGATCCGGATCAGCTGTAGGATATCCTTCATTGCTTCCTCGCCCTGGAATGCGGCCTGCCATGAAAGTGTTATGTGTGTTAATAAAAACACGGTGGTCTGGGTAATGCTCAGCTGTACCGGGAACAACTTATACGCCGAGGCGGACCACAGCCTTCCTTTCCGCAAAAAGTCCAGAAAAGATGGAATGCAATGAAGATTCCAACTTTTCTGCACAATCACAGAAAGGGGGTTACCATTAGCTTCCGGTAGCTCAGTCGGTGGCATGAAGACATCTACAGGCGTGTAGCTGTGTGTCGACCATGGCATGGCTAGAGGATAGAAGAACAAACAGAACACAAAAATTTAACAGATTTTATTTAAGTTGAAAAGCACTTTCATTACGTTTGAAATTGAAATTTTAAAGAACAAAATAAGTTTTAAATCTTTGGCGCTGCTATAAAACTATACACTTAACTTTCGCTAAGCTGGTCCATGTTGACTGGACTGAAGCGAGGATGGCCAGGTGCTTGAAGTGGAGGTCCCAGTTATGAGGGGTGACCTCACATTTAGTGGCTTCAAAACTAGATATAGGCGAAGTTGAACTTAAAGGTGATGGCGCTGCCAAGGCACATGCATGGGTGAAGTGATAGGCCAAGCAATGCAAAGTCAAAGACAAAAGACAAAGGCAAAAGTCAAAGACAAAGGGAAAGGGGGTGGCCCCAATCATTTTATCCTATTTGGACACACATTTTACAAAATTCTAGCACATGGTGCTATATGACCTCATGCTACAGAGAACAAAATTCTCAGCTCTTGTTCGATCAGCGGCTCAAGTGAAAAGGAAGCGCGAGGAAGATCACAGATCAGGAACTCCGCATCAAGCGCGCTCCAAGCGGAAAAAAAGCTAGAGATTGGATTAATGAGTTGCGATTCTGAAATGATAATCGAGAAGTGATTTAATAAATACAATCGGACGGTGATACCGTTACAATTTGTTCAGGGCAAAGAAGTACGTTTTAACAGGTCCTCCTACCTCTATACAAGGCCCACATATGACCTAGCCTTTGAGTATTGCTCACATATTTGGTGTGCTGCCACCCCGACTATATTATCCATGCTCAATGCCGTTCAGAGGAGGGCCGTCCGACTGATCGATGACTCTTATCTGACAGATAGTCATGGGACCCTTTCTCGCCAGCGGGTTGTTGCTGATCTAGCTCTCTTCTGTCGCTACATCAGTGGGCTTTGATTTGCCTGCCAAGCAGACCGGCCTGACTTCCGCCCCCCATCCTAACTGTGTCGAGTTTCGTACACCCAGAACTGACCGATACGATAGCTCCTTTGTCCCTTAGGTGTCGAGACTGTGGAACAATCTACAATAGAAGGCTTTTCTCAGTTCTACTAACCTTAGAAAAAGGTATACTGTATTTTGGATGAATTAAGCTGTACCAAGAATCTGTTCTTGCGTCCTAAAGTAGTTATAGTTCTCTCGTCAATGAAGAAGATGCTGCCAGTCTTCTTTTCTCCAGCCCACCGGCAGAGATCTGCTTGTCACTCTGAATTCCTGCACACCCAGTGCTATCAATCGCTAAGTTATGGATTGGATTGATCGTACGAGAAAGGAGCTCGTTGATATGTGACAGGAAATGAATAAAGCTACAATTTGTTAAGTCATGAAAAGAAATCAATTCGACCTTTAACTTGCGGCGTATGACCTTTCATTTTAACAATTTGGTCAGGAAAATAAGTCTAAAATCGGAGTGTTGCTACTATGGAGTAGTTAGGAAGAGCTTTTAATAACGACTTTTGGAAAAATCATTCAGAATCTAAGGTGTCAACAACCAAATAGCAATATTGTAAGTTTACCTCCATAAAGAAGCTCCACTGATATGTCGACAAGAAAGTACTTGCGAAAGTATTTGCCAGAGGAGAGATGGCAAAGTTTTTTTGTATAGAGGCAACCATACCAGTAAAATATTCATAACAATAAGAAAAGTCACAAAAAATACCGCTTATTCTTCAGTAGCAGTATAGCGCAAACAAAAGCTTATACAGTTTACCACATATTACAACTCCATGCAAGGTTTCAGATATGTAGACGTATATATGTATATATGTATAAAAAGTATGTCCGAGATTGATATTCAATAAACGAGCTCTTTATTACAATGGAAAATTAACTTTTTAGGTCTCAGAATACACATAATTGGCATGTACGCAATAACAGACAATTCAAGAACCGCAGATAAAGATATCTACCATGTCACATCTCTGCTGGAAGCGGTAGGGAAGAAGAAGGGTGTAATTTTAACGAAGGACTTCAGAGGTCGAATAGGAAGAAAAATTGACCACATCGTTGACCCATATGGAGAAGACTGTACGTACAGGCAGCTTGAACTAAAAATTTTTAACGGCTTCCTTGATCACAAAGATTTTTATAAGTACATATGGACACAACAAAGGAAGAATCTGGCAGAATATTGCTTGGTAATAATAACATCTGTAGGTAACAAAAATGCATTGAGCTACAAATCTGTAGTCCACAGCCACGAAACGTATCACAAAAGATTGCACTCCGGTATAAGTCAAGGCTGACAGATAAAAGTAAGGACAAACCAGGTAATGCCAAATATGAATATTTTCTGATTAAATCGATTCATAAAATGGTAAAAGAAGCTTTCTGTAGAAAAAGAATGCCAAAGATTATTTGACGGGCAAGATAAGTTGAATAGGTGGTTGGGGGCAAAAGTGGATGAAATTCAAAAATCTTTAATAGACTGAAAAACTAGGTGAAAGAACAAGTTAATTAAGCGAAGAACAAGTATTGAGAAAGAAAATATAATGAGGTGATAGGTTTATCGGAAGCAAAGTCGCGACAGGCATAGAAGACCCCGGTCGTTGAACGTCCTGAGTGAAGAACGCTGAAGCACAGACCGAATTCCATTTGACCGCTGGAGAGGCTATTACATGAATATTCTGAGAATCAGGAAATCACATATTTGCATTCTATTGTTTGCTGAAGAGCAACAGATGAATATGATGCACAAGAGATTATTGGAAGAATATCAACATGCTCATAAATACATATAAAAAAGGAAAAGCATATGGTAGTGAGACCAAAACGTCAGGATTTATCTATTGGATAAAGTTTGCTATGATTTGGTAACATACGACAAATGCCTCAAGTACGGTTGCCACTAAAAGTTTGGAAGCATCAGCTACATCGCAGAAGTAAAAGAGGAAAACTCCGCATAACATGGAATACAGAAATACTAGGAACCATGGAAAAGAATATTATATTAATGCCAGGAATAAATTGCGATTGGGATGCGCGAACGGCTTTAATGCTGTAAAAACACCTCTCGGATGTAATAAATAATATCTCGTATATAAACTTAAACCTAATATTTATTATTATTATTGTAGCATAACTGAAATCAACTATCGTCAACAATAAAATATGAACATCTTCAAAAATATCTGGTTGTTTCTAATTTTTTTTTGGCCTGAACAACCAAAAGTCACGCTACTGTCAGTTTTCCTTTTTTTCCATATTTTTGTTTAATCGTTTTATATAATGTTCAGCTTATGCCGACGACATCAAAATGCACACCTAAATTCTGCTATGCTTCAAGGAGATCTTGATATTGTTTGTCAATGGTCAGTCAGTGGGCTTTTACCCTTAAATCTAACTAAGTGTTGTGTCCTTCACCTCGGGAAGACAAATCCGCGATTTACATACAAGATCTCTGACCACAACATCGAAGCAGTTTCCAGCCACACTGATCTGGGCGTTGTAGTCAACGATCGTCTTTCCTGGTCAGAGCATATTCACCACGTTACATCAAAAGCCAAGAAACTTCTATACATGCAGTACAGCGTCGGGCTACTCGTATCCCTTTTGGAGCACGAAGACCAAGCTATGAAGATCGCCTTGAATTATTCAACCTGACCTCATTCTCTGAGCGAGGACTTCGTGGCGATCTTATAGTTACGTTCAGGATACTTCATGGTTTGATGGGCACCAACCTCATGCATCTATACCGTCTGTCGCGCAGCAATCTACGCGGACACAGCTTCAAACTGCATAAGGAGCCATTTAAAACAACATTCCGACAGTGGTTTCTTCCCAACCGCATATTCAACACCTGGAATAGTTTACCTGAAAGTGTGGTTGGTGCTGCTTCAGTTAATAGCTTCAAAATGCAGTATGATAGCTGGAGGAGTGTACAAACTTTATAGCTATGAACTGTCTTTTTTTATTTTTTTCTATTTGATGTATTTGTGTTACGTGTCCGTACACTATATTTACTGCATGAGCTTATAGTACTGTGTACTCTGCTCATCTCAGTTATCATAATAATAATAATAATAAGTTTGCAGGTAGTAGCTCACACTCTTTGGACGGAACTCAAGGAGATATCTTGATATTCACCCAGGTTGAGGGAGAGAGAGGGAGAGTTGGGCGGCATGGCAGTGACGACTTCCGGATTCGAGAGCATTTAAACAGTTTCCGGACAGGAAATACCTCCGGAACGTTGAACGCGGTATGCGGTGAGATCTTACTCTGCCTCTCTGCTCTGCACCTCCCTCCAGTCCCGGTTTTTGATCCGCCTTTAAAGTATCGCCATCTCGCCAGTACGCCTAGATTTATGTACTATAACTTTACTAAATATAATAGCTCACGCAAAAATGAACGAGGCATTATCATCGCTAAAATTTCATGCACAACATTTTTCATACATTACAAGAGAATGATCTATCTCCTCCAGTGTCTCCGTCTATTTTCAGATTCAGTTATTTAAGTTGACCCTTGCTGCAACTTACTACTACAATGCCAAAAACGGAAAATCTGATCCGGAATTTTAAAGACGGAGATCGGGCTGTTCAAGAAGTCCCCATTTTCGTTTCGACTCGAAAATAGATTTATGGGTGAGAATTACTGACTCGATCTACTTGAAAAAAATTTTTTTTTGGGCGGTTTCTCATCCATTTTGTCATCCAACATATTCCTTAGTTCTTGCTCTATTCGAATTCAAAAATATCTTATCTACGTATAGTCAGAAAATATGTCTCTATAAAAAAAATGGCGTCAAGTTGGTTGACTCTGCACTTTCTAAGCAACGCTGTCATCAGTTCAGATGATCGAAGCTATGTCAATCAGGCGTGGATGAAGATCGGTTCACAGTCAGTCGAGCAGCGGAGACCGAGTGCTACATACGTGTCTCGGCAGGACCGCGAAAAGTATGATCGACTCACAAGGGTCGTCAATATTTCTCCACCATTTTAAGGATAAATGTGCGGGGAAATCTATGATGAGTACAATATGTCTAAGAAGTGGATAGAATTACCATGGCTGTAGTACTCCACTATCACTACATGCCATTTGATCTTCTGCGATTACAATAGGTAAGTTATCCCGTTACGGCGACAAGCAACGTGTAGGGTAAAAGTGACGTAGAAGTGACCTCAAAGGTCAAATCAAGGCCGAAACGATTTTTTACATGGGAGCCTGGATCCTCTCCTCTTTCTGAGGATAAGGACCCAAAAGTAGCAGGAGCAGACCTTGAAACTGACATTTGCCGTCACATTGACGGTCAAATCTATCTCAATTTGCTAAACGGCACTCTATACTTCTGGCACCGGAAATGGATAGAGTAAAAGATGTTTAAGTTATGACATGACCTTAATATCAGGACAGTTCATCGTAGAAATTCCGTTTGACAAGACTTTCTGACGGTTAAATATAAATGACGATAAATGCAGCATCGCCAGGACATCAATTTTTTCCTGGCAATTCACTTGTGACGTGGAAACTGACATTGACTATGACAGTGAAGGTCGAGTCAAGGACTAGATATTTTTTCCCTAACTATTTCATGGTGACCTTCATTTTGACCTCATCGTGATCTTGAAGTTCAAATCAAGGTCAAGACGTTTATTTACATGTGACCCTATACTTTTGACCCCGGAAGTCGATACAGTGGAAAATTTTACGTTCAGACGTGGTCTTACATGAAATTGTTTTGACCTTCGACAACCTGGTCAAGATGATCGAAAACCCGGATCTTTTTGAGTATAAACCAAACATGAGGGCCCAGAAGCAGCAAGATTTTGCCTTGCTATTCACTGACGACCTTGAAACTGACCTTTGTCGTGACCTTGCCGGTTAAATTGATCTAAACAGCACTCACTCTATACTTCTGGCCCCGGGAATAGATAGAGCGAAATATGTTCAAGTTATGACACGGCCTTAATATCAGGATAGCTCATCGCAAAAAAAAACGTTTGAAAAGATTTTCTGTAAGCTAAGTATGAATAACGATAAAGACAGCATCGCCATCGGCATGAATTTTTCCTGGCAATTTACTTGTGATGTTGAAACTGACATTGACCATGACTGTAAAGGTCAAGGACAAGACACTTTTTTGGCTGATATTCTGTACTTTTGACCACGGAAATAGGGTCCTTACGTTCAGTCATTACCTTTGGTTTCTAAAAAGTGCTAAAAGTTGAAGCCCCTACTGACTTTAGAGTTCGTAGTGCTCTATCTTTAGACAGATCCCCGAAATTGCTTCAAACGGTGGTCCTTGACGATGACCTTGACCACGTCAATTCAAGTCAAAATAATTTTCTTATCTATAATTTTAACCTAATATCAACGATGTCTTAGTCCTTAGGACTTAGTGATCGCTTATCATATTAAAATGTTGTTTGTCTGATCGAAAAAATAAACAATGTAACTTTCTACGAGACACCCAATAAAACCGAATCTGATTTAGGCACCACACCACCACCGGAAAAAAGAAGGGATCTCCCCGGAGTATCCGTTTAAAGCGGCAATAAAATTGCCTGGGAAGACGAATGGTCAGATATCAATAAAAGAAACAGACGTCGGTCTGTCGGTCGACCGCCCTCTCGATCTAGAAGGCCGTGAAAGCCACCGCTGCTGTTTACAATACTACATAGATTTCCTCTCCGAACAGACTCACCCTAACCCCCAACCCTTAAGACTCGAACGTGTGCGTTGGGAATATCAAATCGGGTAAAATATGGGTAAATACGGATGAATGATGTTTGAATTTCTATGACAGGATAATTTTTGCAAGTATGCAGCAGAAAATGCTGGTTTGAAAATAGAAAAATAGACGTGCATTATACTACAAGTTTATTTCGTTTATTGAGAACCTACTTTTCGCAATACGAGAAACTTCTGCTGTTAGAGTTGCAAACTACAAGGTGTAGTCGCTTAGATGAGGTATACTGAGCTTGTTCAGTCTATTTTCATGTACCAGATATCAAAATAATTAATAGGTTGGATAAATCATGCCTTTAAAGAATGAAAACTCGGAGTGTGTTCTGTTTGGAAAAAGATCCGTTAAGAGATCACAAAAGACGCATAAGGAAAAAAACAACATTTTTGTGACTTTTTACTTCCGACGCCAACAGGTGAAGAAGTCATATAATCGCGGCCTGTCAGTTTGTATGCTGGTCAGTCTGTCTGTCTATCTGTATGTCCGCTAATACTTGGCCCGTCTATAACTTGAAAATTATCGGTCAGTTTTTCATCAAAAATTCACACAAGATTACTACTAGTCCAAGGACGAAAAAGCCTTTTAGCTTTTGAAAATTGGTTAAGAGGTGTCGGTGAAAAACCCCAGAAACGAAAAAAAAAAATAATAAAAATCGGTCGAACATTGTTCTTTGAAGACCCTGATTATTTATTAGGATCATTTAGGGCTAAAATATAGGAGGTACGGGAGGGTATTCGCAATTTTTCTAATGTCAATATGCTTGAAAGCTTTCAGCCTTGGTAGTTTTAAGCACCTATTCGACATATGTCGACACGATTAATAATGGAGTAGACGTGTTTGTACCGTGCTGCTGACGAAGTCAAAATTATATGGCAAATTGTGCGTGAAAATTACCCGTTTTTGGTGTCCGATCAGTGATAGCTTATAGTCGTAAGTGCTCAAGTTTATCCAGGTTCTATCTGTTCCTGACCAGCATTTAATTGCATATAACCCGTTCATCATGTCTATAACAAGGCAGACTGGTAAGAAAAGTGAGGATGAATTGCACATGATAGTTAAGGAGTCAGTTACTAAACTGTGCACGTCTGAAGAATTTATACGACAGTTAACTTCTTCAATTACAAAAGCTATTGGGCAGGAACTGAAAAATGACATAGATGTTCTAAAGGAACAGCACAAGGAAACAACGTCAAAACTGCAGGCTCATGATGAACAAATTGACACAATACTCTCTGAACAGGATAAGCTGAAACAATACACTAGAAGAAATACATTGAGATTTTACGGTGTTTAGGAAAAAAAGCAGGAAAATTGCATGGAAGAGATATTACAATTGGTGAAGGATAAACTGGACGTAGAAATTAATCCATCTTCTGTGGAAAGTTGTTTTAGACTAGGTAAACCTGATAGAAGCAAGTCAAGGCCTATCCTAGTTAAACTGGCTTCATCCTTCTACAAGAATCTCATATTTTATAAGAAAAAACTACTGAAGTCTACTGGGATCGTTATCAGGGAGGATCTGACGCCAAATCGATTTCAGCTTATGAAAGACGTCATTAACAAGGTGGGAAAACGTGGAAAAGTGTGGACTAACAATGGCACAATTTTCTGTAAGTACGACGGTGAAATGAAATCTGTAAAAATTAACAAAGTCGCCGACTTACGCAATTTGTAGTTATAGGGATTTAATTAGCAGTATGTAGTGCAAATGAGTCGCTCTTATACTATGTTCATTGTACCCGTTTTTGTTTGATTTTTTAGGATAGTTATTTTTGCAGGGAATATTATACTACTAGTAAGGTTATTTACTATTTTAGCTTCAGCTAGCTCATACACAAGGATTGAGTTATTTTAGTTACTCTTAGTTTTTTGCAGTATTACTGTTTTTGCCTATTACATGAAATACATAAAAATCGGATGTTTAAATATTAGATCTATCGTACCATCTCTGAATGAATTGAAAATTATTCTTGGCAATGCAAAATTTGATATATTTTTTGTTTGTGAAACATGGTTGAGAAATAGTATTGATGACGCATCTATTAATTGCAGTGGTTTTAGTATTTTAAGGAAAGATCGGGGTACAAGAGGAGGTGGTCTGTTAGCTTATGTTAAGGAATGTTACACTTTCGACTTAATAGATACAAGTGATTTATTTAGTGAACAGCTTTGGTTAAAAATTGTAATCAACGAAAAATCGTACGGTTTTGGTTTAATATACAGGCCTCCGAATATGTATGTTAATAGTTTTCTAGATGAATTTGAACGTGTTTTGAGTACGATTTATCCAACAGTTGATGAAGTCATATGCACTGGAGATTTTAATATTATATATTATTCTGTTCTGGACTCTTTCTCGATTAAGCAAATGATAGACTGTCCAACTAGAATCTCTGGTGCATGTGCAAGTTTATTGGATCTTATCATTTCTGGCGATGAGGTTGTATTTGATACAGGTGTCATGGATAGTGGTGGTATGTCGGATCATTTTATAATTTTTGGTAAGGTAAATGTTAGTGAAGTGAGAAATAAACCTAAAATCATTACTATTCGCTCATATAAAAACTTTTTGCAGGGATCAATTTGCAACCCCGTTTTTCATGCTATTTGACCAAGATAGCGCCGACTCTAAAGTTGCGTTTCTTACAAACCTGCTTACAAACCTTTTTGATAGGCATTTTCCTTTGGTATCAATGAGAGTTACTAAACCTAGAGTCCCATGGCTTACAGATGTGGTGAATGCTTGTAGTTGCGATGGTTTTAATTTAAATTTTATTAAACTATGTTGCCCTCATATTATTCCTTATTTAACTCATATAATTAATTTTTGTTTTACGCATAATCAGTTCCCTGATCTGTGGAAGCAAGCAAATGTCTGTGTTCTGCCAAAAAAACCTAATCCTTCAGATCTTAAAGATCTCAGAGGGATTAGTGTTTTACCATTTTTCTCTAAATTTCTTGAGCGTGCAATGGAGGAGCAACTTTCTTATCATCTGTCACAATGTTCATTACTGCCAATTTTACAGTCTGGATTTAGGAAAAATCATAGCTGTACGGCGTCTTTACTTCATGTAACAGACGACATAATTAGAGCTACAGATCGTGGCGAGTGTACTGTTCTTGTTCTGCTGGATTTCAGCAGAGCGTTTGACACTTTAAACCATCAATTAATGCTTGCTATTTTACATCATATTGGTCTTTCTCAAAACGCTATAGATTTATTTCAGTGCTACTTCACTAAGCGGAAACAAACAGTTGTTTTAAATGGAGTTCAGTCTTTATCTTTAAATTTGAAATCCGGCGTACCCCAAGGGTCCATACTTGGACCACTCCTATTTCTAATTTATACATCTAATTTCATGCACTTCCTTAGTCTATGTAATGTGCATTTTTACGCTGATGACACTCAAATCTATTGCAGCTTCCCCCCACAATTGATGGATCGTTTCTCGTTGATCATTAATAATGAGCTAAACTCCTTTGTAGAATGTGCCACACGCCACTGTCTTTTAATAAATCCATCAAAGTCTCACGTAATTGTTTTTGGACCTAGACAAGATAAAAATGTTATAGAGAATCTTATTAAAATTGAGATAAATGGTGTAACTCTCAAAATAATGGACAATGTAAAAAATTTAGGTGTTGTGATTGATAGTAATCTTCGATTTGAGTATCACATCAACAAAATTATGCAGAGAGCATATTTGTCGTTGAAATTTATTTACGGTAGCCGGAAATTTCTCTCGTTAAAACTTAAGATCATGCTATGTGATACTTTAGTATTATCTTTATTCAACTACGCTGATGTGCTTTACGGCCCACACTTAACTAACCTGTATCGACGTAAAGTTCAACTGGTTCAAAACTCATGCTTGCACCTTGCATTTGGTATACAGAGGAGACATAGAATATCTCACAAATTGAAAGATGCAGGTTGGTTAAATATGGAAAATCGTAGGCTCCTCCACTCTGCTGTTTTTTATCATAAATTAATTTTAGTCAGAACACCCCAATATCTTTATCAAAAAATAACCTACCGGACTGACGTTCATAACATTAACGTAAGAAGTAAGGGTCTTATTTCGCCACCCAAGTTTAGAACGTCAATCTTCAAACGGGGCTTCACATACCAAATATATAAAGTCTACAACTCAGTCCGGAAGGAACTAAAATTTTCTAGAATAGATAACTTCAAAGCCATGTTTAAAAAGGAACTGCTGCAAAAACAGGAGCACCGCATGAATGAATGAATGATTGTTTTTTTTTGTTAGCGTGTAGGTATGTCCCTCTTTTATAGTGACATGTATGTATTATCGGTTTATCGGATGTCATATGTCGTAGAGGATACTGGGCTAAGTGGAAGAGCAGGTTGTTGGTACTGTGTACTAATCAAACTGAACTTCGCCTTTTATTGACACTGGATGTACTTATGTTCACTTACCATTTTGTCAATGTCTTATGTCAATAATAAAGACGGTTATTATTATTATTATTATTATTATATTTCACACGTCATAGATTTCTCCGTAAATGTCGCCTCAAAACTTAGAGAGATAGAGAAATGATTCCGATACGCTTCACTGCTTCTGCTGTGTGGGAACGTACCGGTGTTGGAAAGTGTTCTGGCCTTACTGCCGTATCTGACACGATATATTGCAATTCTATCACGATTATCTCTATAATTGGAATCTTGTAGTATGTAAAACGGAGATTTACACATGTTATAACACGCTAGCTTACAAACATTCGAAGTTCGTCAGCACTGACTTCGTCTTTCAGTATTATCTAAGCTAGCCGGACCATGATGTGTTACCTTCTATGACAGTTGCTTTTCCAGGCCAGCCTACTTACTAATTTGCTCCAGTTTCCGGTGAGACAGATCAAAGAGACAACCAGTACTGAGGCACGACTGGGATCATTATGAGTAAGTTCAGTCTCTCTCGAATGTTTAGCTACCGATTCGAGGCAAGTTGTGCTATGCGCATTCAAACTCAAAAAAGGTACGTTTGGAGAATTGTTGATAAGGATATCAGTTTTTAAGATTGAAATAGCGAATTATTCTGATTGATATAAAGAAGTCCTACATTTAACCTGCTTCTGGTTAAAAGGACTAGCAAAACCCTAAACCTATCTAAGGCAGTTTGATGTATAATCTCGACAACCTAGGTGCAAAACGTCGGTCTAACTGGCTAGTTCTCGATGCGTAGACTTAACGGGAACGGCATTATGGAGCTAAGAGGGGCAACATCAGACAACGTATGTGTAGAAAAGAGGCGCATCTCGATTACAAATTGAGGAGGAAGACGCTTAAGACTACTCGTTAAGGATGTGCTATCGGTCCTCGGACAGATCGTGGAGTGACAAATATCAAGCAGCTTGGGCTCAATACGCCATAAAATAATCAAGATTTTGAGAAATGTAGCTTATTTATTTGATCACACGAAAGGCTAATCCCACTGATTATATAATTGGGAAACCAAAAAGTATCTAAAAACAAAGCTTGGATATATTTTGTAACGCGTCGCCCATGGATAATATATAAATCCGAACACCCAGTTTAAATGGTTTTATTTTAATAAAACTTGGTGAATGTATTTATCTTACTGTAAATAACAAGTGAAAAAATTTTCAGCCTTATCAGTTGGACATTCCGGTTTTTATACTGCTTTTTTCTAATTCACTAACGCTCTAAAAATGAATATTTTAGCCGCAGTAAAGAATCAACGTTGGCGGATTTTGGTTCTTGACATCCTTTACGATCGGTTACGATGCCTAGAGTACGGAGACCTGTACGATTTCGTCAACTTAGTGAGTTTGATAGGGGCCGTATAGTGGGACTTCGGGAAGCTGGACCTTCTTTTCGGGCATTCGCAGTTAGAGTGCAAAGAAGTGTAGACACTGTGGTTAGGTGTTGTCAGGCATGGCTTCGAGAAGGCCGTACGCAAAGAGCAAGGGGCACTGGACGCCGCCGTAGAACAACAGACCGTGAAGATCGCCGCCTAAGATTATTGGCCTTAAGGGACCGTTTCTCCACTACCAGGTCCATTGCAAATGAATGGTTTGCAGAACACGGACGACCTATTGGCATGCGAAGTGTTTACCGACGAATGAGAAGTTTTGGCTTGTTTTCATACCGGCCACACTGGGTCTTCCCTTTAACTCGAGAACACCGACGTAATCGCCTTGAGTGGTGCAGACAACGGTCACTCTGGGATCAGGAATGGAACAGTATTGGCTTTAGTGACGATTCTCGATTTTGTTTAGGCATGCACGATGGTCGTGCCAGGGTTAGAAGGCGACGTGGTGAAAGGAGAAATCCACAGTTTTTTGTTGAAAGACATGTTCATCACACTGTTGGAGTTATGGTTTGGGGTGCTATAGCTTATGGTTCCAGGTCACCTTTAATCTTCATCAGAGGTAACATGAACGCGCAGCGTTATATCCACGAAGTTCTAGAACCCCATCTTTTACCCTATGTTGACACCCTGGCAGATCCAACTTTCCAACAAGATAATGCCCGACCACATGTTGCAAGAGTCACAATAGACTTCTTTTAACATAATGATGTCACATTGTTACCATGGCCACCAGGATCTCCCGACTTATCCCCAATTGAGCACGTGTGGGATATGATGGGTAGGAGATTGCTCAATTTGCAACGTTCTCCTCAGACTCTAGAAGCATTTCGAGAGGAGTTGGTGGTTGCCTGGAATGAGATACCACAGGAGGGCATTGACAACTTGCTCAGAAGCATGCCTAGGCGCGTTGGAGAATGCGTAGCATATCAAGGTGCATCCACACATTATTAAAGTTCAAAGGGCTTTAAAGCAGTGCAATCGTTTTGAAATTTTTATGATTTACTTATTATGCTTCATTAAGTACTTATACAAAATTTTATTAAAATAAAACCATTTAAACTGTGTGTTCGGATTTATATGTCACTTAGTATATGTAAAGAACCTACTGTGGTCGAGATTGCCTCCACCCAAATTATCACTGGTAGAAAAAGCTGTATGTGACACTTATATCACCAAAGATGATCGACATAATTTTGATAATCTGTAGGACATGAGAAGTTCAAGAAAGTTCAATCAATTCATTTGCATATTACTGAAAACTTAGAAATGCTCACTAATTTTATTTTTCTCGCCTTTATCGAAATTTTAAGTGAAGAAGCTATGTCGTCAAATGAAATTCTTCCTGAAGAAGTATAGTTAGGCTGCGTCCAGTGTTCAGCAGTCCCTAATCCAAGTAACTGTAGCAATTAATGCCGTTCCGTCCGATTCGATGGGCAGTTGGAAACGCAGAGTAAACGACGCGTTAACTGAACGACCAGCATGGAATTAAAGGGCGGCAGCAATTGAAGGAGGAGGACGAGGACCTTCAATGCCCTTCGCACTGACCGACCGCTCATTATCAGTTGTTCTATGACCGAAACACAGTTACCGATTGCCTCTGCTACCGCTTCAACGTATATGCCATTCGATGGTGTGTTCGCGAAATGGCCAAAGGCGTACGTAGCTTTTATCTTTGAGAAAGGGCTGCACGACGAGGCTTGTCAATGAAATTCCAATTTTACGGCTACTAAGAAGTCTCTCCATGTCGACGACATCTGTCTGATATCACTCACCATGCCAAATCCGGGAAGAAAATTCCAAACTTGGAAAGAGAGGCGATCATTGAACGTCAACATGAAAAACAGCAAAGAAATGCGGATAAATATAGGTTGATCCAGAAGTAAGGTACCCAAGGAGCTACAGACACACTAAAAGGTGTGAGGAGAAACCCGGCAGCACCGCTGTGCACAACTGCTTCCTCACTTTCGGTAGGAGGATATCATTGTATTTGACGAATTTTTCTCTTCCACATGGCTCCGTCTTCATCTATTATTCTTCTCCACATTCATTGCCGTTCAGAGTGGCAATGATTCGCTTTCGGCAGTTTTGGCAATCGTCAGTATACTCAATCTGAATAACAATGCGATTATTCAACAACATTATAAATTCATTCTAAATCTTTAGGTGCGAAGCATAAGCGAGTGCGAAAACTAACAAACACAAGCTTCATAGTTTCCATTAATAGATAACTGCGCAGGCTTAAAAAAATATTTGGGCCAAAAATAATATTAAACGAAGAACTGTGGTTAAAGTCAGGGACGAAAAATCGGAACTGAGATAAAAAAAGAAAATGGTGCATTTCGCATAGTATGAAGAGGGAAGGACGAATTAGTAGCTAGAATGACCCCTGACTAGAACCAACAAGGAATCAGAACCCAGGCTGACACGCAGAATTAAAACGGTAATGGACGAAACGTAGTGAATGGGAAAATTGATAGGAGAGATCTAGACTTTTACGCAGAACCGACAAGGGTTTCGTCAGTTTGTAGAAGTCCTATCATGACGGAACTGGTAGTATCTCCTGCATGAATATTTTTCTTAAATTCTTAGAAGGATAGAGACAGTGGGAGAAATATTAACAATGTTTATGTCATGCATTTGCTCATCCAGTTGCTTGGTGAAATGACTGCTGTCCTACACAAACTTCTATTCTACAGCCTCCCATGGAAAGGTTTTTTTGTTGGGTGGCAGACATACTATCTGATAGTAAGATATCATTGTACTTGACCATGTTTCCTTCCATGTCGCTCGGTTTTCGTTCATTGTTCTTCTCCAAAAAACTTAGTGCAAAGCTTAATGAGTTCATTCCATGCGTATTGGCACTCATACTCATCACGGTCCAGGTAGGATGAACAGAAGCATATAGTTGCAGTCACCATTCTTGGCGGTTATGTCATCAACGCCATATGAAATATAGTAAACAGATCGAGTCTCCGTACCATGGGAGCAGACTAATCTTCAGCACGTCTGCTTTTCTCTCCAGTACGCATGAAGTGGATAACAGGGGACCGCTGTTTTCATTCTCTTCCTGGAAATACTTAAATTCAGCACGAGCTGTCGGCCTTCTCCATTGATCGTATTTCCAAGAATTGTACAATTTCATATTGATGACAGGACAACTCAAAAATTGCACGCCGACACTGTTGACAAATATGATTGAAGGGCACTCATACGTAACGACAGACTTTTCGACAGGGAGACACACAACTGAAAAACGTATGTCTTCAAGCTTATCGAACAAACGTTCACACACAGTGGCAGTTTGCATGTGTATGTATGAGATAGATGGATGTATGAAAGCAATTCCTGTAATTTTACTTTGAACCTCAAAAACCCATTAAAAGGTCCATAGTATAACATGAGTAGTGAGTATTGGTATATATTTCGTACATCTGATAGAGGTTATTTTACTCTGTTTCCATTCTTTGGACCGCACTGGTGACATTTGATGGATGATCAGGCTTTGCTCGGATACCATTTGCTCAAGCTCATAAGAGTTGAAATCGCTGAGGACATTATTCAGCACGAACAAGTCTCGTTAGTTACGTAATTCTTAGAAATAAGCTGGACTAGCTGTTTACAGCTTAGAACTACTGTTCACCATCTAACCTCCTTAGTCAGAACAATGTTTAGATAGGGTCGGCTAGAAGTACTGATCATTTATGTGGGGATCTGATGTCCGTACTGCATTTTTCAGTTCGACAGGTGGTCGGTGATCTGGCCTTTTCCTTTTTTGCCATCGGTTTGTTCCTCCGAGGTGGACCTTCCAGGCGGTTGCTTCTCATTTTAATATCAAAAACTATACGGTATCGTATGCCCTTTTGTTCCTCTGTTAAAAGCCCCCAAGGCTAAGTTCTGGAGGAAGGAAAGGGAGAGCATTAAGGCGGACTTTTTCTCTTTCGCGATTTTTTATTACAAGCCATTAAAGTACCCTAGTGCTAGGAAATGTACTCCTAACCAAGTGATACCTCCTGTCCTTTACATTGTCAGAAGATGTTTTGACATATATATCATAGATTTTCCAAAAAACTAATACGTGAACATTATTTTTGAGATTGCAATACTGCCGCCACATATTAATGTAACACCTCAACTCGCCCTGTAGTTTTCATGCTGATTGCAGCCAAATAACCAACTGAATAGAAAATATATCACTTTTCCACTTCGCACGCCACTTGCGAGGAAGTATTGTAATTGTAAAAAAATTGGAATACGAGATAATTATATATTTTTGATGTTACACGACAAAATCGTGGGTACCTCTCATTTCCGTAGGCCTGTTAATCCTGGATCTTTCGATAACTTGTAAGCCGTCTTAGATTAAGATGGAACTTTGATACAAGGTTACCGCGATGCGAGGCCAAAGGGTAAGTAAGGAGTAATGAAAGAGTTGAAAAATGGGGTTATGGGTTGTAGGGGGTGAAGGGTTGTAAATATGATCAGTGAAAAACATTGTATTATTAAGAACCTAGTGATCTTGGTAATACAATGCATCATCATCGTCATGTATCAGTGGAAGCCGTTCTATTGAAGAAATGTCTGATACCAGCAATGTTAGGGCATAAGATATAATATTCACACACATATAGTTCCTATTCCGTTCTACCCAATAATGTTCCCATTGCATAAGAGTCTTGAATAAACTACTTGTCACGTAGGTGTACTATTTATCTGATATTCAACTGCTTAGACCGATTCCCTATGAGTTATAGTTCATAATATGACGTTAAGCATGGAAATAAGCCAAAGAATCTGATGACAAAAGTAGGTACTTAATGCAATTTTTCCCCCTGCTTTCCCCATGGCTTCCCCATGAGCTACCAAAACGTCCGCCCATGTCCTCCTTTTTCCTAGCAGACGTTTGTCCGAGAACGGCCAACGGCGATCGGAACCGTCCAACCCCATACAATGTCTGATTGTTCTTCGGCACATTTAATGACCTCCGCACTCGTTCCAGGAGAGAGGCAATAGCGGTGGCCAGTAGTTGAACTACTGAACCGCTTCTCGCTTCCCGAAAACAACCCCGAATAAATTCCCGGGGAGTGTTAATGGACCGAGTTTACTGCTCCTGCTTACAATTAGACCTTCGATTTTATTAGAGAAAGGAAAACTATACGAGATAGGTAGGCGGTGCGGTGAGGAGAGCTATTGCAGTTGTTGTATGGGGTAGAAGTGAATAGAATAATTTTAGACTTTTGTCAGGAACAGGATGTACATATTATCAGTACCTTATGTAATGATATAGCTATGGGATAATGGCTGTTGCTATCGAAATCAATGGTTTCGATGGCCTGCAATAAAACACTAAAGCTATACTTACTAGATCACAGAGAAATAACCAAAGATATTTTTCTTCTAATCTACTTATATCGCTAAGAGAAAGAAATGGCGTTAAGTGAGTTGGTTTTGCACCTCCTACGCACCGCAGTTACAAAGGATTGTGTTCGCTATAACAGATAAATTAAACGGATCAAGTCTGTCAAACAGGCCCACACTGTTAGTACATAGACATTCTTTCACTACCCTACGTAGTCCATCTGACAACGTCGCCTTTCTCCGATACCTGAGGGCACAACGCATCAGACCCGGCAGCACAGCAGTAAGGCCAGAACACTCACCAAAATCGGTATGCCAGCCGGTAATCACAGCATATCTGAACCATTCTGATTTAAGGGAAAATGCCTTGTGATAATTGCAACAAAATCTGGATAGCGACCTACGAAAAATCACAAATAAAAAATATAATGATTTGACCTCACTTCGCCATCACTCTACCAGAACATCAACGTTTTTATGATTCACTCATGAGGACCACCCATAAATGTTTTTGTTTGAAATCATCTTCTTATTTTTGTTCTGTATTATCCTTGAGTTGCTTGAGTATTATTTACACCTGAGAATAAAGTGTTTTTTATTTAATCTAATTTTATTCCATATAGAGTCAAAGGCGTATCTTCAAACCGCTAGACTATTGTAATTGTCAAGGTTACCGCAAAGAGGTGTATCTGGGAAAAAAATAAAAAACATGTTTAGCTGAGAATATGAATTTCCTTTTCTCTATATACTTCTCAGAAGATGATAAACACACATTTTAGCTATGTTATTGGAAGAAATTATGCTCATATTGTCTAAAGTAGTAAAAATATATGAAATCAAATAACTGTCGATATTCATTTTGCTTCTACTGAAAATTTCAGTTACGCCTGTTTGCGGTATGGACGACGATATAACATCGTATTATACCATTTTCAAAATTTTCCGCAATTACATTACGTCCTTGCCAGTATGCGTGGGAAGTAAAAGGAAATCGAAATACTGATCGCTAGTGTCGAATATTCAGGATCAACGGTCCAGTCTCCTTCACTGGGGTCTAATAGAATCAAAGCGTTCACGATAACTGTTAACAAAAAGTCATATCCTCACAAAGAAGATGGAGAGTTTAATTTTCTTGGTATTCCTCTGTATCCTGAATTCTATGCATTCAGTCAGGATTGATACCTTAGATCGTATTGGGCTCCTTCTGCATCCTCTCTAGGGGTTTCTTTTTCCTGGTCTATGTTATACCACAAAGTACACGATAGTGGATTGCTTGGCAGCTTCTCTCGAGCAATGCTTGCAGAAATGGATTGTCACCAAAGAAAGTGCTTATTTATCTTTATGTTCATAACTTCTGGTCAAGGATGTACTATATTACTCTCATATTGTAAGCTTGTTTCCCTTGGCATATATGGACTGGTAATATTTGAACATTTCTATGACAACCAAGGAATTCTCTATTGAACAGATCGTGAGACGTATCATTCACGTGTTTTTGAGAACTTTTTCAGCGTATTCGATCACTGTTCTAGACATACATCCAAATAGCGGTTAGTCTACTTCTAGTGAAAATATTTACAAGTGCCCAATGGTGCCCTAATACCAGCATAGTGGTGAGAAGCAGTATTGCTTATCACTGCAGATTTTGACATTTCTGCCTACAACACTTTTGTAGTCATTTTTCTTGGCTGCTAGAATTGTGTGAGCTATGTTTCGGAGTGTATAAATCCTCATAGTGTACCGCAAGCTGAATAGAATCTGTTTGCTTTCCGTCACTGTGACGATAACCAACTGTATACAACGTTGTTCCACGCTTTTTGACCATCTTAAGTCAGTTGAAGACACACGACAGAAAAAAACTCATTGTGATACGTACATTAGTATACCATGCATAGACCTATAGATACCTCTAAGTTCATGACCTAAATAGATCTTAGTATCCCTCAACGACCTATAACAAACTACGGTCACATCCAACCGATTTTTCGCTGCCGCGCTGGAAGTCGTAATGTGCAGCCATTTGTTTCTGGTGGCAATAAAGATATTACTCGGTGTAGATGTGTGTAAGAGAAGAATATAACATCTCTCAGAGTGTGCCTCGACCTGGTATTGCCTGTTTCGTATTCCCAGATGCTTGCCGTCCCCGTCTGGTGCAGCATGCGAAAATTGCTCAGATTTTATTGCTGATGGCGGAACGTAACGTGCCTCTATGCACCTCTGATGACGCAAATATGTTCCTGTCATTCGAAAAGATGGCAAGAGAGGTGGAACAGAGTGACTGTACATCGTACTTGGTAATGTGAAGCGAACATGTAAAGCCTTTACTTCCAAGAAAATATTAAAGTTTGTGAAGGTAATTTGAGATAGAACTCTAATACTTCTTAAAACTACATTTTTTATTTAATGGGGATCAGGAATGCCCTTCCTGTTAGTTGTTGCTCAGCCTTGAGAACAATGCAAGAGTTAGGCAAAAATAGATCACACCAGACAATTTTGCCCTCATCTCAGACTGCACTCCGTGCATGTAGAGACTGACACACTCATAAATGATTTCTGCAGATGTACTCCAAATAATAAATTGTGAGTAATTAAAGTAGCCGTTCTTTACTTCTCAATATTGGTGCGTCTACTGAATTGCCACCTATGTGGTCCCTTAGCATTCACTTGGAACAAGTACTTATTTGCCATTAGTTAGTAATAATCACGTCTCTTTTGATGCGGACTTACACACTGCTTCGTAAAAGTTTCTACGAAAAAATCGATTTCTCGCCTAGAACACCCAATATCTCCGTGATTTCTAGCTCTTCTATGTGACCTCATAAGGGATAACGAAATTATGATATTGCTATTTGCTAGTATCTATAAATCATTGCGACCTGTTTACACTCCCAACTAACAATTATCACTCCTATTAGAGTTGCAAGAATGATTATACAGTATTCCTTTTACAGCATTGTATACTGTAAGACATTGGCAAAACCCTCTTAGAACAGCTGTACAAGCGGAATGGGCACACCTAATAGGACGCTTCAGTCATTTAAGAGGTTGTTTAAGGACTGCAGGTAACAGTTATAAAACAAAAGTGTAAGCCTCTTGCAGCCGCTATAGGACATTTGCGTCAGTGCAAGATTCAGTTTTTGTCAACTATACAACTATACTCTATTTCTTATGTATTGTATAGACGAAGTGAAGAATATATAACTAACACATTACAGTCATCTTGTTTACTTACATATCGGCCATTATGAATTTCATACACAGGTATATGAAAAACTTCTACACTTTGATATAGGGCTATTGAATTACTTGCGCAACAAATTGTATTGTGATTATCGTGCAAATTAGTTACCCAATTTCTACGGGCTTCGTATTTGATTCATATTTTGACAATGATCTAGATTTTTAAGATGGAAAACTGAACTTATCTGCGTTAAATCTTCCACAATTACACTAATGTTTATCACTTTATATCTGTAATTTCGAACTGAAACATTATTATTTAATATTAAATAGAGGAATAAATGTTTGCCCAATATGGCGGGTGGTTGTGTACAATCATGGCATCGTCCATGTTGTCTTTAGGTTATTAGAATATTTTGGTGTTGCCTGCAGGTGTTATACAACAATTTGACAAATGTCTGAAATGAAATACCGACAGAGTTGAATGATTTACCCAGAATTTGTACCAGATTTATATCTTCTGTTTGAACAGTTGGTAAAACCTTTTGAACCAATATGCATGCGTTGTTTGTCTTAAAACATTGGTTATGGCATTTTAAAAAAAATATGAGAGCAGAAAGTTTGGTTATAGTGAAGTTGTTTACCAACATATTTAGCATATGTACAGCCTTGAACAGTTACTAAACAACAATTGTATAAGTTCTTCCGTTGGGAGCAATTTGTTGGCTAAGGTAGTAAATTGCACAGCAAAACAACAAGGCTTGAGTTTGTTTTATAAACGTTACCATGGATTCCACAACACAACCATTTTGACTATCTTGGAAGTATGCCGTATAAAATAGTTGTATAAACTTTTATGCAACAGTTGAAAATTTGTCCTATACGGTGTTGTATAACTATGATATAAGAATATTTTAAGCACCTCATTTTAGAGCAAATATGTTGCAGAAAGCAAATTTGCATTCCACACAACATTAAGCCAGCATTTTGGTGTTCAGGCAACAACAACAGAGCTTTTATGGCTGAACGGTTCTTTTACCAAAAGCTTATACCAATGCTTTGCTAGTTGGGCTATTCTTGTTAACATTGTTTGTCCGTGCAAGTCCTGCCACTATCCAGTTCTTCCAAATGTGTCCGTGTTTTTTTTATTTTTAGTATGAATGATAGATCCGTAATGAAAAAATTAAGTGTGTCTTACTTAAAATTAGCTCTATGCTCAAATTGACACTACTGATGGTGGAGTCCTCACTAGTCAAGTTGAAACTGAAGTACGACTTCTAATACTTTTTGAAAAGCGAAGCCCATTTTTACGCTAATGGGCATAAAAGTAAAGAATATAAATAATGTTTCGAAATGGCACTTCGTCTAATATTCCTAAAGCACCCATTGACAATTCAGAACAAATAAAAACAAGGAAAAGAGAACAAGCAATGTTGTCACGTTGGCGTAATTACCGAAAGAAGCTCTATGGTTAGGGAATTCATTATTTCAGGATACGTGTATCTTTCACGATTCTTTGTTCTTCTTATACATATACTTCTCTTGTTGATTTTGACCAGTTCGCTCAACATTGTTGAAGGCTTCTAATGGTAATAACGAAAATCAGGTGTTGGTTTGAAAATGTATTTTTCCATAACCAAGTATTTCTCAACGGGTATGTGCAAAATTAAATTTTAATCGCGTCCTTATATAAGAAATGGACATGCTGACCATTTCAGATGCAGTATCCTGGATTTATATCCATAATTATGTACTTAGTCTAGATCCACCCCGAATATAACATTTTTTTGGTGTACGGTAAAAATATAGCAACATCGTGATATGTCACGAAACTTGTTAAGTAAGTACCCTGTGTCTCTACTAGTATAGATTCATTGAACTTGCATCTTTGATGTAGCGCTTGAGGTAGCAGATGTGTTAGGCCCCCATTCGGTTAAATATCAGGCATGAACGGTTGATTACTTAACATGGAACAATTGCTGGAACTCCTAAGTGACATCTATTCCGGTCAGAAGCAACGATTTTAGACTAGGTGGAAGGGATAAGCCCACGATTGGTTTATCTCTAAAGTGTCAGTCTGCAGTCAGGATAATAGTGACTTCAGGAGAACTTAATGTAAGTTAATTTTCACATATCCATTAAATTAGTATACTGTGTGTTACTTTTTAACCCTATATCTTGTGCTGTAGCCGGTAGGCAACATCATCTTTAAACCTCAATTTCTCGTCCTCCCTGCTCTTACGGTCTGATTGGGCAGTGTTGCGCGTAAGCTACATTATTCATTAACGGAAGTAATATTATGAGCGACCTCTGTTTATAAAAAGTTGAGTCAAAATTTTCAATATGGTTGCCGCGTAACAGGTGTTTGGTGCACGTATGAATCTGTAGTTGAGATTTTATTTGAAAATGGTAAGTAATCATTTGTTTTTATGTTCTATTAGCCTTGGTTGGTATAAAAGACGGTTGAGTCTTTATGTTTATGATTATTTTTAAGCGATAGATCAGAAAATAATGCAGGAAAGTGACTTTGTTTAGTATGTATCTCTCAAGCAACATTGCCAGAATAATTACGTTTTCTTTTTCAGTTTTCCGATCTGGATAATTTACCAACCATAAACACTACATGTTTTTTCGGCACAAAGAAGGCACCGACCGTAATTCCCACAGATCCGCATATTTCCGATGTCTCAGACGACGATTTCAGTGACGGAGAAAATATTTCCCAAACAAATAAGCTTAACGATGAAGAAGAAGTGCCTTCAGGGCTTGACATGCTGGTTCCAGAAAGTAATTCTGAATTCGAAGAAAGTGACGATGAAACTGGGCCGCCACCACCACAAAGACGAAAAACTGAATCATATTCTTGGATTGAAGCTGACATAGTTTCTGCTAACATACCTTCACCAGACTTTCCTGAACCTGACAACATTGCAGTTCCCATTGAGTATTTTACAAAGTTTTTTCCATTTGATCTAATGGATAAAATAGTCTATCAGACAAATCTTTATAGTACTCAGCAACTTGGGCAATGTATTGATACAAATCCGTCAGAAATAACGGATTTTCTATCTATACTCTTGATTATGGGTGTAATAAAACTTCCTGCCATAGAAGATTCTTAGGCAGCTAGTACAAGAGTAGATTACGTGGCCAATATAATGTCTCTGAAGAGGTTTCAGAAACTAAGACGGTTTATCCATTTCAATGATAATACTAACATAACAGACCAGACAAAGGATCGATATTTCAAAATTAGACCCTTGTTAGAAATTGTACGCAAGAACTGTTGTAAACTCCAGTTTGAAAATTGATGAAACAATGGTGTCATACAAAGGCACATATGCGGGCAACTTGAGGCACTACATCCAAAATAAACCCCACAAATGGGGGTTTAAATTTTTTATTCGTGCTGGGGTTTCTGGTTATATTGCGGACTTCATACCCTATCAGGGAGCTGCGACATTTGAAGTGCTTAGAGGATCTCCGAATGAGTTAGATGATTATGAAGTAAATCTAGGTATAGGTGCTAGCGCCGTCATTTCTCTGTGCAAAACCCTAAGCGAACCGAAAGACACTGTTATATTCTGTGACATTTGGTTTTCAAGTGTAAAATTATTTATTTATCTGAAAGACCGATTCGGGATACTTAGTTTAGGATCTATAAGGTCTAACAGAATAGCTGGATGTCAACTTGAAACCGATAAAGTGCTTCAAAAAAGGGGAAGAGGTTCCTACGTTTATAATCTGATACAGAAAAGGTATAATAGTAGTAAAATGGGCTGACAATAAATGTGTTCTATTAGCAAGTACATTTTGTGGCCTAAATCCCGTAAAATCGATAAAAAGATATTTGAAAGTGGAAAAGAAAAAAATTGCCATCCCTGGTCCATCCGTTATAACGCAATACAATAAGCACATGGGCGGTGTCGATAAGGCCAATTCATTACTTGGTCTGTAAGCAGATCGAAAAGATATTCCCAATTTTCACATGGGTTCTTGATATATCAGTGATCAACGCCTGGCTTCTGTATAGAAAGGACTGCAATACAGCACGTGTAACGTCAAAACCGCTAAAGGAGTTCCGTATGGAATTAGCCAAATCGTTGGGCAACGCAGGAAAACAAAGTTCTCGTGGCAGAACATCCATTTCCTCGACTAATAAAACCCCTGCGAAAATAATATCAAACCCTATACTGCCGAGACCTGATATCACCACCCGAAAAGATGGCATAGGTCATTGGCCAACTTATGGTACAAAAGGCAGACACAGGCACTGTGCCAATGGATTTACAACAATCTTTTGTACCAAGTGCAATCTTAGGTTTTGTTTCACCCCAAATAAGAATTGTTTCTACCTTTTCCATTCCAATTAGATTTAGCTGTTTCATACATTGTATTTTGTAAAACTAGAAACATATATTTTGTTTATTTCTTGATATTCGTTTTATCGATAAATGATTTGAAATGTATAGTTGTATTTCCATATACACCAGTGCAATTAGGTTTACCTTTATCGTCAATCTTGCTTGCAAGTAACAATAGAACCTATACTTTATCTCGCAATGTTGCTTGCAAGCAACTAATTCTAAAGTCATTTTCCCAGGTTATTTTTCAACTTTTATAATATCTTATGTCATCTATAAGTCATAACTGATAACCTATGTCAATATTAGATTTTTTCAATAAGGTGTCGCGCAAAGGCAGATACAGGGTTAAGAGCGCGAGTGCAGATAATTGTGATAATTTAAGGCGAGAATTCACATGCTTGTTACACGCACAGAAGCATGCCAACTACTGGATTGTGCGTGCTACTTGCATGTGTGACTTTCTTTGCCAGCAAGAAAGCACGCTAGAAGATAGCACGCCAGTAGATCGCAAGACGTTTGATTTTTGTGTGCCAGTAGCAGGATTTCGTCGAGGGAATGGAGGGGAGGAAACATGCGAGTCATGTTCAAAGGTGTGTGAACGACATGGTTACCAGAAACTCGCATGTAAAAAATGGATTCTTGAACTATAGAACTATTTGTTTAGTTCCGGGCAAAATGGCTCGTTGGGGATACGAAAAGACTTTATTGTTTGTTATGCAGTATGCAGTTATGCATTGTATAAAAATAAAATCGCTAGAGACAATGCTTACAAGTCTTTATTAAAGACTGATAACAATTTAACATTGAAATTTATGAAAAATAAGATAAAAAACCTAAGAACAACCTACCACCAAGAGTTAAAGAAGATAAAGGAAAGTTTTCACAGACTGGCATATCCAAAACTAGCATGTGTATTTTGGGATGTCGTAGGACAAGTAGTTAGCATACAAGTTACTGGCCACTGGCATGCTATTTTACTGGCATGTGTATTCTCGCCTTTACGATTTCACGAGATGATACCTGTTGCGTAGTGAAGGTAGATCTCTCCACTAGTATTATTATATTGATCCAACATTGTCACTGTACGAGTAGGTAATGGTAGTCAAATGAATAGAGAGTGTGCTCAAAGACGACGCAGTTTTGGCGACAAACAATGCAATGTAAGCCTAAAGGCTTGGCTCTAATCTGTACGAATTCGCAGGTCAGAACAGTTTACACAGTCTATGGACAAATTCGAGGTCGAAGGATTGCCAGAGAATGGATTTGGGATGTACCACACTATGAATGATCACTTTTTCCTACTTGAGAGATATCGTTACCACTCCAAATGAGTTTTTGAGTTAATTATGAACTTCTGTAGACAGTCCCGGAAGAGATTTACCGGGATCCAGGCATGAGGTATGTCGTTTTACCCATATGTTCAGTTAGAGGATTACAATACCAGAGTATCATAAAATATCGATAAGAGTTTTGTTGGAGCGGAAAATTCAAGTGATGCTTTTTGCAACATTTTGAGTCGTGTCGACACTCTAAAACCTCGCGCAGGCACTCCTCATTCGATTGCGATTTGCTTTAAAGCGTTGATTAGACTAAAGCTTGACACTTTAAACCGCAGTTAAATTAGGAATTAAATAAGATAAGTGATCAGAGAAGTGACCCGCTAATTAAGTTTATACCCGAAAATTTATTTTCTTAGGATATGTTGATTCTCGATACCTCAGAAATGTTATTGTTGTCGCTGATGTTTGATTTTTTGAAATAAAAACCCCCAATTTTTTGTACCATCAGTAGCTTTGCTATCGCTAGCTCAATTTGATCATATCACTAACAAGCTGTTTTGATAAAATAAAATATTTTCATAAGTTTTAAAGTTGAGTACTGTGGGAGAGAGAAGCAAAACAGAGTGATTGAGGAAACTTGTGTGAGCTCTTTCCATTCTAAAAACCAGCTTTGTGCGTTGTGTTGCCTGTGATGACGATATGTTGGTTCGATGACTGACAATCTGGCAACAGTGATAAACTTTACCGAGACGCGCCTCCTTTTCATTTCCATTAGACATTATTGAAAAGTGCACCTCTCTCTGCCGCAGAACAGCAATATCTCAAATAGGGAATATCTATAGAGCCGGGATATCAGGTCTCATTTGTTTATCTGTCACTTTCAGTTATTTCAGACGGTGGTGGCTGGTGGCACCCTCCTATATTTTCGCCTTTTGTGTAATCTATACTTCGGCATGCTTTGCTCTCCACCCGTCAGGATAAGTCGCTTCCATCGTTGAGTATTAATCGATAAAAAAAGGTATTTTGGTTAATGAGGGGTTCGTCCGTAATTTATCGTTTTGCCATTTATACAGGACGTTGATATATTGAAGGAATATATCTACAGAGTAACCTCATTCTCCGGTAATAAGTTTGGCGCAGTTTCTTGCTAAATACTGAAAGGTGATTTACGGACATCTTATAGAGAAGCGTCAATAGATTTTCAGCGGGTCTGAGGCGGGTCATTCAATTTCAGGTACTCTTATGAATTTTTTAACAATAGTTAAACATTTCAGATCGATTACTTTTTGATGTAGATGCATATTTAAATTTTAATCATCCTGTATAGGTGCTTCCTATTTTACGGCACTAAACTTTGAAATGTCAATATTCACAGATGATTGTTCGGTATCTTCCTAAATATCTCACATCCATGCTACTTTGTATCCGAGCATGTCTCCGATAACTCCATAAAACCGATAGAGGAGAGTCTGGAAAGCGTCATATTTTAAGCTGTTATATAAGAAGTTAAGACGCAATAAAGTTCCCTTCGGGCTTTGATAGGAAGACTTGATTGCTTATAAATATTTTAAGCTTTAAGTAGCTGTTCGCTGCCGCTAAATTAGAGCTCTTCCATGTTCCAACCTCATCGCTTCCACAGGTTTTATCACTTTGATGTTTTGTGTGGTTTTGATTCATACAATCTGGTAACTATTTATACGTCGCAATCAGAGAGAAACATAGCATAAATATCGAAATAAGACAGCACAATGATCCATCTACTACCAGAGTCGCGCACTAGAGAGTGAAAACATTAAGCTGTCTGTTGAAATTATATTCCAGTCCACATTAGCAGAAGAGTCACCACTGTGGTCGCTAAATGCCGCACCGGAATCGCCTCTTTGTCCTATCTCTTACCTGAGACTTCACCTAGACCATATTGAGAAGTTACCTAATAGTACAAAACGGCTGTATGTGGTTGGCCATCTGTGGTGCGACTAACGAAAGCTATATTAAAAGGTAACATAAATAATGGCATATTTAGCGATAAGGGTACTTACCTAAAATTTCTGATAGGTCGAATGAAAAATAGGGTCAACGGAAAATGACCCTGATCAAAAATTTTATAATCATCTCGAAACAGTGTTACGTTCTGCCAAATGCTTTAGTTGCTGATAAAAATGATAATTTTCTAAGGTCTGTTGTGATAGACATCTCAACATGTAAGCCAGAAGTGTTCACGTGCAAGAGATTTTACAAGAGCAGTTACAAGATACGCGTACTTCTAAGTTGCCATTTCGTAATCTACATTCTAGCGTATTATAGATATATACAGCAGGTACGATTCACGGTTTGTAGAAGCTACCTGGCTTCGCTGCCACCTTCCACACATTACAGTCATCTGAACGAATAGTATCTACGTTTACTTTTAAGTTCAGAGATGCTTTCATTTCTGCAGATATCAGGAAGTTTTAAATGAAAGAGTGATTTTCTAATGACAAATGCATAAAAAGGTACAGCGACATATGCGTTGTTTTTTATAGACATTGGGAAAAGCTCAAAATTCAATGTTCTGCATGTATAGTTTTCAGACTAAATTTTACAAATAATCGGTCAACTGGAGATCTTAGACCAGAAGAATACCTTCATTTTATTTGTTAAGAACTAAAATCGATAAACAATCACGCTAAATACGGGGCTTTTTAGAAATATTTAAAAGCACACACCAATTGCAAAAGTCTAAACATGAAGAATGAGGGCATCATTGCTGGTAATATGTGAGCTAAATTTCAGTCAGAGCGGTTCAATAGTTTATCAAGTCCTCTCATTTGATACACATAGTATAGGGAGTGGCTATGGAAATTGTAAAGCAACATTTTACGGTGGCCGCTATGTTAAACTTAGAATGATGTCACGTTGCTTGTTTCAAAAAATCTGTATCGCACTTTTGCGGATGCCGCCATATTGCATTAATATCGACGTTACTTTGATTATCCTTTTTCTGTAGCCAAACCCTGTCATTTGATTTCCATATCGCAGGAGTGACTATGAAAAATGTAAATTGCCATTTTGTGGTGGCTGCCATATTAGATTCAGAATGACTTTGCTTATTGTGTTTACTACAAGCCCTTTCGAATGAGACCAATATAATGAACATACTAAGGAAATGTTGAATATAGTGTCGGCCGTATTTGATTCAAAATTGGGGAGGATAATTCGTCTTGTGTTGCAAAATTTCAGCTCAATTGATTAAGCTTAAAATCATGCTCACCTTCTAACAGTTATTTTGCTTCCTGATATCAGGTGTGGACCCCCCTTGGATGTGAATACATTATAGTTGTGTTGCTATAGTCAACGCCAAACAAAGTGGCGTGCACGTCATCAAGGTGGGTGTGTTGAAAAATTTACATTGTTGCCAAACTTTTTGTAAAATAATAAAATTTATTATTTACATATCTAGGTTTATAAGCAATATTAACCTCAAATGAGAACAAAAATAATAGTATAATAAAATTATAGATCTGTACTTGCATAATCATTAAGTATGACAATTATTGATCAGATGACACTATGAAACTACCATATTTAATTGATAGCTTAAAGGTACTGAATAAAAATCCAAATGGGGTCCTCCAAATTTTATGCATGGTATTTATTTTACAGAATTCATACAGAAAAATGCATTCTAAAATTAGGTAAGCTACTGGTGTAAGCTTTTTCTGTACAATAAAGTTAGTCGGAGTTTCTTTCTTCAGCGCTGTCTGAATCTGAATCTTCATCACTCTCAAAGTTGATTATTAAAGGTTCGATGTCTGGTCGATCAAAAATTCGTTCTCTTTCATACCATTTAAAAATTTCTTGCTCAGTATGTCGAACACTATTTTTCCACATGTCTGGGGTAACCGTTTGTAGAGCCTCGTTCCACATATCCAAACAGTCTTTTTCACTGTTACCATCTCTACCAATATGTCTGTTATAGTAACCTTTTGCTATGCCCCAAAGTAACTCAATAGGGTTAAATATACAATGGTAAGGAGGCAGACGAAGAACTTTGTGCCCATGTTGTTCCGCCAATTCATCAATCACGTATATTTTAGGTGGTTTGTTTCTAAAAAAGCAGTTATTTTAAGAATAGGAATAAACAAAAGAAATATAAACTGTCGACCAAATTATATATAATTAAGAAGCATTATGTACCGAGCAACAATACTCAATAGCTCTGTTTTAAACATTGTTTTTAAAAATGGTATGTTTTGATTTGTCAACCAGTCTTGGATATTTTTTTTGTCCATGCATTGTTGGGCACTTTGTTCAATATCATGCTGTGATAAGGGGCGTTATCCAGTATAATCATAGATGGACTCTCCTATTTTTCTAATAACTGATGTTGAAACCATTTCAAAAAATTGTCCTGGTTCATCTCTCCATGGTAATCGCTCAATTTTGTTTTCGAAGAAAATATCGCTTCACTACCCTCAATAAACCCATTTTCATTTCCAGCATGTAATATAATGTATCTAAAATATATTAGTTTTAAATTTTATAGTGCAAATTGTGTAAAAGTACATACCTTTTACCATCTGTTTTAATAGCTTTCACGCTTTTTTGGTTTCCATTTTGCCAAGAGCGACCTATGGTCGCATTTTGAAATATCCAAGTTTCATCGAGGAAGACAAACTGGTATAAGGCCTCAACCTTGGCTTGATTGTATTGCCTTAGAAATTCCACCCTTTTCAAAGCTATACTTGGTAGTTCCATGAGCCCTCGTCGCGGATTGTCCTTAAGCCACTTAAATCCAAGATCTCTAAGCAACCGCCTTAAAGACGTGGCACTACCATCAAATAATGCCCTATCTCTTAATCGAGACCATAAAGTTTGTATCGTAACTTGTTCTTCTGAAACCATGTGTAATATGACATTATAATTTAGTTAACAAATTAATGCAAATTTCTGATAAGTTATTATAATAAGATCTTACTTTTGTGATACATATTATAGATCACTTCTCGAATGGCACTTGTATCCAATGTTGCTGTGTTGGTTACACGTTTAATATAACTCCGCTTTTTCTTGGGCGATTCTAAATTTGCATCACTTTTCACACCCTCGGAAATACGACTAACTGTCCTTAAACTAACTTTTAAAGCAGCAGCAACACGCTACAAAAAATGAAATAAAATTTCACTATTATTAATATACATTACATATAATTATTAGTAACCTACCTCTTGAACAGCATTTAAAGGCAACAAAGGCCCGTTGTTGTCCCTTTCTTGCTCAAAGTAGTGCATTAACGAGGCCACGAGTTCCTTACACCGACTATTTAACTGTTTGGGCATCTTTATATACCAAAATTGCCTTTATCTACTCGTAAAATGAATAATTTTGTTTTGAAACAAACAGTTGTTGATTTACAGTATGCGGGGCCAAAGGATTTATAAAGATTTGAAATGCCACAAATTGATTCAGTGTCAAAATTAATACAAATGTCAGTTCCCAGTTTAAATAAGTTTCAAGGTGACAATGTGTCAACGCTGCGAAATCGGTTTAGTGCGTTTACATGTCGATAAGTGATTGGAGCGTTTGCAAAACATTTTATTTCGCATAATGCGTCTAAATTTATCAGAAAGCAACTTATGTGATATTTTAATAACAATGTTTATATGACTATTAACCATAATAAGGGAGTAATGACCATTTTACAATTTATATATCACATTAATATGAAACTGCAATAGAGCAATTGTTTGTGATAGAAACCTAGGCATTAGGTCGGGGAATTTTTATCGTGATGACGTGCACGCCACTTTGTTTGGCGTTGACACTTTACTTCATGGCACATTTGGATAAGCAACTAAAAGAGTACTGAAAAATTTAAATCTCTAATAATTCCAAAAATTTCTATTTTAAACAAGCTTTTACGATTTTCTCTATTTGCAGAATTCTCTAATAAATAAAACATCGAGCAGCTTATGGGTGAGTTAATTGATAATTGTTTTACCTTACTTAATAGTTGTTAGTATAGGGTGGATGATTTGGAACTTTAAAGAATGGCTGACTGTCCAACCATGTCAATAGATGTGTTCTATGAAAAATGCGCTTTGTGGATTCCAATCCCGTATTAGAAGTAAAATGTTCCCATCTCTACAAATGTTTTAGTAACTATCTGTGTAGGTGTCCCCATGTCCTCCTTAGTAGCCGGTAGCAGTTATCCTTCCCCCTCTGCTGTCCATCGGTACCCAGAGATTCTTGGTAATTTAGAGTATGAATAAACTTTCCATAGAGAGTTAATTGGTAATTACTCAATAATACTACCTGCGGAAGCTTCTGTTTGATTTGAGATTACTTTAACTGAGTAATTCAAGGTATTTGTATTGGCTTTTGACCAATCGCGCGATTAGGTAATTATAGCTAAAATCCCCATAAGCTTGGGAATATGCCGTAATTAAGGAAAACAGAGGCCCTAGATATGCGATCTGACATTGCTAAAAATAAAGCCGCTCATCGCTGCAATGGCGGCAATAAAATGGATATTAATTTATAATTCGGCAATTTTACAACCGTATTTTAGATGCAATAAAATACTAAGTATAGATCTCCTATGGAGATGGTAATGTTCCGAAGAAGTTCGTAAAATCATCAGTGCATTATTTCTGCCATTAAAGCAGAACGCAGAATCCATCTATAATGCACTAAAAGTCCTCGGTTTATTATTTATTAATTTGTCGAGAGAGGGTATTGGGCCAATTTTACGATCGACAAAATTGATACTTTTGTGCCTTTGGGTGGTCTAAATTTCGTTCCAGTGTACCTATTGCTGAATTAATTCCATCAGATAAGTTGCGAGACATATTTCTGTATTATAAAATTCGGCTATGCATATAGTATGCCAACCTTAATGACATTTTGTCTAGCCTTGCATCCTGTTATGCCATCAGTTGAAGGAAGTATTTCAATTGCAAGTTTTATTGTTTGTCTCTACTTGCCTGCCAGCATGTATGTCCGGTGGTCCTGAGCTCAACTATAAAGCTACGTTCTTAGAGGTCAAGAAGATGACAGCGTGGCCTGTTTCGATGTCTCTTTTAGCTTGAATGGGGTGTGAAAAGTAAGTCAGCGAGAGTCATGGACTGTTCACACGGTTACAATTCATTTCATACAATGAAGCCGACCATGGAGGAACTTCTGGTTGAAATGCATGCAGGTTTGAGTTTAGTTTTTAGAGCTATGTTAGCCAAAAAGTTGAGGGAGTCACGTGAAGGATTAAAAACCCGGAAACAAAAGCGTTGTCCGGTCATCACCACGTGATGATTACCCTACCAGGAAGAAATCAAACCGAACGTCAGATATTGGCAGCGATTTTTTGAAATCTTCAAGGTATTCATTACTTAGTTCAGCGTTTGCCAAATCGTGTTCCTGAAATTTTGTTATGCAAGTATCCACTTTTTTCCTCCTTTCGCGCTGCCACTTAAATTTGAACTTAAGAGAGCCCAACTACAAGCTCCTTCAATGATCAACTCCATGGAATTGACTGAATCGTGATCGTGTGAACTGTTCACGATCCTCGCTGGTTTCTCTCTCACAATACACAACTTACCCGACGATGATTGGAGATTTTTGTTGAGGCTGAAACAATTTTGGTATATCACACCAGCTCGCCGCCAGGCTCTTGATGAAGCACCGAACCTCGTCTTACACTTTTTCGTTGGAACTGAATCGTTTTCCGGTCAAATGAACTTTTAAATTCGGAAGGCAGACTGTGGAACATGGAGTTCAGAAATGAAGAACATAAATATTGACCAAGGGCGTAAGAGTTTTCCTCAATACCGCACGCCAACGCGTCACCCATCAAACGGTCGCTGTTCCGCAGCTGCTTGGATGAAACAATATCACCCAGACACCCTATAGTCCGGACTCAGCACCTGCTTCCTAAGTTGACACAACATTTCATAAGGTGATTCGTTTTTAATAAAGAGGAGAAGGATTCGATTCAAAGCTTTCCCACTGGCAGTGAGCTGGTTTGGCGTATAAAGACTGGCACAGCTTCAAGGGCTCATCGACCAGGATTGCGAATACGTAAAGAAAATCGATCAATGTTAAAGCTTTATAATAATGTGTCAGTTATATGATTGGAAATAAATGATTTTTGTGCTTCTATGAAATACAACACTTTACTTTTGAAATCATCCACGTATATCTTTAGTAGAACTAGTCCATAACAGAAGACTATGCATAGCAGCCCACAGTGGCGAAGCGTCCATGTAACCATTGTTACCATTGGTAACAGTTAAAAATCTTAAAAATAAATATTTTATGACTGTGAAATAATTTCATTTATTTGTTTACCAACAGCGATATGTAATAGTAATTCAGTAAATAGCAAATTAGCCCCACGAAGATAATGCGCCCTATAGTGTCTAGGTTTTGCGAACACGATGAAGCTGACTCACCTCGACTTGGTTGTCGGTAGTTACCATTTTCATTTATGGATACACTTGGTGGTCCGTCGGGGACTGCCGGCACCGGCTCGTGTCTGATCGCGACCGCCCGAGTGCGTGGGGCGCTGCGACTAATATGTAGGCTTGTTACCATTTTTTTATTTTGTTACTCACTTCTCACTCTTCAGTAGCCGTTTTGGTTACCGGCTGTAGTGTGCGTGCAATTAAAGATGGATGAGTGTCGCTGCGTAATCGATCAACTACTTGAAAAGTCATTTTCCTGGTATAATTTCTAAGAAAAAAAGGAGATCATTGAAAATGGAAGACCAACACCTATTTTAGATGATTTTAAAAAGGAATAAAAAACGTAGTTTGATATTTTAAATTAAGTTGGTATATGGGAAACTCGTGGTTATGCGGTTGCAAAAAACAGATTGTATTGTTGGCGATGTCTTCTGTTTTATACAGAAAAAAATGGGTGGACCAGCAGCGGAGTCAACGATTTAAATAGTTTTAGGGCTCTAAAGAGGAGACCTGAAATTTATCCGTTACGTGTGAGATGTGTAGCCAATTTAATTCAGTTTGGTGAGGCAAGAATCGAAAGTTGTCTTAACCAAGCTTTTAGGCAGCACACTTCTAGATACCGTATGTTTTTTGGCAAAACAGGAATTACAGTTCATTTTGAAGTGGATGACTCTGTCAATAGAGGAAATTACAGGGAATTGTTAATATTCATTGCCAAAAAAGATCAAAAATTTTCCGAACATCTAGAAACGTCGACTGTTTTTTCGGACGGCTTGGATTACTCATAGCATAAGACGATGAGGTATATCAAGTGCCCCAGACGCTCAGTCCAGGAATGTTTACCTTATTTTAAAAATAGTTCAAATAAAATACCTAAAATAAGCAAAAACTTATATTTGGGAGGTTCAAAATAAACTTTTTTTGGTACCGGTTTAGGAAAAGTCACGCGTCGCCACTGGCAGCCCATCATCTGCATGATAGTTCATTCGCTGAGATTGTTAGGTTGCTACGAAAATTCTTCCGTTGTAACAAATTCACATAAATATTGGGATTACCTATTGACAGACACACCTCCCAGCTTTACTGAAGCCCATAAAATATCTATGTGTCAGGGGAGTCTTCGAACTCTCAATATTTCATTGGGGATTTATATCCATAACCTGTTCGAGTATATGCTATGAAATACATCTTTCACACACGCCATTCTAACCAACTTTATCATTCAGAATGTTCAACCTTACCTTCGGTGTTACCCAAATATCTTTATCTGCTAACTTTTAAGGAATAAAGGTGTATGCGTATCTTCAGCAACATATACAGATTTGCTGATTTAAGCATCATACTTGGTTGCCACAGCTTAGGTTGGGACAAGCAAATCTGTTCACCTTCAGACCGCAACCATACTCGTACTTTGTTGAAGGACGAAGTAAACTTCGGCTCTAAAATAAACTAGGTCTGTTGATACGAAGCACACCCCATTTTTTCATAAATATGTAACAACGTTTAGATTCTATCACATCATAAAGTATTTCAAGGCGTTTTAACTACTTTGAAAGTGCTGTTACGGTATCGAGAAGTGCAACTTTACAAGGCATCTGGGAGGAATTATCAGAACAGTATAGCATGTGGAAGAAGATATATCTGATGAATTTTTAAATTTTCATGCGTAGGGTGAAAGCTGTTATGGAAAATATCACGTTTGATAGATATTTAGGGTGAGGTTGGAGTGGTTTGCTGGAGAATCTCCGAATTAAATTCACTCAGTAATTTTAAAAACCTCGAGTCACACAACCTGAGTTCTTCAGGAATTTATAAAACATTGTCATTTAAATGAATGGATTTTAAAGGATTATTGATAAGGCAAATAAGCTTCATATTTTATCAATGGTAGCGATAAAAGAAACTCGAAAAACTGTTCTTGACTTAATGAAATCTGAAACTAATCCTGTGGTTTTCATAAGGACCTGAGGTTGTATCGCGGTTTTATGGCATTAGTATATCTATAAAAATGTCTAACCCCTATTAGACATATTTCACGCATGTCTTTTCTCTTATTTTTGCCATGACAAAGAGTGATAAATATGTTCTTATACGTATAAAGTGCGCTAGCCTCTACCAGGTGAACATCAACGTGATGACTTTACCTGAACAGCAGAGAAGAGGTCATCAACGATCACCAGGTGATGTAACAATTGCAACTACTAAGGAAATATGTTTTATTAAATATGAATTAAATAATCAAATCATGTGACATGTTGTTGGGACTCCGGGTGTGAAATAACGGATAGACGCTCACCAGTCTTCTGTGAATATAAAATTATTTGATTTGATGAAGAATCTTATTTATTTTCATTGTAATTGCGTCATTCAAATAGTACCAGGGGGTACGAATGTTATAACCGAATCTTAAAAAAAACTATTTAAACTGCCAATCCTTTTTTTTCAATAGTTATTTTTTATATTAAATGACCAACCGCAAGGGTTTCCACAGCCGGGCAATAGCAAACATACCAAATCGTAAGAAAATTGATTTGGATACTACATATTGTTTGTAGACCGTTATTTTAATTCTTGCTTGTTCTAACCTTTAGGCTTTGAGATGTTATGCTCAATGCATGTAATGAGGTGCTTCCCTCGTAAAGCATTATATCTCAAAATCCGAAGATTGGGACAAGTAACGTGTTTCACTGGGATAAGAAATAACTTTTGTTTTATTTCAAGTCTTACCAAATCAACAATAGTTACAGCAAAGGCTAGTCTGTCACAATATTTGTTGCAACACATCCCAATTGTACCTTTCTGACTAGGTATGATATGGTCTCGATGAATTATGTCATTCGTGACACACCATGATTCACTGGTTGTGACACGAGGTGTATCCAGTTGGAATCTTTGGAGAACCTTAACAGTAAACAAACTTGAATTATTCAAATAATACTAATGTATTTTTTGATGCTACAGCACAACTATGCTTAGCATAATCTCGATCGGCTTCTAGTACAACAAGCTGCCTAGCAAGCCCTCCAAAAATCAGTCGCTCCAGTGAACTTGCTGCAGCAGTAATCTATTGAAAAAGCTCGTTAATTAAGTCAGATACGAGATCAGAAGGCGATTAGGCGAGATTTATCTGAAAAGCTTCGTTCCGTCGCAGCACCAGCAGGATCTAAAGATTTTGTCTGTGTCGTTAGCTGAGGTATACAGGGTCATTCAAAAATAGCGCCAATATTTCTACAGCAGAGAGTATATCGAAAAAAATATTACTATCGTGTCGCCTGAACGGATGACCTATCACGATTGAATAACACATTCCACCTGAAGATAGCTAACCTAATATTATATCCTCGCGTCCAAAAAATTACCCAAGGTAAAATGAGATACCATAGTGTCATCTATGACAATTCGTCGCAGCTATTTCCCTAGTTACTATATATATTTCCGAGAGACCAGTGTCTATTGTCTAATAGATGGCGTTGTTTATATAAACATATACAAGCATATAGGTGGCTACAGTGTCATATATGAAACAACCTTTTTGAAGTATATACTAAGTGACATATAAATCCGAACACCCAGTTTAAATGGTTTTATTTTAATAAAATTTTGTATAAGTACTTAATGAAGCATAATAAGTAAATGATAAAAATTTCAAAATGATTCCACTGCTTTAAAGCCCTTTGACCTTTAATAATGTGTGGATGCACCCTGATGTGCTACGCATTCTCCAACGCGCCTGATCAGGTGGTCAATGTCCTCCTGTGGTATCTCATTCCAGGCAACCACCAACTCCTCTCGAAGTGCTTCTAGAGTCTGAGGAGAACGTTGCAAATTGAGCAATCTCCTACCCATCATATCCCACAGGTGCTCAATTGGGGATAAGTCGGGAGATCTTGGTGGCCATGGTAACAATGTGACATCATTATGTTGAAAGAAGTCTATTGTGACTCTTGCAACATGTGGTCGGGCATTATCATAAAAGATGGGGTTCTAGAACTTCGTGGATATAACGCTGCGCGTTTATGTTACCTCTGATGAAGATTAAAGGTGACCTGGAACCATAAGCTATAGCACCCCAAACCATAACTCCAACAGTGTGATGAACATGTCTTTCAACAAAAAACTGTGGATTCCTCCTTTCACCACGTCGCCTTCTAACCCTGGCACGACCATCGTGCATGCCTAAAATCGAGACTCGTCACTAAAGACAATACTGTTCCATTCCTGATCCCAGAGTGACCGTTGTCTGCACCACTCAAGGCGATTACGTCGGTGTTCTCGAGTTAAGGGGAGGACCCAGTGTGGCCCGTATGAAAACAAGCCAAAACTTCTCATTCGTCGATAAACACGCATGCCAATAGGTCTTCCGTGTTCTGCAAACCATTCATTTGCAATGGACCTGGTAGTGGAGAAACGGTCCCTTAAGGCCAATAATCTTAGGCGGCGATCTTCACGGTCTGTTGATCTACGGCGGCGTCCAGTGCCCCTTGCTCTTTGCGTACGGCCTTCTCGAAGCCATGCCTGACAACACCTAACCACAGTGTTCTACACTTCTTTGCACTCTAACTGCAATAGCCCGGAAAGAAAGTCCAGCTTCCCGAAGTCCCACTATACGGCCCCTATCAAACTCACTAAGTTGACGAAATCGTACAGGTCTCCGTACTCTAGGCATCGTAGCCGATCGTAAAGGATGTCTGTATAAAAACCGGAATGTCCAACTGATAAGGCTGAAAATTTTTTCACTTGTTATTTACAGTAAGATAAATACATTCACCAACCTTTATTAAAATAAAACCATTTAAACTGGGTGTTCGGATTTATATGTCACTTAGTATATACAGGGTGACTTTGAAGTTGAGTCATTAATTTTCAGATAATGATTGTAGAAGGAAGATAAACCAGAATATGTGTGTAAAAATAAAAAAAAAATTAAAAAAAAATTTTTACCTTGTTTTATAAAGTATCCCCCCGACAAGTATTTCAGTGCGGCCCTGTATTTGATCGTGAGGTCCCCTGTGAGGTCTTAAGTCATCTGATTCACGAGCCCGTTGTACTACATTAACAAAGGTACGAGGGGTTGGTTGCACTCGATTGGGAAACCGATCCGCATAAACATGTGCCATTTTTTATTTCGTTTGAGCCACGCAACAGACACTATTCACACGCTAACCGACTGACACTGACTGTATGTATAACTGAACTGAATAAAATAATTTATTGTAAAAACATCGTTCCAAATTCTTTCGCTTTTTTGTTTCCGATGCGATGAACCGGTAAGGCGGATTATATCCATTGTTGCCAAACACGAGCACATGATATTATTATTGAGACAGGGCGGTACTCAAACTTCCAAAGGGCTATAACTTTGTTACTTTAATTTTACCAGAAAAATGGTAAAGGAAAAAAACATTTCTTTTGATCAGATCTACTCACTGTTAAAATAAATGACTCAACTTCGAAGTCACCCTGTATAGTAAACATGCTACACTATCTCATTTTAATTAAATATCATATGTTAATTAATGCTATCGCCCAAACTTGCGAGCTATAACGGAAACTCACTTCGCAATGTTTGGAAATATACGAAGCGCCATTGCTTCCATCAATCCTTTATTGTATATTTTGAGTAATTACTATGATGCAAGGTGTAAATTTCTACGCCACTGACGGGTCTGTTTGGGGATAGATGGAACATGATAGTACTGTTGTGTGCTAAGATGCTACATACAGTTTTCCGTGTCAAACTACAATAACTTCAGTGGATTCTCAAAATATACATACAGAGTGTAACAGAAGTTTGGAACTCATCAAATATCTGACGAATGACTCATCAAATTTTTTTAAAAATTGGAAGGGTTAGGTTGGAAACCACAGCGGATCCGTTGATGATATCCGCGATGTTGCCAAATCTACAGCTTTTCAGAAACTGATAGCAACTTTTGTTTTTATTATGGAATGCTATACATTTTATTGATATTTGTATTCTGCGAGAAATTCTAAATACTTTTTGGCAAACATGCTTTGACGTACACCTCATAGTTTTCGAAATAATAGTAAAAGGAATTTTTTTTTCACCTAAGAGATGACCGGTATGGAAAATAATTTCCTGTCATTTCTGACATTGAAAAGTTCATTGAGTTTTGTTGGTAGAGTTAATAAAAATATGATTTATTTAACTAAAACCAATAGGATAGAAATTGTAATATTGAATAAAATAGTGTATTTGATATTTAAAGGAACAAGAGAAAAATCTAGAATAAAGCAAAGGATAAAACCTAGTTGTTGATTTAGACTTCAAAATAAGACAAAAATTATATTAAATGTTAAAATTGCCGTCCATATACTATACTTCTGGGCAATACACTAGATATTTCCTCGATTATTCTGTTACGTATAAATATAGACAAACGCAGCACTTATTATTTGAAATGTAACTTCCAAGGCCAAGATTTGAACCCGTGAGCCCTCGAGCCGATGGGCTAGTAGCTCAACGCCCTAGCACGCCTGTCTGCACAGCTCCCAATACGAGGGTACAAAGAATCCTTGCATTACTGAATATTATCAATAAGATAAACTGTGAAGAGACATGTAACTTGCAAAATATAAGCTACAATGAAAAGTCAATTTCATGATAGAGCTAATAATCGATCTTGCGACATAGCAGAACGAAAAATAGTATGACGATGAAGCAAAAAGCTCAGCAGAGTGGAGTGGAGGTGCATACTTCTTAGCCCTAAACAAATGGCCTAGCATTTTCCTAGCAGCTGCGAGATATTTAAGGGCTTTTTGGCAGAACTCAGCCACCCATCGAACCCGGATGAACACTACGGCGCTTGTCAAGGTACAGTACTGTGTTTTGGAAACATTCAAATATATCTGACTTTTGCATCTCCAAGCAGTGATAACTTTTAGGTCTTTCATCAGAGAGGAAGTCGCTGCTAGTTCCCTTTTCTCCAGCTCACCGGGAGAGATCGGGTTGTCACTTTGAATTCCTGCATGTAGAGTGCGACTTTGTGCCCTGATAATAATATTGCATCTATTTTTTGAATCACCCTATATATCAGTGGCTCTAAAGATTTCGTCTCCGTCTGTGGCCTCAGCTGAAATATATAGAGCAGAGCAGAGCGGGACTCCGATGCCTCCGCCATATTCAATTAAAAGGAAAGTACCTTTGAAGTCATGCCGCGGTTTATTTTACGAATGAATGTACCCGGTAAATCTCGAACGAAATATAATTTGAACGGTAATAAGGGATATGTACGGGAAGACCATGGGCGGCTTGTAATTGTTCATACCGACCCCAACAGGTAGTGAAACCTCAACATCTTTATCTGCAAAAATACCTTCCTCTAGAAGCCGCACAAATCTGAGCCCTCCGTATTACGTATTCCATCACTTCGCCGGCTTCGTAAGGTATATTTTGGATAGTTTTCATCATATTACTCAACTAATCTGTAACGCTTGGTTTAAGGTATAAACCTTGTTTTTCAAAAATCGCGGGAGCCGGTGAATTTGGTGATATCTTTCAATTTGAATAAATTGTCAACTCTTTATAAATAGAAAGTTCATGGTAACGCTTTCCAGTAATAGTCTGTGAGGCACCAGCTGCGTCTTCTTACGAAGACGCAATCAATGAGGCTCAGATTTGTTTAGCTGCCATAGGCAGATATCTGTGTGTTGTCATTTTTCACTTATTACTCCTAACTTTTAATGAAAAGCTGAGATATTTCGTCCTACTGAAGAAACAAATCAATCAGTTATATATCGGCTGCCCTTGCTGTCATGTAGTACTCCTGTCACATGGAGATCAATTCTTGAAATGAGCAAATAGAACAACTAAGAGAAGGTAGGCGCGGTTCTTGCCTTTCGGGAAGCTGATAGAATAGCCGGTCCCCAAATCATTTTCTGGATAAAAAGTGCGTCTTGAGGTCGTCCACCAGTAGTACCTTTGAAAACGAAGTTACCTTTGTGAAGAAACGTGTACTGATATGAAGAACCCAGAAACGGATTATCTTGCCAAAAATGCCTAATTCAATATAATTCTCCAGGGAAGAAAAATTCGCCCACTTTCTCAGTAACTCTACTCCCTAGTTATCTGAGATAGGGGTCCTGAAGTCGCAAATCTATTTTAATAGGCCTCAGTTCACCAAATACTTCAAAGTCAACATAATTCAGTAAGTTCTAAACGACATACTCAGGGAAAATTCAAATTCTTGAATGTGTGCGCAGGTGCCATTGGGCAAAACCGCGCCGGGCATGTAAAATGGCATAACGAACTCAGTTAATGCCGCACACAGCTTGCTTCATTATATTTCAATCTCAAATAGCTCCTATTTGAAAAAGCTTTTTTACCAATATCTACTTTCAGCCAATCTTGGAATGGCTCATAAGCACGCCTATGATGAATGCCGATTCCCAGATATGAATGTAAGTCTGGATGTATGTGCGTGTGTCTGCAACTCTGATCCCTCACTTGAATCAATGATTGCCGCTTTTGATAAACTTGGTTATTAACGTTTGAACATTCAACTTTGTGACTTTTGATGAAGATCTCCATCATTAAAAATCTTGGTAATTAAAATTGAAAATTAGTACGAGGTAGGGAGCTTTAACCTCCGCTCTAATGTTTTGTTGAGGTTTCTGGATGCTAATGATATTAAGTAAGAGTTGTTGTTTTGATCAACGAGTTAACAGTTTTTGAGTTTCAAGATGCAACGATAGTATTTCATGACAAACTGCAGGAGACCATTTTTGTAGAGAATATCTCCTCTTCTCAAAGTAATTATTGTCTTAACCTTTTAGGCAGCTAGCCTAACTGCTATAAGGGGAATCGTCATTGTCAGGTATATATCGTAATAGTTAGCCATATAGTCAGACTTGAATGTATATGGGGTGAAAGTAGTGGTGGTAGTAGTAGTGGTTGCTGGCAACTAGCCTACCTGTGACCCTTTTTGCCTACCCCGTAGCACCAACACTGTACTACTCCAAAGGCCATCTACTCGTAACCGACCAATCCGGTGCGTGACATAGACAACACAACACTACATAATAGCTCACATGCTAACCCCTCGGCTACCCAGGCCCCCTGAATGTAGTGTCAATTAGATTGACTCAGCACCTGCTAAGCATTAAAATAAATTTATTTAAAGTTTAAGGTATAAGAAAATTCTAGTCCTTATTATTACTACTATCTTCTGGTATTATCTCTTAGTAATCAGATTACGAGAAACATGCCGGAACAAATCATGAGGGAGTTATGATATTTTTCATTCTCCTCTCATAGCTCCAGCGCTACCGCTCCACTCTTTAACCCTTTAACCCGCAAAGTTTTTTGCCTTGACATGGCATCAAATTATTCAAAGTCTGAGCCGGGCCTTCGGAGTGATGGAGGGGCTAAGGTTTACTGTAGAAACAGTAGCTAGGCATACATATTGGTCGACGCAATGACGTGGTTTTTCGTCTCAAGTAGGAAATGTTTCGTGATTAAATTTTTTCGCCAACTGACGTCTAAAGTAAAATTGAGAGAAAACATAGATCCACTACAGAAATACTCCATTTACTCACAGGTTAATTGACGAAAAAGTAGGTTCTGCAATCCCACAAGATCATTGTTTTTTACGAAAAATTTCTAAAATGAGATATTTTGTTTTTTGGATGTTGATGAAAAACCAGGCTACTGATTTCCGTCAGTCTTTCTGTCGGTCTGTCTGTCTGGCTGACCGCTAATCCTTGGCCCGTCTTTAATTTGAGAATTACCGTTCGGATTTTGATGAAACTTTCACATAAGGTTGCTACTATGCCAGGGACAAAAAAACTTTGTAGTTTGGTCCAGTTACTGCGGAGAAGATAGCTAAACACGAAAAAAATGAAAATGATCCTGATCACTTTCAGTAACAAATTTGTAGGGGTTTTAATTCGGGGGTTACCGGTTGTAGGTGTTGGGGGAAGGTATATGAAGACGTGTTAACCTCAGTAGTGTACATACCCAGTAATTCTATGCACCAGCCATATTTCACACACCATAGATTCTCCCCGCCCTTTGCTTTTAAAGCTTTGAATGATACAGATAGGTTTCAACCCGCAAAATGCTGCTATCTAAGCTCATCGCCTGGCGAATCGTTGTACATTTTCACAGCTCAGTGCAGTGTTAACCTACTTGACGCGATATTTGTATGTTACCTAACAGAACCTTATTACCATAGGAGTGTATGTCAATCTATTAGGTAATTCTTCAGCTCCTCTGTTACTTGAATACTATTCAGATGGTATTTTGGCACCAGGTTCTAAGTATATACCATACCACAGACGAAAAAGCTCTGTATCTATCAAAGAACTCGTACAAAATATTTTATCCCGTGAACTGCCCAAGAGTCATTTTCTGCCTCCAGAAGTTGTTTCTTATTTCCCTTTCAAAGTGATGTTTTTCAGTCTTCACTCCATCCAAAGTCCAGTTCTACTTAAATATTTTCCCATCGGTTCCTTTGACTCGTCTCTTGGCCGTAACTCAACAACGAATTTGTTCAAACACGACAGCTGGAATCACTTCTGCGTAATAGAGACGTACTATAAAACCAGACGGTTGTTTATTTCCATGAATTGGTCACGAAACCATTCTCGGTACTATCTGTATGCCATATCTACACAGAGAACACAAGAAAACGCATAAAAACCGGGCTCGGACTACCTGTAATCGCTTATTAAAATCTAAAAATGACAATCATACTGGTAGTACGTGAGGATTGGCTTTAATGGGTGTGAGATTGAAGACCGTGAGGTCTGGAAACGGGGATATTTCATAAACGTGTGCTTAAGTAGTCGAGAATGTTTGTGGCTTAAAGAAACAAGTCCTGACCTTTGTTTATGGGTAGGCCTGTTGTGGGTCAGATTAACCCTTAGCACCGATTCATAGTCGGCTTACTTGACTCCTGGTGGTTTTCTGATGTTACCACGATAGCTGGCTGATGAGAATAGCAAGTTTAGAAGTAGTAACATGCACAATATAGAAACGTCTATCTTGCTATGTGAGTCTTTATATCAAATACAGCAATGGTTGTTCTGCTGAATTCTATCAAATAGTGGGACGGTTCATACTGGCGTAATATACTCGTACACGTATGATAGTTCAATAATGATAAGAACCTTTATGTATAATGTCATTGTGCTGAAAAGGATCACCTTAGAGATTGAGACGTTACCAGTAAAGAAGATTCTGTCAACTCATGTACTTTTATGGCCAGACAATCATGGGGATTATGTTATTTATGTTTTATCAGAACTGTTTTTAAATTAGGTACTACGAAAATATGAGTGAGTACCGTGCATGCTGGGTATGTGAGGTACATAAAAGTGTTTTCTTTCCTTTCGTTTTGGACAGTAAAAAGCTTTTTACTAGCTGGATATGCTAACCCTCCCAAGTAATATACATCATATTACATAAACAAACCTGATTTAAAATTCCCCGAATCCAATAACAGCGACCTCTAGCAGTCCCTCTGAAAACCCCACTCAATTCTATTCAATGACTTGTAAAAAGCCCCAATCTATTTACCCAAATCATGTCAAACGTCAATTTCGTGGAATCGAATAGCCGGGCGCCCTTAAAAAATCCACCCTTAAATTTGTCTATAAACTGGCAAAGTTTTCCCAAAGGGATTCGAGGAAGTTGCCCGTTGTGGTCAGTTGGGTATCGCTTCATCCCCTTTTAGTGGAATATTGAATTTAAAACAGATTTTGCAGTCGATTGAGTTTGATATATAGCGGTTTTGAGAGCACAGGGACAAATTGAAACATATTTTTAGAGGGGACAGGCGTTTTTCGGTTTTTATGTATTTTTATTATGCGGGACGTCATTTTTCTAAGGGACAACGCTAAACTGCTTTGCGGAACAGTTTGTGGGGAAAATGTGTAAATGCATAGATGCTCTTAGAGGAATTCTTATCAGAAGGTATTATTTGTCTTGTCACTTGGAGGTAGCAGGAGAGTTGTCAAACATCAAAGAATGCGAATATTTCTCGATTTCAGGCGTCATTTTGATCTCTGGTTATCAACTATTGCTCTAGTGGTTCATATAGATCTAAAAACTATAGTGAATATCAGCCTACGCTTAAGACCAATGTCACATGATCAGTATTTACTGTGGTCCACACCGTTAGTATTTCCTACTAATTCTTCCATTAGTGTTAGCGGATTTCTACGCATCTTTATACATCAATAATTGGTGACATTCTGGCTACATGATCAATGTACGCCATGTAATTTTACAATTTTTTGATGATGTCACCAATGCTACAATTGGTTATATAACTTGACTTACAGTTATCCCTGATGAGTCTCTTTCAGTTTGATCAGTGAGTGACACAACACCATGCTGAACTCTTTCTTGATATTGACCTTGAAAAAGCTGCTGTCAGAACTTAGGTATCGTTATTAAACAATTATTTCAATCAGATTAGTAATTTAAATGTGGATCCAGTCTATTTGAGAAGCAAGGTACCTTCATATGGTGAGACCTATAACCGTTGGGTTATTCTCATTTTGAGCCGAATAATTGTTTGAAGCAAAGTAAATCTCAACTTGTAATTGCAATATAAACTAAATATACCGTATAACAGTGTTATGTATGAATTAAACCAAATGTAGTGAAAAGTCACGCGTTGCGGCTTGTGGTGATTTATTTTCTACGCTAAAAGTATCTCATTTATAGGTATGATTTTACGATTTATTGGTTTTCCGGATGTTGGTAAAGATTTCCTAATTCATTTTTAAAATGCTGTGCGGCACTTGGTTAATTAATACATGTTGTGAAAGCTGTGATCGCTTTTTATGTAATGACCATAAGTTTTTGAATTGCTTAGAAAACCAGTAGAAGTTACTGTTTGGCTTACCGACACTAACTCTTATAACACGTATAGGACCACTATCTTAGGTCAAACAGTTTACCAATTAGTTATTTTCTGGATCCAGTTAGATGACCGTTTCTTGAATTTAGTTGAGCATGCCACGTTAAAACCGAGGTTACCATATTTGAGGAATTACTAAACAATTATTTACGATATATTACTGGTTATATTCACATGCACTAGTTGAGATAGATTTGGCGTGAAATAACTAACAATATAGACCAAACATGTTTGAAGTTAGGTGAGTCACAAATATGGGAGTCAGGACTCAAAGCTGCCGCGGTTCTGACCTTTATTCGTGTAGGTCACATATTATCATACTTTGAGCTCAGCACCGCTAATAAAGAATTTATGATACTTTTCAAATAGTAGGTATGACAAAGAAACCATATTAATTCACAACCGTGTTTTTTACTGAAAATAAAAATGACTCTTTAGCTATGTAGAGGTGAGCTAAAGCTATCTGTTTTGTCAATATATCTCACATGCAAAGATTGATGAAGCCCTCGCGTTCCAGAGCAGTTCAACTATATTATTCTAAAAGGAGACAGAGGGTAATACACAGCATCTTCCAGTACGCACCCAGATCACAGCCTGTCAGTGGCGTAGATGATACCAAAGAACAAAAGAGATAATTCATTAGAAATAGAAATAAAAGGCATGACTCCGGGAATTTGGTTCGTAGGTGCAATTTCGTCTGTACTTCTCACAGAACGGTGTCAATTATACTTGAAAATTGAAAAACTACCTGATGACTCCTCCTTACTAGTTAAATTGTCTGATATGTCGGATAGCTCGTCTCTGCTGGAACAAGTCAAACAAAATTATGTATGCGTCTGAAAGCTATGTAAAAGCTAAAACTATCTGTTTTGTCAATATATCTTACATGCAAAGATTGATGAAGCCCTCGCGTTCCAGAGCATTTCAACTTTATTATTCTAAAATGAGACAGAGGGTAATACACAGCATCTTCCAATACGCACCCAGATGACAGCCTGTCAGTGGCGTAGATGATACCAAAGGACAAAAGAGATAATTCATTAGAAATAGAAATAAAAGGCATGACTCCGGAATTTGGTTCGTAGGTGCAATTTCGTCTGTACTTCTCACAGAACGGTGTCAATTATACTTGAAAATTGAAAAACCACCTGATGACTCCCTCTCACTAGTTACATTGTCTGATATGTCGGATAGCTCGTCTCTGTTGGAACAAGTCAAACAAAATTATGTATGCGTCTGAAAGACAAATGTCCCTCGAGTAGAGTTTCATAAAACACAAAAAGCCAGACTGCAGTCACCGAAAACAATTATTTTTTAATTGTGATATCAGCACGAATTTAAGGACGTATCAAATATCACAATCCATTCAGCCATTTGAACTGTAACCTGTGAAATATAAATTTTATTTTGAGGTATAACATCCGCCATTTTTATGGGATTTCGTAGGCCTTCAAGAAAGATCTGCAGTCACCTCGTACGTCAATATAGGTCAAGTCTTTCAAACTGTAAGTATAAAACTGCGAAATATGAGTGTCAGATTTGGAATTTTCGTTTCTTTTCCGCCATTTCGATTTTAAAAACTTTAAGGATACTCATTGTCACTACCACTAGCACGGTTAAAACATATCTATATTCGTGTACACCTCATATGTCAACATCCAGGGACCCATTTAGTTGTAATTTGCCACGTTGATTATATAAAATTTCGATTTACCCAGTGTCACCCACACTGCTGAAACAAATATAACACCGCGTATCTCAAAATCTATGTAGCCCATGAAATGGGATTTTCTGCCCCAATACATACTCACGCGCGAAAAATATAATCCTTCTGATGCAGTCAGGTAGAAGTACCTACATGTGAGTATCTAGACTTTCAGAACGAAGAACATAGTGATTAATCTTAAACCTAGAAAGGAGTCTCAGAAATGTCAGCGGACGGGTTTGAAGCATTTTCTTATTTTTACATTCCACTCAACTAGGCGACAGGAGCACAGTCGAGATAAATGCCATATTTCTTAAAATATTACGATTTTCAACATTTCATCAAAATCGGAGTGAACGTTCAGAGTCATAGAACAGCGAAAGGTCTACGTACAAGCTTCAGTCAGACAGATGGATGAGGGTATCTGACTCGGTTTTCATGTTGCATATTGTTTTTGTGATATCTGAAAAATGTGTATTATCTGGAATAAGTTTTTAATATCTGTTGTCTGTGGAGGCTGAGGTCTGCCAAAGTATCTAACGATACTTGTAAAACCGAGCGTCATACGCACTGAATCAGAATCACGGATCACTCCTATACCAGCGTACTGATCGTCGGTAATTTAAAAATATATGAGAATCTTACCATCTAAAATCAGTGGCTAGTCGAATATTATCTTTGGGCGATGCTTGGCCGTCAAAGATCTTATTTATACCAAGTCCCTCTAACAATTCAGAAAAACACATTTTTGATGAAGATAAGCTTGATGAGCGTGCATATTAAGAATCAGCAGTTATAAATAATTTTTTACGAGAATCTCAGAAGCTGGACCTTCAGAAACTTTTGACAGTCCCATATCTTGTAACATTTCAGAATAAACTTTCTGCCAGAGAAACTAACCTGCTTAGGGATCTTCAAGGAGTCAGCCTTCAGTTTGAAATCTCTACCCAATACCCACGTCTCTGTTCGCGATATGAAAAAAGTCGCGCGTATTTTCGTATAAAGCTTGCATTGGAGCGAACCCGTCATGAGATGCCCATAAATCACAGCGGATCCATTCACTTAAATTCAAAACCTCGATATAAATTATATTTTTGTCATTGAGATTCGAGCTGAATACGAAATCTCCTCCAGCCAGTCTATCGCCATATCCTTAAGACCTTGTCGAATAGCAAACACGGCCGTAAATCTTGTATGTGTGAGAGATTCCCTACCACTTCAAAGTATGCGTGTTGTGGGAGTGCTACTTGGCGAGCGGATTAAATGGATTGACATAATATGGTATCGAATTTAAATCATCAGTGTGAATGAAGTTTCTCAAAACTCATACAGCTGCGAAAGCAAAGCCCGAATACAGCGGCTGTTATGGAGGAGTTTTGCCCGTTTGCACTGCCTTCTCAAATCTACCACTTAGCAAAGGTGATAAGTATGTTAAGTTTGAAATAATTAAATGTAGCTGACAAATCAATTTCCCCACATTTTCCTTAAATTTTCTTCTAAAGCTACGAATTGCATTTCTATGCCACAGCCTGCCAACGTCACACTCATCCCAAAAACACTCCATTCTTACATATTAACAACTTACCAAGTTAAATTATAATCCAAGCGGTATAATTAAGTTGTGGAGATTGGAGATTTGTAGCATTTTAGCATAGGTACCGCAGTAAAATTTCATTGACCTCAGCACCTACCAATATAAGTTTTTGGGATGTTGTTACTTACGCTACTCGACAGCAAGTGCCATGGACTTGCCAGTGGAAAACGCAACCAGAGAAAAGCTTGCCGAATAAAGCTATATACCGCGCTATTCAAAAATATCCTTCCATTTCAGTGCAGAATTTGCAAAATATTCTACAGGTGACAAGAGCACTTCTGGTTTTTCACCATCTTATGATTACATTCACGTGATACCTAATTCTTTCCAAAAATGTTTCATACGAACCGTAATAATGCTAAACGCCGACTGGACTTCCCCAAACTTGCTGAAGGGCTAGTGTCCAGAAATTCTTCCATTTGGGTTATATACATAGATCTCTACCTCTATTAAGTATCACCTATATCGATCGTTTGGTTAAAAACAGTAAACCGCGTCATTTCGTGTATACGAGTATAGCTGTACCGCGTCCTTCTTTGGTTAATGGTCTCTCCTCTTCCATCTGCCTCTATAAGAGTGTGTGCTAGAGTAAGAAATCGGTAGCTGCCGGCTCATAACCCTAATTGGCGCCGTATCGTTATAGATGGGCTACACATGGAGACTCCGCGGCCTATACTACTGAAAAAACCCGAAAAAATACGTCTGACCTCTTAGGACCGTATAGCAGCAGTATAAAACAAAGGAACATTCATCCAGATAAGTATGGAATATAAAAAACCTATTTTTTATTTATGCTATGAAAAAGGCCTCTAAGGTGGCTAAAAAGGTTAATAAATAGTCATATGTGATTTAATTTCATCAGAAATATATGGCATAAAAACCACAGGATAAGTTGCAGATATTACACCAACTATTTTGGTAGTTGGCTACCCAATTAGCAAAGTAGTGGTATAAGCTTTTGGTAAAAGAACCATTCAGCCATAAAAGCTATCTATTGTCCTGGCCTGAACACCAAAATGCTGGCTTAATGTTTTGTGGAATGCAAATTTGCTTTCTGCAACATATTTGTTCTAAAATGAGATGTTTAAAATATTCTTATAGCATAGTTATACAACACCTTATAGGGCAAATTTTTAACTGTTGCATAAACGATTATACAACTATTTTATACGGCATATATTAGTCAAAATGGTTGTGTTGTGGAAATCATGATAACGTTTATAAAACAAACCCGAGACTTGTTGTTTTGCTGTGCAATTTACTACCTTAGCCAACAGATTGCTCCCAACAGAAGCACTTATACAACTGTTGTTTAGTAACTGTTAAAGACTGTACATATGCTAAATATGTTGGTAAACAACTTCACCATAACCTAACTTTCTGCTGTCATATTTTTGTTAAAATGCCATAACCAATGTTTTAAGACAAACAACGCATGCATATTGGTTCAAAAGGTTTTATCAACTGTTCAAACAGACGATATAGATCTGGTACAAATTCTGGGTAAATCATTCGACTCTGTCGGTATTTCATTTCAGACATTTGTTAAATTGTTGTATAACACCTGCAGGCAACACCAAAATATTCTAATAACCTAAAGACAACATGGACGATGCCATGATTGTACACAACCACCCGCCATATTAGCCGAACATTTATTCCTCTATTTAATATTAAATAATTATGTTTCAGGTCGAAATTACAGATATAAAGTGATAAACATTAGTGTAATTGTGTCTAAATATAGGATTTGTGGAAGATTTAACGCAGATAAGTTCAGTTTTCCATCTCAAAAATCCAGACATACTTTTGATCATTGTCAAAATATGAATCAAATATGAAACCCGTAGAAATTGGGTAACTAATTTGCACGATAATCACAATAAAATTTGCTGCGCAAGTAATTCAATAGCCCTATATCAAAGTGTAGAAGTTTATCATATACTTGTGTATGAAATTCACAATGGCCGATATGTAAGTAAACAAGATGACTGTAATGTCTTAGTTATATATTCTTCACTTCGTCTATACAATTCACAAAAAATATTTTGCAATAAAGTAGAATCACGTAACAGAATAGTTGTATAGTTGACAAAAACTGAATCTTGCACTGACGCAAATGTCCTATAGCGGCTGCAGGAGGCTTACACTTTTGTTTTATAACTGTTACCTGCAGCCCTTATACAACCTGTTAAATGACTGAAGTGTCCTATTAGGTGTGCCTATTCCGCTTGTATAGCTGTTCTAAGAGGGTTTTGCCAATGTTCTTACAGTATACAATGGTGTTTAAGGAATACTGTATAATCATTCTTGCAACTCTAATAGGAGTGATAATTGTTAGTTGGGTACTCTATATAGGTGCTAGCCAAGCCGCCTGGCATTTTGCAAAATGTAGCTTTCCATGGTCAACATGTTACGACGAACCGGTTGTTACCAACTTCAATGGTATGGCTCGAAGTACTCGCTAAGACTTTTGCTGTAAACCCAGTCACGGATGATCATCTAAAAACACAAGCACTACCGGTGCCAACGATTTCCCACCAGGATGGAGGTGGGATTACTTGGTACCAGCTAAAGCTCATGTTCTCGGCATACTTTCAATTCTATTGTTTTGGAAAAGTATTTTCAAATGTCTAACAAAATATGGGGTCATGTTCCATAAACAATGTCTCATAACCAAACAAAAACATATTTTATTTTCATTATTGAATGGAAGGAAAATTCTTAGATGCTCTTTTTAGTTGTACTTACAATTTAGAGTTTAAGCTTGAAAACACATTTTTCGGGACCATGTGACAATTTAATCTGCAGCTTCTTTCTGTTAATATATTTCTAGTTTTGTGAAATGTTGTTTCACAAGGAACACAATTTCCAACAGTGCATAATTATGGTCTTATTCATAATTTTATAGACATGTGTTTAATAATACGTCTTCCACGTCAACAACTAAACGCTTCTTTTATGAATGATGCTAGCTTCCCCATTTTGTCTAAAACGTACTTTTGAGCACTGAGTCCACATGGATGCTCTAAGGTAAAGGTAGTCTCGCAGTATAACTCCCAACATCTCGGCGAGTGGTGTCAATGTCGTTCCGCAACGGTATTTTATAGAAATATATTTTGCAATGTCAAATAACTCATCTGTAACAGCTAATAGATAAACTTTACGGGCAGCATATTCAGTAATAATTTTCTCATATAACAAAAAAATATCAATGATTTTATATACACGCAGACCAATACACGCAATTGCCATACAATCATCGAGATGCGATCTTGTTACTCAACCAATTTTGAATTTTCTGTCACATCTTCTCAGTGGTATATTCTACAGTCTCAGCATTTTGCAATCAACAAAACATGCTGGGGAACTGACTTGCAGCTTGCAGCATGATCATTGAGCGTGTCATGTTGTTCAGTCATTCCTCCATAGATGACGCTTTCGATCACGTTCACAACGCTCATAGCGAACAAACACGGAATGAACTATTTGAACACTAGAAACTATCTAGGCAGCAAGTTGACATTTTGTCGTTTTTTACATGATATTGGTTTTTTTACGTAAAGCCTTGCAGTGGTGAACACAACCGATATTTCGGACTTATGTGGATCGGATCGAGAAAAGTCAGAGTCGGAGTTGAGAGGAACTGGAATCGAGATGAATTGTTATCGAAAGGAATCGGAATTGTGAAAGAGACGATTCAGAGGTTGAAATCAAAACCACGAAATTGAGTCACCAAAAAGAACGATTTGGACCAGCATTAGCACAAAAGCGAGCTGTTTGCCTGATCTGTCACACTTCCTTATCAGTCAGGCTGGCGTGTATTATACGTACTCTGTCTGATATTGCTTCACGTTTCAATTTGGTCGAATTCTAGATATATCTAGACGATTATTACAATGGAACGGGATATATGGAATGATCTGCCGGAAGAGACTTTCCCAGTTCTGATATTAGGAGTTGATGTCTCCAGCACTTACGCCTTGATTGCTTGAACATATGGAATGAACTAGACCGTCTCTGAATTTTATTCACGATGGATTGACGTTCTTTGAAAAAGAGAGAATTCACTCACTTACCTCTTAAGCTTCCAGGAATACCCACACGTAGTCCACGTTAGATCGTTACCCGTATCTGTTCGCAGCAGCCTTTCATCGGCGAAATCAGTAAAATCGGCCATCAAACTGGATATAGACAAGCCCGGCTGCCCTGCCCGGCCCTAGGTCCCATATAATAACCGGTAAAGCGGAAAGGATACAAATATATCTATCAGGGCAGCAGGGCCTTAATGTCTATTTCATGACCTTCTTCGACGGACGAAGGGCTAATGGCACCCCTGGTTTTATTTAATCTTTTTCAATTAAAGGAGTTTATGGGTTATCGCTGATTATATGAGGGTTGATATGACTTGTCAGTTAATTGACGTCTCTGTGTGTGATTTGATAGATTGCAGACGTTAAGAAACGCGTATTGCGATCTTTAGGTATTGGGCTCATTAGGTTCTGGAGACGTTATCATTGTTAAATCATAAATAATAACTTTCAATTCACGAGGGACATTTTTTAAGCAAGAACTGTTCCGCAATGGGGTCAGAGAGACTTAATTTATGAACATAAATTGTAATACAAACTAGAATATGAATATTTTTACATTTTCCGACATAGTCATCATAAACGTCCAAAGATTTGACAATTTGTGGCACTAGCCATTGAATCCCGTCATTAAAGAACGCTGACGCCTATTACCGTTATGCCTGTTCTCCACTGTTTCTTTCAACAAGCATTTTCCAAGAAATTCCTCAACTTTTGCTGAAGATATGAAAGCCCAATGGTGCTGTCAGGGCTGTATGATAGTTCAATAATTCCCAATGGACCTTGTCCAGTTACGTCTGTGGTCATGCCGGAACGTGAGGCCGAGCGTTGCCATGAAGCAAAATAACGCTGCTAAGCTTCAATAACCTCTCAGAATTTACAGCAGGGCAAACTTTTATAGTCAGTCAGCAGAATTACCGAGTGGCATGGTGGTAAAGAAAGCAGTGTAATTTTGCAACCAGCACCGTTAGGGACGTGAAACGTAATTGCGACTTAGTGAAAGACTGGTCAACAGTGTCCGAGGTTGAACGGACATCACATGAGAGGATGCATGGGTAGGATACGCAATCGGCTCTTACTTTAAAGGCAGTCGTACAAATAGCATAGATAGATCATTTAAAAAATAATGTAGGATAGGTAATAACACTGATACATACATACAATTACACTTCACTAAACAAAGGAAGAAGTACGTACCCTTGTTATGTTTGTAGTAAAGAAAAATGACCGATGCACAATACACAATACATGTTAGGGGAAACACAATAAAGATAATGTTGTGATTTAAAGTGGTTTGCCTATGCACCACAATGTTATTTTTGTCAGTCCTTTGTAACTTATTATGTTGCAAACTAAATAAATGCTGAGTGACCAACAAAGTCAATATTGAGCAAAGGAACCAAATGCCAAGAAAAAGTCGACCGTGTCATATATCGCAAACGGGTCAGGACGTTATATATCTGGAGTACCCAGGAGAGAAAGAATCACCTGCATCTCAAAGAAATGAAATGGTTGAAAATGCATCAAAGATGAGTAGTGCACCTCCTCTTATCTCTCCAAACCGTGCTTACTAATAAGAGACCGATCTATCTTTTAGAAGCCAATGCCACAACTTTGAATGTTGAGCATATTTTGGATGTTTCGCCACATCGAACTAACTTTCTAAAAAAATCCTTCTCCTATATGGTACCGTCACTATACAACGGTTTGCCAGTTGGTCTGAAAACTTACATTCCTACCATTACATTCTTTCCGGAATAAAATTAAAGACTTCATTTCCAGTCATTGATAGAATATCTAATATTGATTGTGTTAACGTTTTCTGATGTACCTGGAACAATTTAACTAGACACTCCTGCATTGTTTAGCTTCCAAAGCAATATCACTACGTGATCTTTTCTTTATTTTTTGGCTTAGTTTTATAGTATTTTAGATGTTTAAGTATTTTATTGTATTTTTACAACAAACTTTTCTACTTTGTATTGGCCTATACGTATTACGTATTCCATCAGCTATTTCTGTAACGGCTGCCCAGATATTTGGAAGACCACTAAAATATGTCCCATTCAGAGAAGTGGTGATATCGCAGATGTTTTCAACTAACGACAAATAGCAATTCAATGCAATTTCGGTAAGTTGTTCGAGATCATAGTTTATAATACGGTTTACTGGTTGGTCAAGGGTGCAATTTGTGTCAATCAGCATGGATTTATGAGCGGCAGATCAACGGTTACCAACTTGACCCTGATTACTCAGTATATCTCCCAAGTATTAGACACTCGGGGGCAAGTTGATTTAATCTGTACAGATATCGAGAAGGTATTTGATCAAGTTGATCATTATGTACTTCTGGATAAGCTTAGGACCGTAGGTCTATCTGAGGGACTCTTGTCGCTCCTGAGTTCATACTTGATTGACAGAAGGTTGTTTGTTGGATATGGTGGTTATAGGTCGAGTATTAACAGGTCACATTCGGGGTGCCTCAAGGATCGAATCTCGGCCCGTTATTGTTCTTGATCGTTATTAACGATTTGTCTCTTTTTTGCTGACGACGGCGACGTTAAAACTTTCGCATCGGTCGAGTCATGCTGCAGGATGATTTAGACTTAATTTCTTCATGGTGCTCGCGAAATTGTCTTAGTTTAAATGTTTCTAAATGTAAAGTTGTGTCTTATACAAGAAAGGCTAATTATTTAATATAGTATGACTATAACATCAACGGTCAGGTTCTAGACAGATGCTACTCTTTTAAGGACCTTGGAGTAACCTTTGATAGCAGGCTAATGTTTAGCAAACTTGTACTTAATATCCCATCGGCTGCCACCAGACTACTTGGCTTTTGTATCAGAAACTGGAAGGGGTTCTCCAATATCAGTACTTTGAATGAATGAATCTTGAATTTTAGAGGCATCCCGGCCACCATAAGGAGCCAGTGCATAGGCCGCTTAAGCGGGCCCTTATGCACCTCTACAATACTTAAATCACAAGCCTCGCCCTTTTAGCGAAGTTGAGAATCGCCTTGAGTCCAAGCTCCTTTACGTCCTGAGGGTCCAAAGTAATGGACCCCAGTATAGTCTGCCTATAGTAGCTAAGAGCTTCACAGCGACACAAAACGTGCGCCGAGGTCTCTTCCTCTACTCCGCAGCGTTCGCATAAGGGATCCTCAGCCACCCCCATCACGTGCAGGTGCCGCCTTAACGTGTTATGGCCAGACAACAGTCCCACCAGCAACCTTAGGTTGGCTCTACCCAGAGATAGGCAGAAGCGTCCATCCTTAGCACTGGGCCCTTCAATGAGCTCTCGTGCCTGGCGGAGATGTCTAGAGATACTTCTCCATTTCTGAGAGTGTTGTCTTGCAACCCACGTCTCCATTTTCCTCCTAGCTTTATGCGCGGTTACTCCTAGAGCTGGCTCAGGACCAACGAGCTTGCTGGCTGATCCTGTTTTCGCCAGAGTGTCCGCCGTCTCATTGCCCCTTATCCCAGCGTGCCCCGGTACCCATATTAACGATACCGGATGCCTCGCTGCGAGGCAATCCAGAGCCTCCCTGCATTGCAATACAAGACTCGAAGTAATCTTACATGCACTTAGTGCTTTCATTGCAGCCTGGCTGTCGGATATCAGTATCGGAATATCAGTACTTTAATGACTTTGTTCTTTACTTTTGTCAGAAGCAAGCTGGAATATGCAACCCTGATCTGATCTCCAATATACCAAAATCCACTTTCAATGATTGAAGGCATTCAACGTAAGGTTATTAAGTATTTTTAGCTGAAATGTACTGGTTCTTATCCAGAAAGAGGTTTCTGTCATCATACCCTTTTGAATTTTTTCGATTTAGATTCACTATCAATTAGACGTAATGAGTTTTCCTTATCGTGTTTATAATCAAATAGACTGTTCGGATTTACTTATATATATATTTCCGCATTCCAAGTCTTGAACGTCGTCAAAAATCAGGCTTTTATCATCAAGCAGGTCGGACGGACGAAACGTTGAAATCTCCAATTTATGTAATGTGCAGTCTGATGAACTCTATTTGTGATCTGTGTAATATTTATAATGACAACTTTAAATCAATCATAAATTGCTATAAGTTCTCGATTGTGCTCTGAGCTTACTTAGGCCAATTGATGCTAAGTTCAAGTTTTCAATGTGTCTCTTTATTTTCTTTTTATTAATGTATTTGAGATTTTCCTGTAATTGGGTTTTACCTGTAGGAAATATGAAATATGAATAAATAAATATCGGAAAGCAGCTATTAAACTGAATATCCGCCAGGTATATAAAGCCTTTTTACTATTATTATTAATATTTTTATTATTATCATTATGGTTATATTACTGTCACAGAATACATGGCAGCTTCGTTATATGATTAATCTTTGTAAACGTGAAAAATCAAAGCAAAATGATATCAGGTGAGTGCCAGTTAACGCAGAAATCATATGCAGCCACCCACAAATCCCAAATGGAAAGCAATTAACCGTCATTTCCAATTCAAACGCGTGAATATTGGCGGAATCAAAAGGCTCAATAACAGATACACGCGTACGTATGTGTTCCTGCCTGCTCGACATCGCTTCGGTCGCCCAGCTGCAGTAATCCACGTGATTTACACGTGCAGATGTAGGAGGAATATACGTGTTCGGCTACACTTTGGCACGTACACACATGTGCGCTTTTCACCGCAAAACCGATGTTCGGTTAATACGTTTAACGCCGCCCGTTCAACGCGCTTATATTTGCTTGCGCTCTGTTATCACAGAACTCTGATCGCAAAGCTAGAATTTACATCAGAGATTGTTCATATCTGCATAAAATGTCATGATGTGATCTGAAGCGGAACAAAACGTGCAGCGCTTCTATTGAACAAATGCCAAAAGATCAATGGACAATTCTAAGCATCTTTTGAAATCTCCTTATCCAGACGAGCTGGAAGAAAAGAGGTGAGCTTCCTATCTGATCAAGAATCAAGGACAAGATTCAAAAGCAGGATGCAAAATTCAAGGACAGTAACAATGCGCATTTATTCCCAAATCGCACAATTAATCCTGGACACGCATCCAAATCCAAAACATACTTTTCAATCATATTACGTCAAGAATAAAAATAGGGAATCAAGTAACCACCTCTATCAATATCACAGAAGTCAGTTGTTTATCTCCTACAGTTTTTAAAATCTATTTGGATAGAGCTAAGTATAGAAGATGACACTTGTGAAGACGAAGATGATCTACATTAAATAGTCATAAAACTGAAAGAAGAGAGTACGAGATGGCAGACCTTCAGATGAATCTAGCAGAGCTGGCGAGATGACATTGATCAAGCGATGACACGAGGAGCTTAAAGGAGGACGAGGTTTTTGATAGGAAGAGATGGAAATAATTGGGGACGGAGAGACGGCAGCAGCTGTAAAAAAATCCGTTATATATATACATATATACGTCTACATATCTGAAACCTTGCATGGAGTTGTAATATGTGGTAAACTGTATAAGCTTTTGTTTGCGCTATACTGCTACTGAAGAATAAGCGGTATTTTTTGTGACTTTTCTTATTGTTATGAATATTTTACTGGTATGGTTGCCTCTATACAAAAAAACTTTGCCATCTCTCCTCTGGCAAATACTTTCGCAAGTACTTTCTTGTCGACATATCAGTGGAGCTTCTTTATGGAGGTAAACTTACAATATTGCTATTTGGTTGTTGACACCTTAGATTCTGAATGATTTTTCCAAAAGTCGTTTTTAAAAGCTCTTCCTAACTACTCCATAGTAGCAACACTCCGATTTTAGACTTATTTTCCTGACCAAATTGTTAAAATGAAAGGTCATACGCCGCAAGTTAAAGGTCGAATTGATTTCTTTTCATGACTTAACAAATTGTAGCTTTATTCATTTCCTGTCACATATCAACGAGCTCCTTTCTCGTACGATCAATCCAATCCATAACTTAGCGATTGATAGCACTGGGTGTGCAGGAATTCAGAGTGACAAGCAGATCTCTGCCGGTGGGCTGGAGAAAAGAAGACTGGCAGCATCTTCTTCATTGACGAGAGAACTGGAGGTTATAACTACTTTAGGACGCAAGAACAGATTCTTGGTACAGCTTAATTCATCCAAAATACATTAAACCTTTCTTACACCGCAGCAGCCACTCAGGCAGATACAAATGCCAGCGCTTCACGGCTGCTATGAGGATCCCAAAAAAGCTTTGTTAGTTCAAGGGACAAAGGAGCTTTCGTATCGGTCAGTTCTGGGTGTACGAAACTCGACACAGTTAGGATGGGAGGCGGAAGTCAGGCGGGTCTACTTGGCAGGCAAATCAAAGCCCACTGATGTAGCGACAGAACAGAGCTAGATCAGCAACAACCCGCTGGCGAGAAAGGGTCCCATGACTATCTGTCAGATAAGAGTCATTGATCAGTCGGACGACCCTCCTCTGAACGTCATTGAGCATGGATAATATAGTCGGGGTGGCAGCACACCGAATATGTGAGCAATACTCAAGGCTAGGTCATATGTGGGCCTTGTATAGAGGTAGGAGGAAATGTTAAAAGGTACTTCTTTGCCCTGAACAAATAACGTAGCTTTTTCCCAGCAGCTGCCGCTATTGACGAGATGTATTCGTGCCAGATCAAGCCCTCGGTGATCTGGACTCCGACCAGCCGAAATGAACACCTTTTTGGCAGAAGCCGGCCGTCCATCGGAACTGAATGAGCACTCGGAAGCTTCTTGGTCGTCAAGGTACAGTGCTGCATTTTGTAAGCGTTAAGCTGTACAAAATTGTTGCGTCCCCAGGCAGTGTCAATCTCCAACTCTCTCAATAGAGTGGAAGTCGTTTCTAGTCTTCTTTCTTCCAGCTCACCGGCAGAGAGCGGCTATCATCAGCAAAGCTGTGGAATACATTGACCATACAGGAAAGAGGAATAGTGTCCAAGCCGAGACCGATCCCTTTGAAGCAACCGCGTTGGCGTTGTGGGATGACGAGAAGAACCCGTCAATTACGACAAGTATCTTACTGTCAGAGAGAAAGTCAGCCACCCATTCGCAAAGTTTCTCTGGGAGTGCTTGGGATGGAAGTTTTAATAAGAGGGCAACATGCCACAGCTAACAAAACGCTTAAGTGATAGCACGAGCAACGACATGAGCCTCACCATAAGGCTGAACTTCACCTTGACTAACAAGAAGCGCCCTAGCGATCATCTGGTTCCGATGAACGATCAAGTTCTACCAATTCAGATCACGGATGACTTGATCTGGTATGAACACATCTCGACAATAGCGGCAGCTGCTGGGAAAAAAACTAGGTTATTTGCTTGGGACTAAGAACTATTTTCCTCCACATAATCTCCTTACTATGTACAAGGCCTAGATGAGACCTAGCCTGCCTGCCCACATACATTGTCCCGGGACATGACTGGCCGTCGAGGATCTGGCTCCCTTTTACCGCAGTGTTAACGGACTTCACTCCTCCTCCTAACCGTGTCAAACTTCGTACAGCCAGAACAGGCAGATACGACAGCTCCTCCCTATGGTGTCGATATTGTGGAACAATCTCTTTGAAGAGGCTTTTCCCGTTCTGCGAACCTTAGGCAGGCAGCATAGCTCTGATATTTAAGCTTCTGCTCTCGCGGCCGCATCAATTAAAAGAAAACATTTTTTTTTCGTTTGTTCAATGAAACACTAAAAAATAGCTTCATAGCCTGCCCTCGGATAGCTCTAACATTCGTCTACTCTAGACTATCTACGCAGATCTGTGAACCGGTGGTGTCGTTATTTGTGTTATCCCCAATATAGGCAGGCAGTGAGGAGGTTAGCGGCCAGCAGCCATGAACGCAGGCTGGCAATACTGATAGATGTGTCTACATTGGTCATACCTGCAATTGATATTGCGGTGAGATTTTAGCGTTGGCTGGCCTGCTACGCGGGCATTCGGTTTGCTCTCTGGTATTTGTGCTGATGTTGCCGAAGAAAGGGTGTCCAGGCACAGCGATACACAGCTGTAGCTTGATCGATACAAATATGGCTACAAATACAGATTACCGGTTTATTTGTATCAGCTGTTGTCAATTTTGCGAAAAAGAAACAGATTTTTCTGAGCATAAATTGAACACTCGATATCGTAGTTTATTCAATATTCTTAACCATAAAACTTCCCGTTTTAAGGTAAAATTTATAGAATATCTTTTAGATAGTAGTCTTTACATTTTTGACAAATATGCTAGCTTGGTTACGTACTACTGACAATTCTGATCTGTATTGTACTAGATTTTTTAAATCAGTGTATTTGATAACTTTCTATATACAGGGTGGCCAAACACGTGACGTCATAAAAAAAAATTAGATTCCCCACATCGAGAGGAACCCAAATCACCCCCATATATATGGTCCGATTTTGTTTAGTTTAGGAGTTATGATTTTTTTTCGGATTTTTCGAGAATTTTTGAGTTCTGTGTTTATTTTTACCATAACTTCGTTAATAATTGTGATAAATGCCTGCTTTTTTCACGATTATGTAGCTAAGACCTAAGGCTTAACTATCATATAATCATTCAAGTCATGTAACTAATACTACATTTAAATTTTTTTCAAAATCTTCGAACATAACAAAAAAGTAAAAAAGTGCAACAACTTTGAACGTTTATAAAAAATTGAAAAAACATGTTCTTACTATTCGTAAGTATCTTAAAAACTTCCTTACGGTATCAGCTATTTACCGTAAAAATTTCATCAACCTAGCTTTACTACATGCTACCGTAATTGTGGCTCAAATAGAACCGAACCCAAAATTGGATAACCCTCTGCTCAATAGAAATTGTTAGTTTCGGAAAAAAATTTTGCAAAAACCACAAAAACACGTTTGATTTTTACTGAACAGCAGATTATTATTCATTTATGTTATTTACAAGAGGTTTTCAAAATGTCTGCCTCTAACAGAAATGCACAGTGTACACCTACGTATGAAATTTTGTTTTAAATCTCTAAATGCTTAAGTGTTGTTTTTCAACACATGTGTCGCTTCTTGAATTTTGTTCCTCAATGAATTTTCATTTGCACATTCTTGGGCGAATGTTATGTCTTTAAAATATCCCCAAACAAAAAAATCAATGGGGTTGAGGTCAGGGGAGCGTGGAGGCCATCGTATCGGTCCGTTTCGTCCGATCCATCTGTCTGGGAACCTTTCGTTTAAGTAGTTTCGCACGATCGTTGCGTTGTGGCATGGTGCACCATCATTCTGGAACACCATGTTCCGTCTGGCTTCCAGGCTTGAATCTTCCAGCAATAATGGTAGGCTATTTTCAAGGAAGCTTTTGTAGGCTACCGAATCCAACCTTGACGGCAGTTCAAATGGACCGATAAATTCCATATTGAATATTCCTGACCACATGTTCACACTAAAACGGTGTTGAAATGTCGACGGCCTTGACTGGTGGGGGTTTTCAACAGCCCAAGTATGTAAATTATGGATATTGAATATCCCTGTTCTTTCAAAACGTGACTCGTCAGTCCATAAAATTTTATCAAAAAAATCGGGATCCTCTCGTTGTCTTCGCAGCATTGTCTCGCAGAAATCCACTCTTAACTGGTAATCTGAAGGCATCAACGCTTAAACTCTTTGAACATGATAGGCATCATAACCTTCTTCATGAAGAATATTTTGTATCGATGTTCGTGGTATTCTAAGGTTTTGTGCCATAAATCTCGTACTCGTTGAGGGATTCCGGCTAATTTCTTCAAGTACTACTTCTCTGCGATCCGGATCAGCTGTAGAATATCCTTCATTGCTTCCTCGTCCTGGAATGCGGCCTGCCATGAAAGTGTTATGTGTGTTAATAAAAACACGGTGGTCTGGGTAATGCTCAGGTTGTGGTCCGCCTCGGCGTATAAGTTGTTCCCGGTACAGCTGAGCTGCTAAAGCGCCGTTGCCTTGAGCAACGCCATAATAATAATGCATCGACATTTCAACACCGTTTTAGTGTGAACATGTGGTCAGGAATATTCAATATGGAAATTATCGGTCCATTTGAACTGCCGTCAAGGTTGGATTCGGTAGCCTACAAAAGCTTCCTTGAAAATAGCCTACCATTATTGCTGGAAGATTCAAGCCTGGAAGCCAGACGGAACATGGTGTTCCAGAATGATGGTGCACCATGCCACAACGCAACGATCGTGCGAAACTACTTAAACGAAAGGTTCCCAGACAGATGGATCGGACGAAACGGACCGATACGATGGCCTCCACGCTCCCCTGACCTCAACCTCATTGATTTTTTTGTTTGGGGATATTTTAAAGACATAACATTCGCCCAAGAATGTGCAAATGAAAATTCATTGAGGAACAAAATTCAAGAAGCGACACATGTGTTGAAAAACAACACACAAGCATTTAGAGATTTAAAACAAAATTTCATACGTAGGTGTACACTGTGCATTTCTGTTAGAGGCAGACATTTTGAAAACCTCTTGTAAATAACATAAATGAATAATAATCTGCTGTTCAGTAAAAATCAAACGTGTTTTTGTGGTTTTTGCAAATTTTTTTTCCGAAACTAACAATTTCTATTGAGCAGAGGGTTATCCAATTTTGGGTTCGGTTCTATTTGAGCCACAATTACGGTAGCATGTAGTAAAGCTAGGTTGATGAAATTTTGCGGTAAATAGCTGATACAGTAAGGAAGTTTTTAAGATACTTACGAATAGTAAGAACATGTTTTTTCAATTTTTTATAAACGTTCAAAGTTGTTGCACTTTTTTACTTTTTTGTTATGTTCGAAGATTTTGAAAAAAATTAAAAAGTAGTATTAGTTACATGACTTGAATGATTATATGATAGTTAAGCCTTAGGTCTTAGCTACATAATCGTGAAAAAAGCAGGCATTTATCACAATTATTAACGAAGTTATGGTAAAAATAAACACAGAACTCAAAAATTCTCGAAAAATCCGAAAAAAAATCATAACTCCTAAACTAAACAAAATCGGACCATATATATGGGGGTGATTTGGGTTCCTCTCGATGTGGGGAATCTAATTTTTTTTTATGACGTCACGTGTTTGGCCACCCTGTATATATATAGAGAATATGATCATGCGGAGAAAAGTATATAAAAACAAGTAGGAAAATAATGGGCAAAATCCGCAAAAAGGAGGATTCGAGCAGAAAATAGGAAAGGTAACCCTAGCGATACGTATTTCTGCTGGTTGGCTTCATCAGGCCCGAAATGACCGGCCGCGTGGTGGTGGTTAGACGTCTCCTTGAAAATTCGAGGTCGTCTAGCCATTTTATACTACAATGTGTAGGTTGGCTCTTATTGTGGACTTCGTGTGTCGTTTTTTTTCCCCTCCAACTTCGTTTCCTCAGGTTACACCCGTATCCGGATGTGTGGGCATGTGTATCTACTTTTGTAGTTTCATATGTGCATTCATTTCGGGCCTGATGAAGCCAACCAGCAGAAATACGTATCGCTCGGGTTACCTATTATATTTTCTGCTCGAATCCACATTCCTCCTTTTTGCGGTTTTGCCCATTATTTTCCTACTTGTTGTTATATACTTTTCTCCGCATGATCATATTCTCTTTGTAGATCCTTTGGGCTTGAAGTACCACAGCAAGTGGCTATAACCGGCCGCGTGGTGGTGGTTAGACGTCTCCTTGAAAATTCGAGGTCGTATAGCCATTTTATACTACAATGTGTAGGTTGGCTCTTGTTGTGGACTTCGTGTGTCGTTTTTTTTTTCCCCTCCAACTTCGTTTCCTCAGGTTACACCCGTATCCGGATGTGTGGGCATGTGTCTCTACTTTTGCAGTTTCATATGTGCATTCATTTCGGGCCTGATGAAGCCAACCAGCAGAAATACGTATCGCTCGGGTTACCTATCCTATTTTCTGCTCGAATCCACTTTCCTCCTTTTTGCGGATTTTGCCCATTATTTTCCTACTTGTTGTATATATATATATATATATATATATATATATATATATTTTCTTCAATTTAATTAAGACTTGTGAATTATACTGTTAGAGAGGCGAGCACAGGCCAAGATAACTCGAAACTAAATACGCATGTTACTGTAGATGTGTAAAATTGGCGACCTCAGGAGTTATGCATACCAATGATAATAGATAACACTGAGGCTACTCAGTTATTCTGCATTCATTGTTACCCTCATGCCAGGGGGGTGGTTGTAGATGCACTTCCCTGCACGATGAATGTTACTTCTGGGGTTCGAAGTGGTTGTTGATTTGGAGGATTAGGGTGCTGGGGGAAAAGAAAAGATTGCCAATTTCCAGAGCTTGCCCAAAATCTATTTAGCTATTTTTAAAAAATCACCTGAAGGGTGCTAGTACAAAGTTTGCAACAAACTACCTGAAGGGTGCTATGACAAGGTTTGCAACAAACTACCTGAAGGGTGCTATGACAGGATTTTCAAGTATTCAAAATGATCACAGTAAGCTCAAAATTTCACTTTGCAATGGTTAATCGATCATCTAACAACAAATGAAAACGAACATTAGTGACTTACCAAGTTTCCGGGGGTATGCATACCTCAGGATTACACCAGCTGTGAAGTTAGGATAAATAATTCATATTAAGTGAAATTAGCTGCTTAAGTATATAGATGCAGTTCGACGGGGTTTCAACACATGGCGTCTGTGGACATTGGCAACAGCTGAATCAACTCCCTTCCTCAGGGGCTGCTTGGAACTCTCATTACAGGGCAGGGCGTGGAAAAGTCGTCAGAGCTTCATCTGAATGTATCAGCAGTAGTTTGGTGGAGAAAACGTAAGGTGAAGAAGACTAAAAGTTGGAAGAAGATGAAAAAAAGTTGGAAGAAGATGAAAAAGGCCTGAAGCAAAAATCCAATATGGCGCCGGGTTCCATTTTAACGCAAGCCGAATTGCTTACCTCTGTTTGAGTGTGGCCTAAAAGTGTCGGCTAGAACACCGTAAAAGCGTCGAAGACTCCCGTCTCCCACATCTCCGTAGGATTATATGAGACATAAAAAGGAAGAACGCTTCGACTTTATTTGGCGTAAAGATCCGCAAAATGCATGCTTCTCAACAGGGCTACGACCAAAAAGTGAACTTTCTTCAACTTGGACACGGAACACCAAGTTCGAGAGGAGCAATGGAGCAATGGAACAACAGCGGACTGTTCCCGGACTAAAAGGACCGAACACTTGTCAAAATGTAACATTGAGGTTAGGAAAGAAACGATTCTCAGATGAAGGGGCCTCAACTACAAAATCTGATAATAGGTGGAGAGTTAAGTATAAACCATAGAGAAAATCTTCAGGTAGTTAAACTAGAAATATGTCTACCCTTGTTTAGTGTTTACGATTATTGCATGGTCACGGCAGTTCCTACAAGCTTTGGAGAAAGTTTAGGGCTGATCCAACGGACCACGATAGCACCTAGGACTTAAGATTGTGAATCTAGTCTTGGTAACTGCTCACAGTGTACAATTTTCAGCTAATAAATCTTGAATTCTGAGGTAAGAGTATGATTTCAAATTAGACCCGTAACATCATATATGGAACCAATCTAACCACCATATATTTTCAGCAATAGACTTTTCGTGTTTTCTGGTACCCAGGTGATCATAGCTGGTTGGCATCTCACACTATTGTATTTTTTTTTAAATACTGCCTCAATATTAGCGAATCACTCGGTATACTAAAATGTGATCCTTGCTAAGGCGCACTAGAAAACAAGGTTTTAAAGCATTTCTGTTTTATCGTATATGAATGATAATAGGTACAAGTTTCTCTCAAAAAATGTTTCTATCCTAACAGTTAAACAAAGAAGCATAATAAAATAATACCAGTTTCGCAACGTGTACCCGTTATTAGCGTCAATCAGATAAGTTGTGTGTTTCGGGATACAGCCAAAATGGTCATATTCAAATGGATGAAACGGGCTTAGGAAAAATAATTTAGATTCCAATCTGGACCATATCCGCCTAAACATTTTATTCTTATCTTGTAGATCGGCCGTGGGCAGGATATCGTTTTGATTGACAAAAATCTTTCTTTTTAAAATTCGTTGCACGTTTTCTGGAGAGTGGGTAAACGATGTGACTTATGATAATCGAAGTGAATACGAACGATCCTGTCTTTATGCGTAATATTTTGAAGTGGTGATTCTTATGATTGAAATAATGAAATATATTTTATTATTAGAAATATTTTGAACATTAAACGGCCATGCTATTCAGATAGAAGAAACATTGAAAATTTAGGTTTGTTTATAGATGATAATCTCAAATTCATTTCTTATGTAAATAATGTGACTAAGAAATGTTTTACTGTTTTACGGCTCCATACTTAAATAAAGAAGTGCTTGATTTTAGATTCAAAAAAATGTTATGTGAATCTTTAATAATATCAAGTCACATATTGTGATTTAGTATACTATCCATTTCTAGATTCAGTTTCAGCTAAACGTCTACAAAATATTCAAAATTCATATGGTAGAATTGTATAAGCTTGATTTATTACACTATGTTCACAAACTCCTACGTGTTTCGATTCCTTCATTTTTGAAAAATAAATTGATATTCAAGAAACATTAGATTCACTGACACTTTAACTATGCCTCTGTACAAAACTTCTTCATTTCACACATATATATATATATATGTATCCAAATCACACTCCTTAAAAAGCAACTTCTATCAGGTTTTGAAAATGTCTTTATACTTCATCGGTCAATAATAGCGCAACCTCTTGCACTATATATTACAAAACGCCTTACTATTAGGCAACACACTTCACAGGACGACATAATGGGTGACCTTCCAATAATTTTCAATGTTGCACTTCATACGCCGCTATAGAATGTCAGTGGGCCGGCACGTGTTGGATAATGTGGAGGTTATCAGTGGAAAAAAAGATGAAATCTAGAAGGAATTTTCAATAGCTGATAGTTTTAAAATCTCCATATTTCTTCCAAAATCAATCAACGTTTAATTGAAAAAACCTTTCAAATTAAGCGAACCTCATCAGTCCAGTTTTTTTTATTCGTTGACTATGTGTTCCCTTCACTGTTGTTTAAAACCAATTTCAGCAACAATCTCGCCGACTTAGTAAGTAAATATTTTTCTCCTAATTGTTAATTGTTTCCAGCTCCAGATGATGAAGACATAGATCTTCGAAAGCTTGAGAGTTTAAGTTATAAGAGTGTACTTTTGCAAAACTTTGCCTTCTACCCAAAGAAATTGAAGGATATCTTCTCCTAACAGTTAAGGCAAACAACTATATATATAATGCCATCAATCTATATGGTGCATTACCATCGACTGCTAAACATCTTGATTTCAATAATTTCAAAAAGAAAATTAAACAAATTATCTTTGATGCCCAAATTTGAAACCCCAGTATATAGATCAGCCATATTGCTGCACATTATATAAATCGTTTATAGTTTTTTTTTGTATTGTATTCAATGTGTAATTTTTGTACAAATTTTGGAAGGATATTTTGTTAAAATTATTTTCAATATTCTAGTGCTAGTTATTTTCAAGGGTTAATTGGTAGAATAGCTTGTAGCTAAACTTCGATTGAAATAAAAGACGTTTATTATTATTATTATTATTATATCTCCAATAGTATTCACAAAAATTTAGCCCGCCCCTAAGAATAGCTGTTTGGACTTTGAAGTCAAAAGTCTAGCCATGGCGGCGAAATTAGTCAAAAAGCATAACATCGTATTCAAATTTTAATCTTTAGTGGGACTCGAATAGTTCAAAAATGTTAGCAGGAAAATATGATGATCTTTGTAGGTATCGTGTAACATCAATCGAACCCTGCATATGTCTTCTGAGATCACAGGCAGCAGTATTACGTATTTTCCAAGAGCGCACAGTGAGGAGAAACTAAATCGATTGCCTCACATAACGAATGAAGAAGTCATAACTTAGAATCGATCTAATTTAATAAAACCTAATTTGGAAGAAAAAAATTATGTTTAATTTTTTGTATGGAAAAAAATGACATTCTGACCGTTTCTTGGCGCACTAACCACGGATCCGAAGTGAGACTCATGATCTATTGTAAAAGGCAATACTATCGACATTTTCTCCATAAACACCTGTCGCAAAAGTTTGCGACCAGGTGGAATACGTTAATCAATTCTGCGACCTAAATTGTTTTAATTGCAATAACAAAAGTAAAGGCACCAAAGGTTTGATAATCGAGTTAGATATAGTCAAAAATACAAGTAACTATGTACTTAGGCTCATTATGCTTTTCAGTGAGTCACTACAAAATTATCCATCATTGAAGTGGACAAAAAACATCAATAGGCACTATATCTACAATGTGGACTTTATAACGAGCATTTGTACTACAACAAGCCTACCAGTTTTCGATAAATCTAAACTTTGCTTGGTCTAATTGCGTCCTTAAGCTAAGGAACGTAATTTTTCAAGCTGTTGTGTCCATACGGCAGGTAAAACTGTGTGAATAGTAATGGAATCTGATTTGAAAAATCATGACAATAGTTGCAAAACGTGTAGATCAACCTGCGTAACTACTACGAGTACTTTGTATTGTAATCTATACATATCCATACATACCTGCACGCAAGTTAAGCATATCTGTTCGCAGTGTGTAGAAGAATAGCAAGATACTTAACACCTCTATTATATAAACCATGCAAGTAAATATCCCCTTATTCAAGCATTATGCGTCGGACCAATCCATCGGAACATTGAGTGCACGTCAGGTGTATATTTTCAGTTTCCGCCTTTATCTTTGATTCGGTATATTGGTTTACTTGATACGTACCTACGGTGGTAATTTGATAGTGATTAGTACGCCACTTCCTTTGATTTCTTTGTCTGGAGCACGCAGAGCATAAGAAGCATTTTTGCAAAATTGTATCATATTCTGTGCGTTTATACGGCAAATAGAGAGCTGCATTCATTATATTATGAATATCAAAAAATCCGACTTATTCAGATATCAGGAATGAGGCACACAGTGTATTTGAAGTAGCTTCACTCTCTCTGTTAGAAGTACTATTTTTTATAGCGCGCAGGCAGAAGCTTGAGTTCCAGGGCTGTGGCTGCTATAAGCACCTCCAAGCAACTTCTTTAATTGAATTTTTCAACTGCTTAGTGTTAGTAGAACTGGGAAAAGCCTGCTCAGTTCTGGATGTACGAAATTCGACACGGACAGGATCGGAGGCCAAAGTCAGGTGGGTCTGTCTGGCAGGCAGATTGCACCGCGGCTTCATGGAGGAGAGCTCTAAGAAGCAAAGCACATTGACATCGCGGTGGAAGAGAGCTAAATCGCCGACAGCCCGTTGGTATGAAAGGGTCCTGGACTGTCTGTTAAAGAGGAGTAATCGATCAGCAGGACAGCCCTCCTCTGTATAGCATCTCTAGCATGGATAATGTAGCCGGGGCAGCAGTACCGCAAACATGTGAGCGGTACTCGAGACTCGGGCTTGTACAGAGTGAAGATGTTATGTGGAGAAAATTACTTTTTAGCATTAATGCCGTTCAATTTAGTTCCATCTTCTGTATCTCTGTTTCATAGAGTACAAAACGTCATAGAACGTAATTTTTCAAAATTTCCACAGTATTTCACATAAAGGTTGCCTTTGGTAAATAAGTCATTTTGAAATTCAACTAAATGTTAAACTATTTAACACCTCTTTTCGAAATGACTAAAACCAGATTCTGTGGACGTATAGATTATTGTCTGTCTTCCGTCTTTGCGCTCATCTTTGACCCCTCTACAGCTTGAGGGTACTATTCAATTTAGTATAGATCCTATGGTCTACCTTTGTACCTAATGGAGCACTGACACAGCCAAGGCTAAGTACAATTATCGCTCCACCGTCATTCAGTCTGAGTGATATCATGCCGCCCAACGTTTCCCATAATTCAGATCCCAGAGATACTCGTCCGAATATAAAAAGTAATATCTAAAAAATGCATAAAAATAAATTATTGCCTGAGATGTGTCGTGGCGGTAGCGGGTAATTGAAACATTCTGCTGCCGGTCACGTAACCACGACCGCTGTCCGCCGGTCCGGACGATAGGCCAACATTTTATAACATTTTTTACTTATTTTCAGAAAAATGTATTTTATTGTTTTCGTCCCTGATAAGCGATCTACTTACGGATTTATGGAGGCGTACCGGCTGCTAGCCTGAGAGATGCGATCTGTGCCCCGCTGTATTAAATATAGTGCACTTTGCGTCATTTTTAGTGTCACAATATTATTTCTTGGAATACATTTGTACGGTTCAGGGCTCTAGTTATTGTCTATGGACTCAGCTATCTTATAAAAAAACACTTATCCTAGTAAAGGCAAAGGCGTGGACAGATTGTCTGACAACAACATGCCAGTATCTCGTACACATAAAAAAAACCAAATAAGTTAACAGGTACTGGAAATCCATTTTATCTGACAACTTTTGAACGACATAGTAGAATATCACTAACCTCACAAGTTTTCACAGCTTCGTAACCAGTTTGAGTCTTACTTAATGTAAAACAATTAACCCATCAGGAATTTCACGGACAGGCAATCCCCAACGCAATATTGCTGATACCTTCAACACCTTGTATAACAATGACCCAAAGATAAACTTTTTCAAAAGCCTTAGCTGAAAAATGTTACGTTTTTTATTTTAATAAAATGTGTGGTTTTTGCGAAACACTGCCTCGTTTCAAGATTATTCAACAAATACATGTGAAACTTAATCAAGTGATCTGAAAATGTATGTCCTGTTGGTTTTTGAGTCATTAGAACTATTATATTTTCTAAACAGACCCAGTGCAAAAGTTAATAGAACTCTACTGAAACAATAGTGTTTTTCTTAAGTCTATGTTATCTATGTTCGAACAAGAGTGATTCTGTTCAGCTTGAAAATCAAAGCTTATATATTTTTTAACAATCTTGCGTTGCGGTTAGTTCTTTAGTGGGGATCTAATTAGCAGCTGTATTTGCAATTATTACTATGGATTCCTTCCGTCCACTGGATTAACTTTAAACAATTATTTTTTTCAAAATAATGTTATTATATTTATTATATGTATTATATTTATTATATTTATTTTATTTATTATATTTATTATATTTATTATATTTATTATATTATTATATTTATTATATTTATTATATTTATTATATTTATTATATTTATTATATTTATTATATTTATTATATTTATTATATTTATTATATTTATTATAATTATTATATTTATTATATTTATTATATTTATTAGATTTATTATATTTATTATATTTAGTATATTTATTATATTGGTGTAAATTTAAAATTTTTTCTTCAACATTTTTATGATTACGATCGATGCCCGATGATATTCGGATGACCCAGACTATCTGAAATACTGTTACAGCTATTGGTTCTATCATTTACTTTATGAAAACTATCTTTTAACTTTCAACTCAACGTAAATATTTGAAAACTCTAAGAATGTTTACAGGCCCAACCTCATAGAGAACATAGATATTATGAAGTGAGTTTTAGCTTTTGTCAGAGATGTTAACATAAAAAATCTTTTACAAAATATAGCCTCAACTCTTATAGAATAATTATCTTTTTTCCGTGGTCATGCACTAATAATTCTTGTAATTATTACTGCCTCAGTTGTGCAAACAATAATTACCTTCTTTCTTAATGAATCAAACCCATCGATACTTACTTGAAGGTGGAACCGTTGAAACTGTTTCAACTATCCTTCCTGCAATTACTAATAAAAAGTTTATTCCAGGAAGGATACGCCTCATGTAATTCTAACCATACAATTACAATCCAGACTTTAAAAATATTAAATTTGATTTTTATTTTTATCCATGCCCACGATTCTGCTAGGCCCCAACTAGTAACTAGGATCCCAAAATTTCGTTTGTTTCCACAGTATCGTCCAAGGATTATTCAGAGGAAACCGATTTGCAGAACATCTGTTAGAGACATCCTTGTTTTTTATAACTTGTGTGTTCTATGCTAATGCGAGCGACTGACGCGCTATTCTGGGAAACCTTGTATGAAATAGCATGGTACGCAGTTCTGCCGTCTGCTCTAAAGCGGTAAATGAAGGTGGCTAGTGAACTTTGGCGTGCCATATTTTGAGGACCGTCCAATCGTCCATAAATAATAAAGTTGCATGATAAGTTTTTTTTTGTTTTCAATGAAGTAAATTTTATAAACTAACAGCAATACGGTCTAGAGTATTTGAATTCAAATCACGTATCTATTGCACAGGGTTCACAATTAAACCGTTTATAATACCGATGAGTACGTTTCAATTTAAGTGATAATCAAACAGGCTGTTTAATGGTTTATTTGAAATATAAGTACGACATAATTATATTTGAGTTCCTTATTTTGAACAATCACCCAGCATTCATATGTATACTAAGTGACAAAAAAAGGTAAGCACCTACGTACGTTTATCCAATTGTAATAATTTTTGACATATAAGTTCAGTGTCTCTTACTAGTAAGATGATTAAATTTTCATCAACTAACTGCAGAAGCTGGATCAATAATGTGTTGAGTATCCACGATTTCATATACACTCATTGTTATGCCTGAGCATCGTGCTTATAAGGTGGTCGATGTCCTGTTGGGGTATCTCATTCCAGGCTACTGCTACTTCGTGAGTAAGAGCTGCTAAGATCTGTGGAGGGTGCTGCAAATTCAAGAGCCTGCGACGTATCATGTCCCAGACATGTTCAATTGGAGATAGGTCAGGCGATCGTGGTGGCCAAGGTAAACGGTTTATGCAATGTTGGTCTATGAAGGCTAACGATGCGGCTACACTACTTCCTGAATATACGTGCCCCTTCCCACTTCACATGGCCCACTTCAAGATTTGTACCAAAATATGCCTTTATAAACTAAACATGAAGAAACTATTTACTTCTAAAACAATTTATTTTCTCAAAAACATTTTAGATACACTCTAGTCGTAAAAAATGCATATTTGAAATCACTTAGACCTATAACTAATAGAACATCTGAACAAATAAACAACGTGCGAATAAATGCGCGAAGTTAACAAAGCAACAATTGAAAGATTACCATTGGGTAACATCACCTTTATGTTTTATTATGGCTGAAATTCTTTGGGGCATAGTGTTAACCAAGTTTTGGCAAAAATTTGGTGTAAAACAATCCCATATTTCTTGAAGCTTTTGTCTCATTTCGGTAACTGTACGAGCAAGATTTTGTAGTAGAACCTTTTCCATCTCGTTCCACAAAGTTTCAATAGGTGACAGATCTGAACTGCTAGAAATCCATTCCAAAAGTGGTACATTATTTTCTTCCATCCATTTTATAGCCTTTTTTGAGGAATGGCACGCTGCACCATCTTGCTGAAACTCAAAATCTTGGCCGGATGTCAAACATTCTTCCATCACTGGTGATAGCGATTCTTATAAAATTGCCAAATATTTGTTCGTATCCACATCTCCCTCAATAAAATGAAGTTTTCCTACTCCTTTTGATGACATACTGCCCCAGACCATAATGGATGCTGGAAATTTCACTTTTCTCTTCAGACAGTCAACATGGAATGCTTCATTTTTTGCGATTAACTCTACTGCGACTATCACCAACACAAACTTCGAATCGGGCCTCAACACTCCATTGTATTGCACACCATTGTTGAGGTGTCCATTGTCTATGTGCTTTAGCACATCTAAGCCGATTTTTCTTATGCAGTGGAGTCAATAGTGGCTTTTCTTTGGCCTATAAACAAGTTGTGCAACACTAGGGTTTTTACTTCACTTGTTTTATAAGAAAACTTACCTTGCAAGTGCTAAATCCCAGTTTGTGGGCCTCCCTATGAGTTGTGGACCTCGAAATTCTCCTTCCAACAGCGTCACTCCACAGAGCACTTAATTGTAAATAATTGGCCCGCCTGTTTTTCACGATTATTCTTCTTAATGCTTTTCGGTCGGCATTTGTGATATTACTTTTTTTCACATATCGTGTCTTAATATTAACTGAACCAGTTACGTTATATCTTCTAACAATATTTCTCACAGTGTACCGCGATAAGTCTATCAAAGTTGCAATTTCTGAGTTTGATTTCCCAGAATTAAAAAATTTAATTATCGGTAACCGAAATTTCTCACTAATAACCTTTCCTCTACCCTTTTTGAGAACCTTAACTACCCAAAACTATTTTAAACGTATTCTGGCAGCTGTGATTAATAAAAACAATTGTCATTGCTTTTATTTTTCACAGCCACCTATGCGTTATAGACTTATTTTGCATTGAAATGAAAATAGGTCGATATGCTGTAATTGCGACATGTGTTAGTTTTATGCTGCAAATTTGATTAGGGAGTGATAAAGTTGGTGTTTTCTACTATATATTATCACTATATTTATTGTCAATATTTTAAACCTATAACACCCTGCTACATTTTTATTATTTGTGTTTGATTATAAAAAAACTAAGATTTCAATAGTTGGGCCAACTGAAGTGGGAAGGGGCTCGTAGAACGTAGAACGTAACAAAGTTGCTGCTCTTATATAAAAAAAGCAGTATTATTAAGAAAAGATTGACAGATGCAAAGGAGACAGCAAACAATTGTGGAGAACATTGAAAGAACTCGTTAATAACAAACATGTACACATTGATTATTTCATCAAGAGTGTAACTGAAATAGCAAGCACCATACATTCAGGTAAAGAGGAAGCTATAACGGCAGCAGTGCCTTTAGAAGATGAATTTTGGAGGTTTCAAGAAATTTCATTGGATAAGCTACGCAAAACTGTTTTTCAATTGAAGAAAAAACCTACGGGTGATGAAGCACTTACATGCAGTTTGGTGAAGCAATTGTTTGATATAATTGGCTACCCCCTCTTGAATATTGTAAATACATCCCTCAGGACATGAAAGACGCCTTGGTTGTTGAAGAGGAGTAAACAAACAATCCACGTAAGAGAGAAGACTTGCGACCCATTAATATTATGCCAGTCGTCGAGAAAGTTATAGAAATAACAGTGCATGAGCAGCTGAGTGAACATCTACGTGTAAACGATGTTCTTTTTGAGAGGCAATCCGGGTTCAGAAGAAATCATTCTTGTGAAACTGCATGCCAATTTGTATGTGCAAAGTGGAAGAAAGATGTAGATGATGGTAAAGTGATTGTTTGTGTGTGTGTCTGTTGACCTAAAAAGAGCGTTTGAAACTATAGACAGGAAATTGTTGTTGAGAAAATGTGAAATGTATGGAATTAACGGTACGGCCCTCTTGTGGGTGGGTGATTATTTATCTGTGCGGTTACAAGTGGTAAAAATTGAAAGTAAAATGTCAAGTAATGTTTCTGTTGATAATGGAGTACCTTAAGGCAGCGTACTGGGCCCATTGCTGTTTATTCTATATGTCAATGATATGTCGAATGTCCTTAGCAATTTTTTTATAAATTTGTTTGCGGATGATACATTAGTTTCAGTTAGTGACTCAGTAAGTAACGAAATTGTAGATGTAATGAATAGTGAAATGAGCAAACTTAGTTTATGGTTAAAAACAAACAAGATTATATTTAATGTGAGAAAAACGAAATGTATGATTATAGGTTTGAAGAATAATTGCAAGAAATTGGTGGATTTAAATATGCCAGTGAAAATTGAGGGAGAGATACTTGATTTTGTAGATAGCGTTAAGTATTTAGGTATTATAATAGATCAGCAACTAACTTTCAACAAACATGTTGACTATATGTCTCGAAAATTAGGCAAAAAGATAGGGTATTTTCGTAGAATTTGTGAGAATCTAAGTCCCTGGTGCAGAAGGGTAGTCTACAATACAATAATTTTTCCTCATTTTACTTATTGTGCAACACTTTCGATTACATGCACAAATGAGCAAAAGCAAAGGTTGCAAATCCTATTAAATAAATGTATGCGGATTTTGTTAAATTGTAGCAGGTATACCCATATGCAAGATATGCTAAAGGCATTACATTTTTTAAACATACACCAAATTATTCAAGAGGCAAATTTAATTCTTTTAAATAAAATTATCAATACTCAGGCTCCACCTTACCTTAAACAGTTTCTAAAAAAAAGATGTGAAATGCAAGGTTACGACATTAGATCAAAAGAAAATTTCCATATACAAAGATTTAGATTTAAAGGTTTAGAAAAGTCAGTATTTGTTGAAGGTCTAAAAATGTACAACAATCTGCCTAGCTATTAATGTAAAAACATCTAGTAGTGCTAAAGCGACCTCTTTGTAAATTTAACATATTTTTGTAAATAGTATTTATTATTGTTTGAAGTAGCTTAAAGCTAAATAAATCCTTTCTATTCTATCACAAAACCTTAACAGAAAAACCTGACGGCTTTATCACTTGTTCATGGCAAGATAAATCGATATGTAAACAATTCTTAAACGTCTATAGATTTAGTAAAAAATGCTTGAGAGTATATTAGAACATATCATATTTGTAAGACTCCGTTAAACAAAATGATTCCGGACAAAGGATTATGTATTTTGATCAGATGGGTGGAATGATCTCATTTGACAATCACAAACAATAGTATCCAGCTAGGCGAACTCCATTTGTATAGTACTGCTAATGATTTTTCAATGGTTCACTATGATTAAACAAGGTGTATTCAGTACGTGATTAATTTAGTAATAGGGTAAGCGATAAAAACATACAAGCACAAAAAAGAATGTTAATTCAAAACTGATTCTCCCTAAAAAAATGTCAGGTCCAAGGTTGATCTGAAACTCGTGTGCCTATTTTGTGTTGATTTTCAGAATGTGCAGTATTTTTTATGAATCTATAGAATGCTGCACACAAAATTCTAGTAGACGAGATTACTGAAAATATAAATACCCACATGCTTAGCCTGACAAGGTTTATCCTTAGAAAAATAGAAACATCAACTTTCCCTCTGTTACTAATTGCTCAAAATCATTATTTCAACTGAGATGCAATAGATGCTTTGACGTTTGATACTAAAACTGGACCTTCAAGTAGAACAAAAATATTTGAATGTAATGTCTGATCTTATTTTGCGACTTATATGATACACATTTCTTTGGCTGCCAGATGAAACCTCATTTGTTGAATTGAATTCCTTCTGACGTTTCGGCTACCAAGGTAGCTTTTTCATGGTACAACTAAAGAAATTAATAACAACACCCGTGATTTCATTTGGCGGCCAGCAAAACACCTTTCTGTTTTCCTGCAACATGCTATCGCATCGTTTCCGTTCTCCGAAGCTTCGTCCATCGCGACAGCGTCAAGCAGACTGCGAGCGCAAGCACATTCCGGTCCGGAGCAGTTCGTACGGATAGCGTCAGAGGGAGCCAGGTTATGGATACAGCACAGTCCATTGAATGTAGCAAACGATGAGTAGAATGGCTATGCATATCCAAAGAGGAGTCGATTGCTTCTAAAGTTTAGTCTTGTTCTTCGACTTGCATACTTCGAATAAGGATTTTATGGTACCAGGAGCCTGATGGTATAGTACTTTTATAATTATTTAAATGCAAGTCAAAAAAAGTGGCGTCAAGTAGATTGACTCTGTACTTCCCACGCTACGCCATCATCAAGGCTCTATTCTGGGTCCGCTAATGTTCATTATTCACACCACACCTCTAATCTATACTGCAGATGCAGATGATACACCAGTGTACTTATCATTTCCTCCAGCTCAAACACTGCCTGCTGTTGATCTGATAAATGAAGACCTTGACCGTCTCACTAAAGCGTCTCGAAACATATGCTTAGACTTGAATCCGGCTAAAAGTACAGTCATGTTATTCGGGCCGAAAAATTGGAGAGACCATTGTGAACCTCTGGTGAAAATAAACCTCGATAACAATACATTAGAAATAAGCTCGATAGCACGTAATTTAGGCTTATACCTTGACAAAAACTTAAGGTTTGAGGATCATGTTAACAAGTGCTCCAGAAGGGCGCATTGTAATTTAAAGACGATATATGGTCGAAAATCTTACATGAACAAAAAAACTAAGGTCATACTATGCAATTCTCTTGTTCTGTCACATTTTAACTTCTGTGATGTCGTCTATGACAAATGTCTAACTAAATTCACCTCTGATAAAATACAACGCGTGCAAAATGTCTGAGACTTATTTTTGGTTTAAGAAAATTCGATTCTGTTTCATCAAAGCTTACTGATGCTGGCTGGCTGAACATGAAGCAACACAGGCTGCTTCATAGCCTCGTAGAGTAACATAAGGTTATTATACATAAACTACCATCCTACTTACACGAAAAAAATCATTTCCGTTACTTAGCTCACAATCGCAATACCCGCAACAAAACAAAACTGACACCGACTTTCCTTTCTACCACCTTATTCGAAAGATCTTTTTCGTATAATATCAGTAAATTTTATAATAATATCCCGCGAGAGTATACGTCTCTTTCTATTGATTTGTTTAAAAAACGTATACGCTATTACATTGCAGGTAATTGCATGGTATGACTTTGGAGTCATTATGTATTTTTATAGTACCATTTATCAAATTAGCCGCTAGGGTCCATCCTCTGATACTGCTTATACATACATATATTTTTTTTTACCTAATTTATATATATGCTTATCTTATTATGATGTAAACCTAGAACCAGGGGTTAAGTGGAAGAGCGGATATGCCGAACTTCGCCACTCACACTATATGTTCATATATAACTGGTTTTGCAACTTGTTTTGTATTTTCTTTTGTGGGAATAAAGACATTATTATTATTATTAATATTATTATTATCAGTTCATGAAGGAAGTTAGGTCCTATAAAAAAAAACAGCGCAGATCTGGGTACAAGGATATATCCTAGATACAAGGTATTTGCTAAGCTTTCGGCTGTTGCCTCAGAGATCAAGCCTAGACCATGCTGAGGCGTTACCAAAGAAGCTCAAAACAGCTCTATGTGGTGTCTACGATTGGACGAAGAAAAGCAGCATGCTTAAGTTAGACCTCGAAGAAAAAGGTTAGTTACAAACATGTATAAGAGAGAAATTAAACAAATCAAACCTATCAATCAGGTCCTTACATTAGTCCATAACCCCCTTTCCCTACCCTACCCGCAGTACCATCACAGGCAGAGCAGAGCGTCCACAGAACACTAAAGTGTATCTAACGAAGCTACAAAGTAATCGTAAACAGTGGTTGATTCGTGATCAACGCGTGATCGGTAGCCATGGCGCTCTGTCGGCCTCTTCCTGATTGGCTTGTAGCGACGAGCCTCCAGACAAAGTCGCACGGTTGCCACGCTCGGCGAGTTTTCGCCAGAGTGGTTGATCACATTCGCATGGATCACAAATCAATCTGTTGGTGCAATACGTGCAATAACTGTTGTAAAGGACATTATATAACAATAAATGGCATCACAAAGGTATATTCCAATTTGATCTGCAGCAAATTATGAACGGCATATACGGAGATGCGAAAACAAGCTCAAAAAGGTGAAGAAAATTTTTGTGCAATCTTTATAGTTAAATTTTTCCTAAGAGATAGCATCAGTGAGGGATTTTTTTTCTATTGTCTTATTTTTCACATTAATGCGATGTCGAGGTATGTGGCCCTATCGCAATTTAAAATAAGGTTTCGATAAGGTTTCCTTCCATAAAGTTTCGATGAGTACATCTGAAATAACCTTGAGATATTCTTCAGGGAAATACAAAAATCTCCTTTTGTGTTTTTTGTGCAGATTTATCTATTAAAATCCTATCCGCAATCTATTTTCCGTGCACACACCTTCAACCGAATGTATGCCATATATGTTATTACCGTTTCCAACTTTCACCAAGGTTAATAGGAACCATAACAGCTCCCTACCCTTCCCCCTATAAGAATATCGATTTGTAGCCTCACATTTCAAGGTTAGACTTCTTGTAAGTTTCTGTTCAACATTCGGCGATTTCTGACAATTTTCCCAATAAAACATGATCATTGTGACATTAAGCCTGGCAACGCTGCATAGTAGAGGGAACTCTCAGCGTCACGTTGATGGTTCGTCACCACGCACAGGATTGTAATCAGTTACGGGTACCCGTTTATGAGCGCGAACGTTTTATGCACGTCTTGACTTGATTTTTCTTGCGGAAATTTAATATTAGTCTAAAATGTCTGACACAGATACAGCTGATGAAGTGGTTGAAATCAGCTTAACGCCACCCAGAAAAAGGGCTAAAAAGATTCATCTTAGCGCAGGTGAAAAACAAATTATTCTAAATATCTACAAGAACCAGATGCAAGAGAATAGTCGATTGGCTATAGAAAATATCGTATGTAAGGTTGCTGAAATTTCTGGAGTAGGTCGATCAAGTGTTTACAAAATCTTGAAGGAATATAGACAAAATCACTCACTATCTGAGCCAAAAACATATCCAGCGAGAAAAAAAAATAATCGAAAAAATAGATGACTTTGACAAAAGTGCCATTAGAAGAAAAGTACATCACTTTTTCTTCAGGAATGAAATACCTACAATAGATAAAATATTGAAGCAAGTGAATGATGATGAGGACCTGCCAAATTTTAAAAGATCTACATTCCATAAGCTGTTGAAAGAACTAGACTTCCGATTTTTGAAAAGAGGAAGGAATAGTTTATTGATAGAAAAGGAGGAAATTGTTATCTGGAGGAGAGAATACCTTAAAAAAATTAGGCAATTCCGCGCTGAAGGAAGAAAAATTTATTATTTAGACGAAACATGGGTGAACGCGGGGCATACGCAGGGAAAGGTTTGGGTAGACAGATCTGTGAGGTCCTCAAGGCAGGCTTTTTTAGATGGCCTTTCGACGGGATTGAAAAATCCTGCAGGTAAGTTTCGAAGTATATGAACTTTTTTGGATGCAGATAATTCATTTTCTGATCGAATCAATGATTTGGAAGCTCCGAACTCAGTTTTGCTATCTCATCCAAGTTTCTGAGTATTTCCTTCACCCAAAAACTAATCTAAGACCCTATCCTACACTAACCTAAAAAGAGTAAGTTGCTTAATTTTGTCATTTAGTGCGCTCGCTGAGAAGTAAAATAACTAATTACTTTCAGGCAAGGGAAAACGCCTGATCATTTGCCACATAGGTAGCGTAGATGGATTTGTTCCTGAAGCATTGTGGGCATTTGAATCCAAAAAAACTGGAGACTATCACGAAGAAATGGATGGTAACTCATTTGAAAATTGGTTCAAAAAAATTTTGCTGACACTTGATGATAACGCAATTATTGTGATGGATAATGCCCCGTACCACTCCAGAAAGTTGGAAAAAATTTCAACAATGTCCACCAAAAAGGCAGACATTCAACAGTGGCTTGTCTCAAAGAAGATCGTTTTCGACCAAACAATGGTCAAAGCTGAGCTGATAAATATAGTCAAGCGACATAAGTATAAATATGATTTAAAAATTGTTGACGAAATGGCCAAAAACCAAAATAAAACGATTCTCAGGCTGCCTCCGTATCACTGCGAACTGAATCCTATCGAGTTAATTTGGGCCGACATCAAGCAATACGTGGCGTCAAATAACAGCACTTTTAAGTTTTCTAACCTTAAAAAACTGTTTGATGTTGCTGTCGATAGAATTACGCCAGCAAAATGGAGAACATGTATTCACCATGTCCAAGAGAAGGTTGAAACCAAAATGTGGGATATGGACAATATCATTGACACCCAAGTTGAACCCCTTATAATTGACATCAACAATTCTGATGATTCAAGCTCCTCGGAATACAGTATATAAATCGATTGATACCATTAAGACTGGCAGTTTAACGGGCTTTTTGGCAAGACAGGTAAGTTCATTATAGACTGCAATCAAAGTGTAAGTTTCTAGTTATTAATGTGGAAATTCCAAATTTATAATTACACAAAATTAGGGTTAATTTAGGAGTTCCAAAGCATAATAGTGCCATTTTGACCTTCTTCCTATTTCTCATGTAAATTTTAATAGCAATCAAACTAACAAACTTTATGGAGTCTGTAATAAACTTTTGTACTACTACTACTACGTCTGTAGTTTCTATTTGCTCAAAAAAATTTGCTCTGCATTGTGAATAGAAGGTTGATTTGTAAATATTATTGGGTATATATGTAAGTTAATAATAAATTATGAACAATTTCAATTGAGATGGTCCACAAGTTTTTTTCGTGTGCGTTTTAGTAACATTTTGCTGAAATGGTGAATACAGAATTTTTTGCACTGATTCCTAATGTCGAAATATGATTAGAAAGGCGTGGTATATTCCTGATAATTTACTATGCTTTTGATAGAATTTACAGCAACACATATCTTGTACGACATTTTTTGATAGATCAGTCACAATAGCTTGATACGGCCCTGTAGCGTCTCCTGCGGTTAAGTTCTTGATCACGTGCAATACGGGTGTATATGTTTGATTTTACTTTGTTTCTTCGATGGATACAGTTTAGTCTCAGTCTTGCAGGACACATTTAACACCTGCAGGCCGGCCGCAGGAGAGCTTGACGAAAACATTTTTTCATCGTTTCAAGTCCTAGGGGCATTTTTGACCTTTTTCTCCGCCGCCCTTGGACATATTTTTTGTCCCTGACATAGTAGTGACATGTGAAAATTTCATCAAAATCCGACAGGTACCTCCCTAATAATAGAATATATTAGCGAACAGACAGATAGACCGACGAAAAGAAGTAACATGGTTTTTAGAGATGTACTATATGTCATATAACATCCAAAAAACATAGTATTTCATCTTCGATTTTTTTCGCGATTACGATACTTCCATACATATATTCGTCCATCTTCTGCAATACTTAATGGCCAAGTAGCAGTAGAAAAACCCCATGTGTCTCGTTAGGTACGAGAAAACATATTGTGATTTTCTGGAAAAAATATTGATTTGGCAAAGTATCTATGTAGTCTTATATCATTTCTGTGATTGGCTGTTTGGAACATATAGCATAATTATATTTACCGGGTTTCCATAGTCATACGAGTACAAATAAGATTCAATTTGCTGTTCGGTATAAAACAAAATAGTTCCAAACTACAGGTAGGTGGTTAGTAAGTGGATCCGGGCAAAGCGGATAAGAACAAGATGGATACACTATATCTAGGGATTTATCAAGTCAAGTAGCTTGGTATTTTCAGAGACCGATTAACTTGACAATAAAATTACTTGCAACGTGAATGCTTGACTTGAATTGATTTTCAGAGACAGATTAACTTGACAATAAAATTACTTGCAACGTGAATGCTTGACTTGAATTGATTTTTTTATTATTCTACTTGACTTGAGGTTAAGCATTTTCAAACTACTTAATACTTTCTGGCAAATTATATTTTTGTTCATTAAATACCTTCGGTGATACTTAATTTTATAACAGATGATTTTAAGTAATCTTGTAGAAAATCGAAAATTGTCAAGAGACACGCTGCCCTCTCAAATAATGCATGTAAACAGTGTTGCTAAATCAAAAAACACGAAATAGGTAGATAGTGATGTCGAAATTCAGTAGATTAAAGGACAAAATCGGTAGGGGCTTTTGAACCACGCAGCGCCATGTATGAAAAGTCTTTCTTTATACAGCACGGACAGAGGTTTTCTGTAAATATAAAAAAATAAAATTAGACATCTTTAACTATTATACATGTAGTACGAGGGATGTCTTTTAAGTTTTGCATATAGAAACATAGTAGGCCGCGCGGATCGAACGTCAGTACTGAATCTTAACCTTACTCTTTAGTAAACTTAAATTCATAGTTTCACAACAATACAGTGACTTTTTAAGTGTCACCAAGTCATTAAAAAAATGGAACTCAACCGAGAACATTTTCGCGCCATAATTTATTACAACTTTCAGAGACAATTATCGCAACAAGAATGCCTTGCTTAGTTACTGCCTGTTTTCGGCAACGAAGCGCCACATCAGTCGACAATTCCCCGTTGGTATGGAGAATTCAAACGTAGACGGCTAAGTCTTAGCGACGATCCCAGGGTGGGTGCATCAAAAACGGCAGGAAGACGTCGATGCCGTGCGCAAACTCATCATTGAAGGTAGACATGTGACATATCGCGAGATTGAGGCATCCTTGAAGATCTCAAATACCTTAATTTAAAAAATTTTACATGAAGCATTAGGAGTAAGAAAATTAGTTTCTCGTTGGATACCCCTGTTGACTGAAGATCAGAAAGCAGCCAGGGTTAATTGCTGACAAAAAACGCTTGATCGTTTCAATTCCGGAAACTCGAAAAATCTGTACAGCATTGTTAGTGGTGATCAATCGTGGATTTACTGTTATGAACCAGAAAATAGACGACAGTCGGCTGTTTGGGTGTTCCAAGGTGAAGAAAAGCCAACAAAAGTCATCCGTTCTCGAAGTGTTTCGAAAAAGATGGTCGCGACATTTGTGTCAAAAGCGGGTCATATTGCAACAATTCCTCTTAATGAGCAAAGAACTGTAACTGCGGATTGGTATACCACCATTTGTTTGCCAAAAGTCATCACCGAGCTTCGAAAAATCATCCCCGAAAGAAGAATCATCCTCCACCAGGACAATGGAAGCTCGCACACAGCCCAAAAAACAAGGCAGTATTTAACGGAAGAAAACGTGGAATTATTGGACCATCCTGCATATAGTCCCGATCTCAGTCCTAACGATTTCTTAACTTTCCCGAAAATTACACACAGACTGCATGGTCAAAGATTCCAGTCACCAGAAGAAGCAGTTGACGCATTAAAGAATGGCGTTTTGGATCTGCCAGCAAACGAGTGGAATAAGTGCTTCGAAAATTGGTTCGAGCGCATGCAGTGGAGAATACTTCGAAAAACAATAAAGTCATTTAGAACTACCTACCGTGTTGTTTTATTTCCATATGCAATACTTAAAAGACATCCCCATTATACATGGTATAACAGTCACAGCCTAAAAATAGTTATTATGATGTAGGAGTGTAGCTCAAAGTCCGGCTAGTTATCACTTCCAAAGTTTAGCCGTTAGGACCCTCATGTGTCTTAACTTGTGGTTATTGAATGAAAAGCTAATTTAAATTTTTCATTTTTTAGTATCAGTTGATGAAGAAATGTTGTTTTCTACTTGAGTTTGCAGTTTTACCGTTCTGATATTAGTTATTCGATGGGCAAACTATTTTGTTCTATATGTATTGTTTTATCTGAAACTTGTGACAAATAAAGCCTTTCTGTTGTTCCTTTTTAATCCACTCGTATTTATATTAGAAAAGTTCTCAAGTAATATGACATTGAATTTTCAGGTACTTGACAGGCAGTTGTAAAAACTTCTCAGACTCGTAATTTCTAGTATTGGCTTGACCACAAGTCAAGTCAAGTAGCTTGAAAGTCAAGTAGAAACTGTATCCTTACTGTAACCTTCACTTTTGTTGTTACTTATACGCATCAAAATTCAATACGCAAAAGTTCATATAGCTTCTAGAATCACGACGTGTCTGATGCTGAGAATGCTTAGCTTTAAATTTGAAAAATACTGCATTAACTATTTTTATTCATACAAAAGTGAAGACGATCATTTTATCCATATCAAATGAAGCATGTAGCTTGCAGTTTGAAGTAGGTACTCAACTTCGCTAATACGACCCCTTATTGTTGCTCTACTTGTTTCAAAGAAACTTGTAGCTGACAAAACTACCGCTAACGAAACGAAATTATAGGACTACAAGCACTGAGGGAATAGATATAATATTTCTCTACTCTATACATCCGACACTGTGAACTTTTCTAGTCATTACCGTGTCTGATCAAAGTTCTATTATTTCCCTTGGGATATTTGTCGGTGACAAATACCGCATAATAAAGTAATCGAAACATTTTCCCATATCATGCTCTCAGGCCACGGACACACTTCTTGAATGTCACTTCCGCAGTGGCGGAGCAGAAACATTCATGCCACTTCCTATTCTAATATTTTTATCTCACAACATCAACTCTCTAATTTCTGCATAAGAACCCAGTATATTCAGTAGAAAAATTAGTGCCTCTATCATGTATTCATAATACAAATATATGAAATTTCAAATCTCCATAGCCTGTGTATAGATGTTTCTAGATAAGTATTGCTAGAATGTTAATATTATACTAAGTGACATATAAATCCGAACACCCAGTTTAAATGGTTTTATTTTAATAAAAGTTGGTGAATGTATTTATCTTACTGTAAATAACAAGTGAAAAAATTTTCAGCCTCATCAGTTGGACATTCCGGTTCTTATACTGCTTTTTTTTAATTCACTAACGCTCTAAAAATGAATATTTCAGCCACAGTAAAGAATCAACGTTGGCGGATTTTGGTTCTTGACATCCTTTACGATCGGTTACGATGCCTAGAGTACGGAGACCTGTACGATTTCGTCAACTTAGTGAGTTTGATAGGGGCCGTATAGTGGGACTTCGGGAAGCTGGACGTTCTTTTCGGGCAATTGCAGTTAGAGTGCAAAGAAGTGTAGACACTGTGGTTAGGTGTTGTCAGACATGGCTTCGAGAAGGCCGTACGCAAAGAGCAAGGGGCACTGGACGCCGCCGTAGAACAACAGACCGTGAAGATCGCCGCCTAACATTATTGGCCTTAACGGACCGTTTCTCCACTACCAGGTCGATTGCAAATGAATGGTTTGCAGAACACGGAAGATCTACTATATTGGCATGCGAAGTGTTTACCGACGAATGAGAAGTTTTCTCTTGTTTTCATACCGGCCACACTGGGTCCTCCCTTTAACTCGAAAACACCGACGTAATCGCCTTGAGTGGTGCAGACAACGGTCACTCTGGGATCAGGAATGGAACAGTACTATCTTTAGTGACGAGTCTCGATTTTGTTTAGGCATGCACGATGGTCGTGCCAGGGTTAGAAGGCGACGTGGTGAAAGGAGGAATCCACAGTTTTTTGTTGAAAGATATGTTCATCAAACTGTTGGAGTTATGGTTTGGGGTGCTTATGGTTATGTCACCTTTAATCTTCATCAGAGGTAACATGAACGCGCAGCGTTATATCCACGAAGTTCTAGAACCCCATCTTGTACCCTATCTTGACACCCTGGCAGATCCAACTTTCCAACAAGATAATGCCCGACCACATCTTGCAAGAGTCACAATAGACTTCTTTCTACATAATGATGTCACATTGTTACCATGGCCACCAAGATCTCCCGACTTATCCCCAATTGAGCACGTGTGGGATATGATGGGTAGGAGATTGCTCAATTTGCAACGTCCTCCTCAGACTCTAGAAGCACTTCGAGAGGAGTTGGTGGTTGCCTGGAATGAGATACCACAGGAGGACATTGACCACCTGATCAGAAGCATGCCTAGGCGCGTTGGAGAATGCGTAGCACATCAGTGTGCATCCACACATTATTAAAGGTCAAAGGGCTTTAAAGCAGTGCAATCATTTTGAAATTTTTATCATTTACTTATTATGCTTCATTAAGTACTTATACAAAATTTTATTAAAATAAAACCATTTAAACTGGGTGTTCGGATTTATATGTCACTTAGTATACAAACGGAAATAGTACCTTTTTTTCCTAACGAGAAATTCAACATCGTATAAACTATATCGTACGATCCATTTAGTAGTAAGTCTTAGTAGTAAAAATGTTTAAATGCAAGTATTGTATGGTTAAACCTAGCCAATAAGGCTGATTCAAACAAACATTCCTTCCGAAGAACAACAATACGCTATTTATTACGAATGATAATAATTTTGCTAGTTTTATTTATATTAATCACATCTGCAATATTATACCTGTAATTAGAATACGTATAAATGGGAACAATATAATTTAGCTACCTGCTATAATAGTTATTCTTAATCCGAATCCGCACAACCGGTTTAAATTAACATTATAGTACTCTGGAACTGTCACCATAACCTCAAGCATTTGAAAATATCGCACCCACCGCAAATTGAAATCTTCCATATTTTGTTGAAAGCCCAAGTAATTAGACTAGTTCTGTATTAATGCTAGAAAAAATCGGAAAGTATCGCTTCATCTTCACTGTATTTTTAGGGTAAAACTTATACAGATACTAATGATGGGTATAATAATAAAGGGTAACGGCAACGCTTGATTCGCAATTTAACGGGCGAATATTGATTAACGGGTATATAGATATGACATCCGGAGAGCCTCCCAATTTCTCCGAATTGATGTAAATACTGCTGAAAGCGGGGTTGAAAGAGTACCCATGTCTAACGTATACCCTGATGTCTTATGATTCCTTACAGAAAAAAATTTCTATTGACATACATCTGATATTTCCAGTGGTATCTTATGGACTATAAAATGTGGTTGAAAGAACCCTGTGGCGTTGTAGTATTTCCGGTGGAATGGTTAGTTAAAATTGAATACATATCAAATCTTCCTGTAACTTTGTTAAACCATTCCGTTGGGCTTTCCGATCACTTTAGTTCTTTTTAGTGATTCAGTGGTTAATTTTATATTTAAGATGGAGACAAGAAGCAACTGCTTGGCTTTTTACTTGCATGCATAGTTGGTATCCGACACTCCCACAATATCGGACATACAACCAGAGCAATATTTATGGTACGGGTATATATTTACTCTCGAATATATCAGCTGTATCTGGACTATATTTTGGCAATATTGTATGAAAAGTGTAGACACATACATATCTGGTCATCAGAAAGATTAGAAAATTAGACAAGGATGACTGACTTGCAATACACTGAGTGGGAGTCGAATAATTTGGCAGTCTTACAGCAGCACTACATCAAAAATACATACACAAATGTCAAAAAGTATATCCGCACGGGTATAACGTGTCTTGAAAAGTGACAGTATGCCGATTTTTTTTACATTATGCTGTTTTTTTTCATTATGGAGGTTATTCTACAAGATGTTAACTTAGCACTTAGTTGTACGTGTTGCCTAAACGTCATGAGGCTTATTATCAATCTTTGGCTTTGATGTGATGTAAAATCTGCTTCTGACATGGCATTACTGGAGGTCTAAGCTCTAAGTTGTATGTGTTCATGATAATTACATTGGGTTCTCAAATTTTCTGAATTCCAAAAATGAGGGAGATAAGAAATAATTATATTCACTGTACACTGTCGAATTAAAAGCCATATACATGCTATCAGTAATTACACACAACGCGGGCGCGGTGTTGATTTCCCGTAATTCTCCTCAGTTTTTCGTAATTTATAACTTTGAACATAACCTCTCTTCAGAAAGCACAACATATAAATAACCCGTCATATTCGGTATATTCAGTAATGATTTTCTCACACAGCAAATATCACTGATTTTATACACATGCAGACCAATACGCATAGTCATCCAAATGCGATCTTGCTATTCAACCAACTTTCTTCTCAGAGATAAAAACTACAGACCCGGATCACTCAGCCTCACAAGGCTATACAACCAATAATGCGTAGTTTAGTTGAGTGATTCCTCCACAGATGGATGTTCACAACGATCCTAGTGAGCAAACGTGGAATTACTGTTTGTGCCCTAAAAACTACCTAGTTTGCAAGTTGACATCTTATAGGTTTTTTTGACGTTTTATAGGTTTTTTACATGATACCTGTGCCGGGCTGGAATAATATTTACCCTTTAGAAGCGCTTCTAGCTAAGTTCCAAATCTGTATTTAGTCTTAGAAAATCACAGGTTTGTGGTGGATGATGTCATATGATATAATTTTCTTCAGCTTTTTCTGCTGTTTTTCTTCCTATATTTGCTAAAAAAGTTTCAGCATTTTGAGAACCATTTGGGTTATATTTCGTCCAAATGCTTTTATCTGCTGGAAGCGTTTCCCCAAAGATGGATGCGTATCTTGGGCATAATCCATGTAAGTCAATTTGCAAAGGATAAGTTAAAAGTGACATTTATAAGTTTTATTGTTTTTGTATCAAGACCTTAGGCATAATTCTCATTTGTGTGACTGAGAAAGTCTCTTACATGTGCGCTAAGTATTTGAAAAGGTGTTTCGTATGGATAGTAACAAACTGGAGTTACGTGCACAACCCATATGTTGCAAAATCAATGTGGTTGTCGAAAAAATACAATTTGCTGTCCGGAAGTCAATTAAGCTCGTGGGTTGTTCCACAACTAACTGGCGATTACAGGAGAATGCTGAACAAATAGCAGCATAAGTCAAGGACAGTCTTTCAGACTTATTATATTATAATTATTAATAAAATGTGAAAGACATTTCAATCTTTTAAAACTCAGATAATATATTCAATCCAAAAAAAGCTATTTAAAGCTGGTTTATTTATTAATAACATAGTGTATATTGTCTCCTAAAAAAATGAAGTTATGCGTCTTATAAGATTTTTGAAAGTTACTGTTCTCCACCACTGCCATGTGACCGCATTCACCGCCGTAAAAGAAAAACGTAGCAGTGCGTAACAGGTTATTTTACACATCTATGGCTAGGGTGGTATGTGTGGGACGGGACAGAGTGGGACCTCAGGAGACAAGAGGACTGGCGCTGGCATCTCTGACCTCCCAAGGGGCCCGTTACGCACACCCCAAACGGAGGTCTTATCGGGAAGAAGGTTATATGAATACTTTGATTAGGTTTTTTCTTGGTTGACGGATCGCTTAGGCGCGCAGGTCGGGAAGTCATTTTTTGCTGGATAGACACCCCACTAGCGCAAGACCTCCCTCTGGAAGAGATAAAGCTACAGTCATTATTTGAATTGGTGTATCAACATCAAAAAACGACATGCAAAGCTTGTATAAAATAAAATGTTCGGTAAGGTTATATTAACATCTGAATTTCGAAAGACGGAAAAGCAGATAACAAACTTTCAGGTTTTTTACAAATATCTGTCTCATTTTCATTGACCCATTGCCTTTGCCTCCGTTTGCCTGCCTTTTGGTATTTTAACCCCGTAACCTCAGAAATAGTTGTACCGATTTTTGAAAATTTGAAGAGATGGACTAGTGCCAAGACATGCATTGGTAGTAATGCATTGGTTTTTTAACTTAATGCAGCGCTTATATAACTATGAGCACGAATAAACTTAAAACGTAGTAAGAATTTTAAAAACTCTACTTTTTCTAGTTCATTTTTTTTTGCTTAATTACCTACAATATCCATAAAACTCGTAACGCAAATATTCAACGCTATATTTCGGAGGTTGCTCAGATAAAAATCCTCAACCCAGGAAAACATATTTATGAAGTCACCTCATATAGTCCCATAAGCCCACCACCGATGCTCTCTAAGGTCTCTGAAAAAGTATACATAAAAAGATAACCGGAAATTGTTGACAAAACTACATTAATACCGGACCATCAATTTCGCTTCCGGGAGAAGCATGGTACTACTGAGCAGGTGCAGAGAATTGTGAATAAAACTAATGTAGATTTCAACAACAAAATAAACTGTTCAGCTGCATTTGTCGAAGGAGTTGACAAAGTTTGGTATAAAGGCCTATACTTTGAATCAAAACAGCTTCTTACTTATCCTCATTATTTGTTTCTGAAATCGTACCTGAGAAATAGGTACTCCTACGTAAAGGAGGGTACTATCCATATTCATCAACTCAGGGTTCAGGATTCCCACAAGGAAGGATTTTAGGACCCACTATCTACCTTCTGCATACTGCAGGTCTACCAACTGCAGATAATGTAGCGATAACGTAGCATCCGAAAATCTCCAGAGAAACTTGAGGACTAGCTTAAGAAATGACGCATAAAGGTTAACGAAACTATGGACCGATCTAGCGACACCCACCTTTTGTAGAAAAACCTTTCCACCAGTAACTATCAATAATTCCACAGTTTAATCATGCGAAGTATCTTGGAATCCAGCTAGTCAGAATGCTTACATGGTAAATACGCATTATCTCAAAAAGAAAACGAATGGACATCAAACTCTAGGAGACGTATTGGATTATTGATATGAAATCTAAACTGTCATAAACTGTCTACCATGGGGCACATACAGCAACCGCAATATTGCCATCCTTCAGCAGTTCCAGAACAATGTGCAGAGAATGATCGTCGACGCCCTATACCCAATGAAGTAATTCAGCATGGCATACCTCTCCCAACGATCAAAGAAGTGCTCCACGAGTTCAGTAAAGGAATTGGAATACCCTGATGCATTACCAAACTGATTGTTATTATGCCATTTGCCTTCTGACTTGGTGATAAAACCTCGGTAGTCTTAAGTGATAACATAAACTGCAGAAAAATGCAGAAAAGGGTACTTGGATAAATTTTTAATATTGGTAAGAGGGACTCCTGTAAAGAGACCTTTAGACGCTATAATATGCTCACATTAACTTCAATCTATATTAACATATGCGCCATCTTCGCATTTGAACACAACAATAAATTTGTTCCTAACAACGCCCTAAACAACCAATACAATACTAAAACTAAGCATGTTCTTAGTATACCGACACATAACTCTGCTCTATTCCAAAAATCTCCTATACTAGCTCGCATTAGGATATATAATAATTTGCCGAGTGAGTTGCGAAAAGTACTAATATATCCTTGCACTGAAAAAACATTTCAGGAAATATACTAAGTGACATAAGCATAATAAGTAAATGATAAAAATTTCAAAATGATTGCACTGCTTTAAAGCCCTTTGACCTTTAATAATGTGTGGATTCACCCTGATGTGCTACGCATTCTCCAAGGCTCCTAGGCATGCTTCTGATCAGGTGGTCAATGTCCTCCTGTGGTATCTCATTCCAGGCAACCACCAACTCCTCTCGAAGTGCTTCTAGAGTCTGAGGAGGACTTTCCAAATTGAGCAATCTCCTACCCATCATATCCCATACGTGCTCAATTGGGGATAAGTCGGGAGATCTTGGTGGCCATGGTTACAATGTGACTTCATTATGTTGAAAGAAGTCTATTGTGACTCTTGCAACATGTGGTCGGGCATTATCTTGTTGGAAAGTTGGATCTACCAGGGTGTCAAGATAGGGTAAAAGATGGGGTTCTAGAACTTCGTGGATATAACGCTGCGCGTTCATGTTACCTCTGATGAAGATTAAAGGTGACCTGGAACCATAAGCTATAGCACCTCAAACCATAACTCCAACAGTGTGATGAACATGTCTTTCAACAAAAAACTGTGGATTCCTCCTTTCACCACGTCGCCTTCTAACCCTGGCACGACCATCGTGCATGCCTAAACAAAATCGAGACTCGTCACTAAAGACAATACTGTTTCATTCCTGATCCCAGAGTGACCGTTGTCTGCACCACTCAAGGCGATTACGTCGGTATTCTCGAGTTAAAGGGAGGACCCAGTGTGACCGGTATGAAAACAAGAAAAAACTTCTCATTCGTCGGTAAACACTTCGCATACCAATAGGTCTTCCGTATTCTGTAAACCATTCATTTGCAATGGACCTGGTAGTGGAGAAACGGTCCCTTAAGGCCAATAATCTTAGGCGGCGATCTTCACGGTCTGTTGTTGTACGGCGACGTCCAGTGCCCCTTGCTCTTTGCTTACGGCCTTCTCGAAGCCATGCCTGACAACACCTAACCACAGTGTCTACACTTCTTTGCACTCTAACTGCAATTGCCCGAAAAGAAAGTCCAGCTTCCCGAAGCCCCACTATACGGCCCCTATCAAACTCACTAAGTTGACGAAATCGTACAGGTCTCCGTACTCTAGGCATCGTAACCGATCGTAACGGATGTCAAGAACCAAAATCTGCCAACGTTGATTCTTTACTGCGGCTGAAATATTCATTTTTAGAGCGTTAGTGAATTAAAAAAAAGCAGTATAAAAACCGGAATGTCCAACTGATAAGACTGAAAATTTTTTCACTTGTTATTTACAGTAAGATAAATACATTCACCAACTTTTATTAAAATAAAACCATTTAAACTGGGTGTTCGGATTTATATGTCACTTAGTATATCTGGTTGATAAATGTTTTAGTTTCTTTAACATACGAAAGTCTCTGTTTTTCAATTCATTCAAGATCTTAATATCTCGTTATCAGTGAGGTGTCTATTATCGTGCAGTATAATGTATTTCAATTTCAGTTTTTATTCAAGCTTCATGCTGCTATATTGATTGGATTCCTGGTTTGACATCTACTGCATTCACTTATTCATCACTAATTTGGCATTTTCTTATATGTTCAAAGGTTTCTTTTTAAGCTTTTAACATTTGTCCTTATTCCTCATTGCTTATTGTATCTATCTACTGCCGTTTTTAATGATTTTTTCTGCTAGACGAACATTTCCCGTGATTCAGACGCTTTATATGTATATTTTTGGGATGGATAGTACTCTCTGCCCCCGTCTACGAGAGAGGTGGGGAGGGTGCCGTTTGACTCGTGAGATCCTAGCATTATTTTACCAGTTCTCGTTATGGAGCCTTGGATGGTGGAGCACCGCGTTTTCGCCTATGATTGTTTCGTCCGAAATAATGAGTCAGTCATTCATCGTGATAGAGCTGTTCCCTCTCAACACACCATCCTTCGTTGGGTTGAATCACATCGCAGGCGTGGTGAACTGATCAACAGAAGATCAAGAGGAGCGCCGCGAACAGTTCGAACTCCTGAAAATGTTGAACGCGTTCGACAGGTCTTTATTCGCAGTCCGACTCGATCTGCCCGGAAACATGCTGCTACACTTCGCCTTAGTGATCGTTCGGTAAGGCGAATTTTGCATATGGATCTTCGCTTTCACCCCTACAAATTGGCCATTGTGCAACAGTTACAGCCCTGAGATTATGCACAACGAATGAACTTCGCACGTGAGATGGAAGCACTGATCGATCAAAATGAGAACCTCATTTTGTTTATGAGTGACGAAGCCCACTTTCACAAGCCACAAGCTCCGAACTCTGAAGGGCGGAATTCGCGTGGAAGTCGTCCAAGTTGAGAGAGCGATGTTGGAGAGGGTCTACGCGAACTTCCAAGAACGCCTCCAGCACTGCATCAACGATGTCAGCCACCACATGCCTGATGTGATTTTCCACACCTGACTGTCTCAAATGCTATTCCATCAATAAAATTGTTTTCGAGTAAAAATTAACTATTTTATGATGTTTTTAAGACCGACCATCCTCTCTGCCGCACCCTGTATTTATATTTTCGGCATATTTGCTCAAAAACGTTCAGTTCCACATTGAACAGTCTTGTATCATGTAAAATGATTTTAAAAAACCATCAACTTAGTATAGAGATCACTCACTGGAGTGAAACTTTGCATATCCTTTTTTACTAGCTTAGGTTAGTCCCAAAAACGTGCTTATTGCCCTTATAGGAAAATTGTTGCTTTCTCATAGAAGTTATGTATGCAAAACGTTTGCCCGTACTGTTTACTAGTTAGGCTTGTCTGGTATATATTCCAATATGCGACCTGACCTGATTTCCTTAAGTCCATACAAGCGTAACGAGTACTTTCAAGTTTAAGCTATTATGTTCCAAGAAATCATAGTAATTTGGTGTGCTTATTCATACACGCAACTTCGTTTTCAAAAAAGAATTGTTTGCTCTTTTTTCATTACGAGAAGGCTTCCTAGGCGTCCAAAAAACAAATGTTGATAACTTACTAAACATAAAATAGGACACGTTGAAGTTACTGAGTCAATCTACGTGATCCAGTTTATTTTGGGGATAAGTTCTTAATGATGGTGGAAGTGAAGGGATATTTGAATATCTTTTTGAAACATGTTGAATTCGCGCTACTTTGTTTTTAAATATCGGTGAATGTGCCAACCGCAAGAACCATTGCAAGCAAACGTCGGAATTCACACACATTTTAGAATGAATGGTGTAATATCCCGCATATGGCGCTGAAAGTTAATTAGCTAGATGTCAACCTCCAAATTCTTGCCTCATAAAATTATAAATTACACTTTTTACAGGTAATAGTAGTAGTAGTAGTAGTAGTATACGTTTATTTTTTCCCCAAAATACGAGTACAATGTGTTAATAAATATAAATGCTAACTTCAGTACAATAATAAACGTAAAATAAAACAATACCTGACTTTCATAAAATAATATCAAGATAACATGTTTTATAAGTCACAGAAAATTTTTAAATTGTCTTGTAAAGCTCATTGAAACCAAAATAGTTAGTTGTGTACGGGCAAATTTTTTTTATATAATTTTGATAATAAATTTTGCTTAGACCAGGATTTTATACAACAAGCACATTGTAAGTATAGAAGGTAAGGAGGAGTAGAACTTATATAATAACGTTTATTTCACTAACTGCAGAAATATGGAGGGCGAGGAGGATTAATACTAGCGTAGTACGATTTCTAGTAAATAATTTCTACTAGATTCCGTGTCTCTTGCCTACCAATTAAAAAAATATATCTTTTAAATAAAGATTTTATCAAAGACAATGTTTTTATTTTAGCAACATACATACGGTACACTTATGGCAAACAATTATAAAATCTACATGATAGGTAGATGTGGCATCGCAAGCTTACATTTCTTTGAAAAGTTTGTAGTTTTGAGTTTTCATTTTCTTTATATCTAGTACTATAAGCATGGCTAGTTTTATTGTAGTTGTTTTTGTGTTTGTATATGAATGGAATTAATTCATGCAGAAACAGTTGCCTTAGGTCAAACACTCCAGTCTCTGAAAATAACTTATCAGAAGGATAAGTATTTTTTTGCCAGATATTACTTTCAACTTTCTTTTTTGCAGGATATCCAGAGGCCGCAAATGACAATATGCGGTACTTCCCCAATTGAAAATAGCGTATCGTAGACGTGATTCAACTAATGAATAATTCAATATATTCAGGTGCATTTAGTATATGAGATGTTTTAGGTATTTAAAGCGATATAAGAGTTGTTGTAAGGTATTTGTAATGGAAGCTATATGAACATCCCATCTCAAGTGGCGATCAATGGTGTCACCTAAGTATTTATTATAGGTTTTCACAGATTAAAAGTTGTTCATATTGAGGTAGACAACGTACAGTATTAGAAAAAGGCGTAAAGAATGTTTTTTCATAGCTCAGGGTTAAAAGTTTATGAGCAAAATAATCAAGAATGGTTCCTAGATCCCGCTCTGCTTTAATTTTTACATTTTCCCGAGTATTATCATCATACAGGACTACCGTATCACCTACAAAGCTAAACATTTGACCAACAGACGAAGAAGTTAGAATGCTGTTTATGTAAATCGTAAACAAGATTGGTCCCAACACAGTATCCTGAGGTAAACCGTAATCAACTGTCTTTTCATTACTGAATGTGTCACTAATCTTCACTACTTGTTTTCGATTTGAGAGATAACTTGTAAACAACTGTAAAGGTCTGCCTCGTACTCCTGCATCCTCCAAGGTCTCCAAAATCTGCTGGTGGTTCACAGTGTCGAAGGCCTTGGCAAGATCCAAGAATACGCATAGTACCGGTGTACTCAATTCTAATCTTTTTCTGATCTCTTCTGTTAACCTAGCAATTGCATCTTTTAGATATTTACATTTGTCCAAAAATTTAACTAGCCTATTTTCCAATGTTTTCTCAAACAGTTTAGCTATAACTTTGATGACAGATACTGGTCTATAGCTATTTATACTTTTTACATCACCATTTTTATGGACAGGTGTAACTAAAGCTACTTTGAACCCTTCTGAGACTTCATTAGAAATATAAATCCGGTTGATTAAATGGCAAATAATATCAGCAGTATATTTAAATATTTCGGACTTCAAGTTGTCAAAACCGGGCGATTTTCCATTTTTTAATGTGTTAATGATTGAGGTTACTTCAGTTACATCTACCGCCTCTAAGAACATTGTACTTTGATTTATTTTCCTTTGCGGTCTATTTTTGTTTGGCCTCACAATGCGTTCAGCATAGTATTTGCCAATATTTACAAAGAAATAGTTAAACTTATTCGCAATTGTTATTGGCGAATCATATAATTTATTTTCATCAACTATTTCCTTAACTGTACATTTAGAACTGCCTTTACAGAGTTTATTAACTCTATTCCACAAGTTCTTAGGAGTATCTTTGTTTTTATTTATTTGTTTCCTGTAAAAATTGTATTTAGCATTTCGTATGAGTTTTTCTAATTTTTTCTTATATGCCTGATATCTTATCCTCACCTCCTCATTTTCTGGCTGCATTAAGTACTCAGAATATAGACGATTTTTTTCATTAACAGAATTTACAATACCTGATGTGATCCAAGACTTTCGCTTGATCTCGCGCCCATTCAATTTTGTTGTGGTTGTATTTTTATCAGTTAAATATCTTAATATGTCACTTAGTTGGCTAACCAAAATGTTAACATTATTTTAGAATAATAATTGGTCCAATTATATTTATCTAGGCCTTCTCTAAGGCCATTATAATTGATATCTGGAATTTCTCTAACAGAAGTATTCGCATGATGTTCTACCTTATCTGTTGGTATCCCTAGGATTGTGGCTTTATGATCAGTTATGTGATTTTTCAAAACCATGCAGATACAATTTCTCTCAAAATTTGTCACATCAGATTTTAAAAAAATATGGTCAATACAATTGGCTACAATACCATGCATTCTCGTATTTTTATTTATCATAGATATGAAGTTGTATTCGCTCAAGATATCTAGGTAATTGTGGGTGTTATTATTCAACTCATTCAACCTCAAATTCATATCGCCTACCAGAATATGAGAAAAGACTTTGGAATTGTTTATTTGTTGTTAGTATTTTTCAAGATTTTATATGAAAACTTCCTCACTGTCTGATGGCGACCTATATACTGAAGTAATAATAACTTTGTTTGACTTGTTCAGAAAGATTTGAATTTGTATTGCTTTACAGTAACCAATATTTATGATTTTATATACGTAGTCAAAGTTTTTCTTTAAATACACAACCACACCATCATTTCTGTTAAATTCAGCATTGTTATAGATCATGTTGTAACCTGATAGGTGAAAGAGGCTGGTGTCTGGTTTAATGAATGTTTCTGTAAATATAATGCAATCGTACTCACAGTTCATTTGATCAGATAATATTTTGGCCTCATCAATTTTTTTTTCTTAAACTGCCGATATTTTGATGATATAGCTTGAAAAATGTACTCTCCTCTTCACCACTCCAATACTACTTATTGTGCTCCTCCACATTAGAAACCTCTAATGTGTCTATTTATATATAATTTACATCACCTATGTATTCCTCCATTAAATTGCTATACAGAAAAAAAAGAAAAAAAATTAACCCAGACATCACAAATTACAATTTCATAAAGAATTAAAATGTATTGAAAAATTGAATACAAGGATTAACATGATTTCCTCTCCCAAAATAATGTTTACGTTCTAATAGTTATCATAGAATTTATTTGAAAAACGACATATCTTATCTAAAAATGGGCAGCAGACAAAAGTATATTCTTATTTTTTTACATCAATACATTTTTTACTCCAACTCCATTAATATTAAGTAAAATCCATTTCCCTCAGTACACACGAATCCAAAATACATAGTTATATGAAGGAAAATACTTTAGAAGCTCCAGAATTTCAGCTATATTAATACACGAAAAACAAACAAAATATAGTACCATAATGAAGTTCAATTATAGTACTCAAGCTCACACTAGTTTGCCACTATTGATCTGCACATTTTCATAATGGCAAAAACTGAAGCTAGTTTTGGAAGAGCCTCGTAATGTCACTATCTGACCTTATTAAATGAATCTTTCTATTTACGTTCACATAAATTTTGCCACCGTTTGTCCACACATTCTTCAATATGACCTTCTCAATTAGTAACGACGTCACCTTGAGTCGAATTGGTGTAAGGTCTTCGGCCACCACAACTCCAGTGCCCTTGAATAGCCTTTTTTATCTTAAATGAGACTCCTTACTGCACCATCACTTAGCTTGAGGAATATTCCTCTAGATTTTCTGTTTGCTGCATTCTGCTTTTCCAACTCTAAAGTATATCTCGATATCATTTTCCTGCAAATCTATTGACAGTTTAGAGTTGGGAAAAGTTCTGGCTTTTTCCCGTGTATTTTCCTTTTCATCTTCAGCAAGGTTGAATATTCTTAGATTATTTTTCCTAAGCCGCTGATCTATATTATCACATCTTGATTCTATTTGATGCAAAACCTTAATTTGATTTCGCATTTTACTTAATTCAGCTTCAGTACGTGTTTTAAATTCAGCAATACTCTTTTCCATCAGGGACAAATTCCTTTCCATCGTTTCCAGTTTTTTACTTACAGTTTTTGCTGTGGCTTCTGCTACCTGACCAGCGATCTTAGTTATGAACGTTGGATCATTTAAACTGTTTGTAAGGATATGACTCTCTAAATTTTTAATTTCCTCGCACGTTTCGCGTGTGAGCACCATTTTTTCTACACTAGGTAATTTCGCCACCTTGCCCGAAGATACTTGCCACTTTTAAAAATTTTTCTAACTGTTTTTAGCACACTTTTATCGCTTTGAATCGGGAGCAGAATTATTACCGTCTACTCGAATCAAGCCTTGGTGAATCGAATGTCTTGAAAACAATATCAATGCATATTATTAAAAATTTCTCCGCGCTAAAACAGCCTTATTCAAGTTTTTATCTTTTATCAGTGAATACAAGACGTCAACTAGTCTACACTTACGGGTTCTACCTAAAGACAGCAATCGAGATATCCTGGCGTCATCAATCGGAATTTGTCAGAGCTGTGTTTCTATTTTTGGCAATGATTGTAAGTCTACTTTGAAAAGATTACTGTTTCATAGATGGTACTATAATCAATTATATGCTAACAACTGCTCAAACTATTGTATGTATAGAATCAGTGGAAAACAGTGTGAAAAATAATCGTACGTTTTATATTTTTTGTGGGGACCTGAACGACAATATAGTATTGTGTTAGAGCCCTCCTTCACCGAAACACCATGGCGGCGTCGCCAATTTGAAAGCGTAGCCACACTGCCGTCTACTTATGTGGCATCTGGCGACTCTGAGATGCCAACAACGTCCGTAAAGCACCCTAATAGAGCACGATGCTAGGCTGCGGCTTAGCTCGTCAGTGAATCATATTCAACGAATCCGAATAGATTATCCTTTTTATTGCAATAAAAAACTTTATCGAATAGATTAGATGCAGTCAAACCTATATGTTTACATTGCATTGTTTATTGCCAAAATTGCGTAGCTTTCGTGCATACATTTGGCTACCATTGCCTAATCAAGTAACCACGTTGTATTTTGATAGTAATAATATTTACCGCTGGAAAGACCTACCTGCATTAGGTTTCTGCCGGTCTTTTAATATTACGCAAGAAGTACCATGTACTGGAATCGTCTAACACCACAATTGTCTGCAAACAGTCGCATTCCTAAAGAGTAACACTAAAATACAAATTTAATACTGTCAGTTCTGTAGGCAATCAACAAATTTATCTTAGGTCTACTTTAATACTGACTACAGACTGAGACTTTAGAGACAAACAAATCGTTGCTACAATTCGTTGATCATGTCAGTAAAATATTTGTAAGATGTGTCATCGATGTCATCGTGATATTATTTGAAAACTGGTATTATCTATCTGTATCTATCTATATTGAAAAATCTAGGTCTCTGGACCCGAGGTTTCATCCTTTAGGTATTCGTCATTCTTTGTTCTGACACGTAAACGATCTCGCTGGCGACTATGTGGCTATGCTACATGATCAGAAGTAGCCATGGCTGCGTCATTAGCGAAGTTGCCACGGCATCACGATCAGGGAGGGCTCTTAGTCAAAGATGGACAACTTACAGAAATACACGTTATACACAGCAGGATAGATAGACCGACAGACAAAAAACGCGGTTCATAAAACCTGTTAAAATGCATTGCAAAATAAAAAACGAATTCTTCCAGCATATCGCATGTCATCCCCTTAATCAAAATACCTAGAAAGAGGGTAGGAGGGGATGTGACGTGAGCCTTCCAGGACTCATATATACATACAGCAGCGTTACGGACCGGGCGTTAACGACTTTTGAATAATGAAAACAGTCATAATAACAGTCGTCACCGTGTAGGGTGCTCACTGCTCCTCCTCTCAGGATATTCCGTTTCGAAATATGGCGGGCTGGGGAGTAATTGATATGCCTATATAAATATATATTAATACAAATGGCTATCAACCCGGCCTCGGTCGAATGAGAGAGATACATTTACCTCAGAGCATACTTTACGACTATACTTTCAACGCTTAATATGGTCTTGTTTCATTAATAGGATAACTCCAGTGCTGGCGAGGTAGATCATTTGACAAAACAGGACATACATACCATGCTCTAATACAGAGTACTCAAAGTTTTCTCAGTTCTCCATTAAACAGATCAAAAGCAGCTAGTAGTATCATACTATAGCCATTTAACGAATTTTGGATGTTACGTTATCAATTCCATACGGAACAAGTAAGCAAATCGATTAGCCATGTGCAAAGCTGAAGCTCTATATATTTTATATTACGAAGACCAATGAAAGGTAAAGTCAAAATGGTACGCCCATTTCAAATAGATTGTTACATTGAGAGTGTAATGCATGGATTAGGAATACTCATACGTTGGCGATAAAATTTCCCAAGTGGCAAGACGAAGCTAAAGAACACATTGTAACTTCCTTGTATATCTGGACCTTAGGAGGCGTTAAGTGGCATCGCGGTATCGATGGTAGGCTACCAGAGTTACGCGAACATGTATGAAACATTCTACCCCATTCGCGACGCAATCACGAATATTCGATTCCTATTTATACGCACCTGCTGCTGCTGTAATATTTCTGGACGCGTCGATAGGTGAATAAATACCCGACCAGATGGCGGAAGCAGTTAGTCACTGTCGAGACACAGTCGAAGCAGTGGACAAAAAACGCCGAATTATGAGATAGAATAGTAGACCAGTTGACATAGTTATAAATATAATATATATAATTAGTTGCGAGTGCTATAAATTAGTGATTAGAAGGAGCCAAGACAATATGCTTACATTACATTGTTTGTCGCCAAAATTGTGTAGTCTTAGCGCATATCATTCTTTTAGCTAGTTTCCTACCATTGCCTATCAAAGTGATAAACCAATACATCAGCGTACATTCTTTCTTCTGAAAAGGATATTAAAGTAGCTATTCTTACTGGATGTATCACATCGAGCAAGGCGATTCGTTGCAATATGAATCGCCCAGTCATAAAGTAAATAAGGCAAATACATGAAAGTAAATATTCCTTAACGGCATATGAACAATTCTGCTTGGTTCATGATTTTGAAAAGTGAGCAATACGAAACATTCTCTCCATCACACATCAACAATGGCGAAATGCCTTATATTGGAAGTGATAGGAAACCTTGAATGAATTCACCTCTGTTTTTGTAAATAGTTATAGAAATTCGAACAGATTATTAGTTACCTTCTTGTACATAATATGAACATACCTGTTATTAAGTCAACTGAAATAAATCTAAAATATCTCTCAAGTGTCCAGGTTAAAGCCCAATGTACCATTTCGCAACGCCGATGACTATATAACACTTGTGGATAAGGTTTGCTCTTAATATGTTTAAACTGGTTTTCGCGATCCACAGAAACTCCCAATATTTTTGTTAGTTGTCTGTAATACAAAGATTGTATGGAACCTATGCACATTTATGTTTTCGCAGAAAAAGTACTACTTTAACGTGTAGTGTCAAATACTGCAAAACTGGCGGCTTAAACATGATGGACTAATTTTGGCGACAAACAGATCCTTCTACCTAGTCAGAATTCGTTGGCTCATAACTACAGCGCTATCTGTGAGACACTCACCTTTCTGAAATTCATGTATTAAATAAATAACGGTTGCGACAAATTCTCATGGCTGACGCTTTGTATTTAAGTTTATAGAAAACTGCCTCAAAGGACAGATTCGCAGCTAGGCATTGCAACTTTTTTATAGTATGAGATTGATAAATGGAGGCGCCCCGACACGACACAATTTACCTGATGCTACTGCGATTAATGATTTTAGAATGCACTAACGATGTCCAATGTGAACAAAACATCTTGTTACGTTCCCTGGAGTACATTAAATTATATTCCATAGTTACCATAAAATAATAGGATTAAACCTCATGACATGTTATTATGAATACCACTATAATCCTTTACCTACAAGACTGACCTCCTGGATATTATATTTTATAAACAACTCACAGTTTCGCAGCAGCGTACATAAGGTATTTTAGTTTACGAATTTCTGGATAAGTATCATGTGCCGCAAGTGCATTTTCATTCCGTTTCCTCTTCAACAAAAGGCACCGCAGAAACCGTATGGAGAATATCCTTCGGCAATTTTTTCAATAATGTATTATGTCTCAGTTCATAGAACATGAATTCTACCAAGACGCAAACTTTTTAGCTGATCAGGATTATCCTGCACCATTCCCGCGGTGATAAATACACTTTTCGAGAGATCTGTATATTTTGTCGAGTAGCTGTTGAGATGATAATTATTTATTTTGGCTGAAAAATAAAATTATGGTCACCAAAGCGTCAAATGCTTCAACAGACCGTGTCCTGTTCCTTGAATTGTTCGGGCCAATTATACTTCCGAAAAACACATATTTCGTGGTTCTTTGAGACACTCAAATAGAAGATCTTGTGTATTTTCACATTTACAGATCGCGCTATATCTGAGTTTTTTTAGATACCAAGTCAAATATGATTGTGTAACGAAATTCCAACTAAAAAAGCAACTCCGGTCGAGATGTGGAATGACATATTCTTATGTACCCTCGGGTTCAAAATAAACGCAACAAGCAAATTTTCGGTCAAATTTGGAACGTCATAACATAATGATTTTACCTCGATTTCCTTGATTTTTTTGACAAGCGGTAGGTACGCTCATCGGCATTAATGTGTCGTTATGAATTCTTCGTTGTAGCCACGGTTTGACTTCGTGTACAGAGTAAATCAAAATGTTTTGTTACTCCAACTTTTAGTCACTATGTGGTGTGAAGAAATCAGACCTCAATGTTTTCCATTATCAAGAACCACATTACCTCTACAATTTGACTTGTTATTCACATAGATATATACAGAGGCAAATGGACAAAATGGACATTTTACCACCAATTTTCCTTCCTCCCTTCATAACTTTTTTAATTCCCACACGAATCCAAAAACTTTTTCACCGAATTGTACAGAAAACTGTTGCCTTTCTGCGTAAGGTTCTAATTTCTTAAATCTTGATACTGTTTATCTACAGTTTATATAATACAGTTGCGAAGAATATGAAAAATTTTGACTTAACGTAAGAACACGCTGTATAATAATTTCGCGGTCTACCCTTTTGAAATACAGTATCAGGACGTAACCATATCTTCCTTATCCTTATATTTTTTTGTTACTGAAAATTATATGTTATATGTTCTTTTGAAACAAAATGACACAATTTACAAATTTTAATCAGTATTATACTCTCAGATCAGCACCCTCTAGTCGTTCTTGAGTGGAATATTGCTCCTAGATAATATTCCCTTCATCTTATGCGAGGGAGCATGATCTATGCATATTTTGCTTGTTTTCAAATTGCGTACTGCGTTTTATGCCAAAGATGAGGTCATTAATGCATCGCTATCAGTTTTCTTCTCTGGAGCTCTCCAAAGCTCAGATTGGCATTGTGAATGTCCGCACGCAAAAAGCTGCTATCCGTGAGGATGCTGAGCATGTGGATCAGCAGCTTTACCGAACAGAAACAGTGATGGAGTTGAACCTCGGCGAACACTCGTATTGCCACTATGAGATGCAAAATACCTCAAAAAAGTCATAAGACAGCGTGGTTACGTTTATCTAAACGTTATGTTACAAGTTGGTTATCCATCAATCTGGGTATGCAATTTTCGACTTGAGAATGACTAGAAGGCGTCTATCTGAAAAGATTTTTATGAGCCCAAAATTAGGGAGATTATTAAACAGCGTGGTCTTAAACTAAGCCAAAACTTTTAATTTTCTTCGCAACTGAAGATAAATGGAAGCAATGGGGATATAAAAAATGGACCTAGCACAGTAAGTCAATAGATATTTCTATACAAATTGATGAAGAGCTTTTGATTACGTACGGGAATTAAAAAAGTTATGAAAGGAAGAAGAAAAATTGCTGATAAAATCTTCATTAGGCTCTAAAACTTCAACGACTGTACATATTGGCGTGAATAAAACCAGATTATTGAGAAAATGAGGTTCTTGACAGTGGAAAGCTTTGCGGTTTTATTGGCAACTGGAGTCACACCACATCGTGACTAAAGGACAGCAAGTCAAACTGTGACTAAAATCAAGAACTCATATTCACACAATAAAGCCAATGAATGTACCCTATCGGAGTAATCAATAAAATCGGGTAAAACACCAAAAATATGACGATACGAATTTGAGCAAAATTTTGCTTGCTGCGTGTATTTTAAACCTGAGTCTGTTTTGAACAAAATATACATCTTATAAAAGCTCTACAAAACGCAAAAGCATTTAACTCTGTCCAAATATGTAATAAGAAGTAGGGATGTTCAAAAGAAGTAGTTTTGATATCTAGCTTAGTAGTGGGACACCCTGTATAATCCAAAAATCTTTAAAAGTTTTTGAAAAAGTTTGCCTCCCGGAGCCATCGACTTTTACCTCCATCAACGCAAATTTAGGTTACCCTGTACATTTGATAGAATTGCAGTGTTGATGATGACAAGAAGGTGGTCAAGTATCAAACAATGGTATGTCGTATCCCTTGATGTAATCTGTAATGTAAACTTGCTTTAAAAGGAAGATGCTACTTTTCTTATTTCTCATGGAAATAATTAAGTGAGATGTACCAATCCAAAACAAACTGTGAATATAGCAGATTAGCACAAACTTCTCGTAACAGCACAAGTATAAAGAATCTGTTTCTGATGTTGCTCTAAAGTTACAGACGCCACGGTATCCCAAAAGGCAAAATATCGTCTATAAACAATCCTCTTATTCTCGAACGCTCCGTTAATGAAGATAAGATGCAAACAAAAACCCTTCAGGATCTGAACATCACACAACAACCATCGCTCTCCAACTTGCAGGATGCAGACTGGGCCTTTATCCTCAGGCCGTCGGTCAATTCATCCTAGTTAAGCCCAGTCCAAGTTAATTAAAGGAAAGGGATTAAATAAAATAATTCGACTCGTCATGTCCGCAAAACGTCCTAATTATTGTGTTCGTTTTGGGTGTTCGCTAACAGATGTTGTGCTACATCGTTCTGCAGAGTCTACCCTTTGCTTCTCCTTTTTCGTCTTTTGACAGACCGGCGACATCGGTCGCAATGCTGGGGCAGTGGCGGCGTGACAAGAATGTGAAGCTGAGTTATAGTCTAAACTACCTCTATGCCGGCAGTACGGTGTATAGAAATAAGATAACGCTTTCCGCAATGGTCGACTCTGGTGTGATAGATGGCCATTTGCGCTGACTAATTTCTGACGAATAATCAGGCCATCAAAAGTCTTAGGTTTGTACGCCATTTTTTATTTTCAGTCACCAGAAAAAAACTGAAGTGTGTTGTTCTATTCCTATTTATTGAAAAATATACCAAATACTTTATTTTATTACTAGCTTCGCCAAACTCGATCCGTGATAATTTGTGACTACCATGAATTACGATCCTATGATCGTAACTCCTATGGTTGTGACTAGTTTGGACCGTGGCTCGCCTAACATCAAAACTGTTTGGTCTATATTCCTGATTAATGTAGGTATATGATCTATGTCCAACTACACACATCTTACAAGTAAATGTAAATATGTACTTCTGTTGTGACGACCATTCCCAGAACCACAAATAAATAGAGTTTACAAAAACTATGCCCATTATCTTGGTACATCGGTTGGAATAAAGAAGAGCTACTAGGCCTAAGCCAAAAGGTACTGTTGGCTGCTGATTTATAATGAAATTAAACAACACACTATGGTCATGGCAGAAAGAACGATCACAGCTTTCTGGATGAATGATTACCTAAATAATGTACTGCATTTTAGAGATACATGAGAAAGCTTTTATTCATACTTTATAACAATAATAACAGTAAAACCTCAAATCCTACCTATAAATGAGATATTTTTAGCATTATAGTAAGGTTCCTAGACAAAATCACATATCTCACAAGCCAAAACGTGTAGCTTTCCTTCCTATTTAATTTATATCTTTAATAAGTTATTATATTTATAGTTTTTTAATATTACATACCTACTTTCAGAAGTAAATTGCATACTAGGATTTTAGCTGCCCCAAACCTTTTTTTTTTGCTGAAAGTAAGAATGACCCATCTCCAACAACCATCAGCCTTGAAATATTGACGTTAACTGCATTTCTCCGAATTTTTCTACATTCATCTGAAAAAGTACGTCGGCGTTTGTGGAAGCACGCACTGGAGTACTCGTAATAACGCACGCAAATACAGTTGTTGCAAACCTGTATGCGCTGCTGCCAGGGCTCATTGGTTTATGTTTGATTTAGACGGTAGAAGGTTTTAGCATGGCAGAATGTTCATTTTAAGCAAAACATTGGGCACCGAGAAACCAAGGTTGTGGGATACGGTGACCGGAAGCTCCTTAAATAAGCCTCCTGGTCGTAAGAAAGTTCGGTTAATGTTACGTGACACTCATAAAAAGTACTTATCTTCAGCCTGTTTTGATCAATAGGGTACAACGCCGCCGGTTAAAATATTTGCGTTTCTGTTAATGAAAAGACAAAATACACAAAATATTTCAATGTAACCCTAGAATGGAAATCTATACGGAACTGTAAATGAGAGACGCCTTCCTGGCTTGTAAAACCAGAAAAGCTCGACATTACCATGCATACTTCACAAAAAGGAAACATGTACTTTGAAGGCTGACATTTTTATTGTTTATTTTTTCTAAAATAAAATCAGAAAATTACCCTGCTACAGAATCAGAAACACTATCTGAGGAACATAATTACACATTTTCAAAATTTTTCGCATATACGAATGGAGAATAAAAGCCATGGTCAGCTATTTTTCCAACCGACCGCGACTATATGGAAACAATAGGCATTCTCCATTTCCGTAAATCTAGACATGGCTTTGGCGTGTCGGTGGAACATCAGAAAAATGTAGCTATATTATGTCACGGGCTATGGTTGAACTAACAGAGCTGTTATGCTGATTCAAATCTAATTAGCAATTTTGTGCTAGTTACTCTTGTCATCCTCTGTTACGGTTAAAGTGTAGGAAATCCAAATTGCACAAAGCACATTCAAATGGGTTTCTGATAACTATCTATATGTGTTTCGCTATAGCTTATCTCGCAAGTACTATGTTCGTCTTGGTTACGACTTTGGATGGCCAGCATTAACGTGGACCGCCTTACAAATTAAATAAGCTATGTTTGAAATTTAAATACCATCTTTGATGATCCTCAAGGCAAACGTTATAGAAAATAATGCCGCGGTAACAGACGGAAATAACTTCATGGCCACTCTTTAGAAAACCACTCGCTTGTTTGTGTCAACAGTTGAATGTTTATACTTTATGCTTAGGTTAACCAAGATGGGTAGGTAATTCATAGATATTTAGACATATCCCAGCTCTTTTTGTGTGATCGGTTATAAACGCAAAAGCACATCAAGGGAAAGCTTAATTAATATCTCAAACGTCGGTGCCTTATAACCGACCGTCATAATAGATTTCGATATCAAAGACCAACTCCCCAACTAACAATTATCACTCCTATTAGAGTTACAAGAATGATTATACAGTATTCCTTAAACGGCATTGTATACTGTAAGAACATTGGCAAATCCCTCCAGCTTCAGTCTTTTAAGAGGTTGTTTAAGGGCTGCAGGTAACAGTTATAAAACAAAAGTGTAAGCCTCTTGCAGCCGCTATAGGACATTTGCGTCAGTGCAAGATTCAGTTTTTGACAACTATACAACTATTCTGTTACGTGATTCTACTTTATTGCAACCAAACTATTTCTTATGCATTGTATAGACGAAGTGAAGAATATATAACTAACACATTACAGTCATCTTGTTTACTTACATATCGGCCATTGTGAATTTCATACACAGGGATATGATAAACTTCTACACTTCGATATAGGGCTATTGAATTACTTGCGCAGCAAATTTTATTGTGATTATCGTGCAAATTAGTTACCCAATTTCTACGGGCTTCGTATTTGATTCATATTTTGATAATGATCAAAGGTATGTTTAGACTTTTAAGATGGAAAACTGAACTTATCTGCGTTAAATCTTCCACAATTACACTAATGTTTACCACTTTATAACTGTAATTCAATATATAATAATATAATTTAATATGGCGGGTGGTTGTGTACAATCGTGGCATCGTCCATGTTGTCTTTAGGTTATTAGAATATTTTGGTGTTGCCTGCAGGTGTTATACAACAATTTGACAAATGTCTGAAATGAAATACCGACAGAGTCGAATGATTTACCCAGAATTTGTACCATATCTATATCTTCTGTTTGAACAGTTGATAAAACCTTTTGAACCAATATGCATGCGTTGTTTGTCTTAAAACATTGGTTATGGCATTTTAACAAAAATATGACAGCAGAAAGTTAGGTTATAGTGAAGTTGTTTACCAACATATTTAGCATATGTACAGCCTTGAACAGTTACTAAACAACAGTTGTATAAGTTCTTCCGTTGGGAGCAATTTGTTGGCTAAGGTAGTAGATTGCACAGCAAAACAACAAGGCTCGGGTTTGTTTTATAAACGTTACCATGGATGCCACAACACAACCATTTTGACTATCTTGCAAGTATGCCGTATAAAATAGTTGTATAAACTTTTATGCAACAGTTAAAAATTTGCCCTATAAGGTGTTGTATAAGTATGCTATAAGAATATTTTAAACACCTCATTTTAGAGCAAATACGTTGCAGAAAGCAAATTTGCAATCCACACAACATTAAGCCAGCATTTTGGTGTTCAGGCAACAACAATAGAGAGCTTTTATGGCTGAACGGTTCTTTTACCAAAAGCTTATACCACTACTTTGCTAGTTGGGTGGACATCTCCTAGCCTATGTTACATGTTTGTGGTTTCAAGGGGCTCATTCTTTGTTACTCAGACTAAATGAAATAGTGTATCAGAAGGGGTAATTTTGCAGCGACCACATTCAAGCCCACATTCCACCTGATGCAAATACCTACATCGAATTCAAATTTGACCGTCTGTGAATTCCCTGGCCCCGCTGAACTCATAAATTATAGCAAATATTCAAATAATTGGTGCCGGAGCAAACGGCAAACGGCATGTACTCTGATCTATACCAGCGACCGGTATTAAAATTAACTTTGCCATATTTACTAATAATTCAATCCGTAATTAAAGTAAAATTACAAAGGATCGCGCGCAATTAAGAGTTGGCCACCGGTGCTGGATGTTAATTATCAAATGGTCGAAGTTCCGGTCACCTCTAGTGACACAGGCGGGTTAAGGTAGCTTTTAAAGGGAAAAAAATGTTCCCATGGACTAGCCGCATTATTTGTCACAATTATGTTTCTGAATCTATATTGTATTCAGCTCCAGTAAGGATAAAATAGTTAAAGGGTTATGAACACCTTCAGAAGGGGTCATTTCATGGTTTTGTTTTTTATGAGCTATATCCATCAGTTATTTGAGTGCCAAGGAATCTGGTTTCAAACTCCAATTTTGGATGGCACGCCCGTACATTTCTGGTAGTATTTTTGAAGAATTACTCTAAGTCACGAGAAATCCTGTATTGTATTTACATTTCGAAATATGTAAGTTACGATAGGAAATCGCCTGTTCCCATAATTATAATACTAGAAAGTAATATTTGAGATTTATCCATACCCATACCAGAACACATTGCAAAAAATCAACCTACTATAACTGCATCAAATAATATAATTGATAACCAGTTGAAATATAGCAACTCGGTAATTATTTTCAATTTAAAAATCAAGTTAAACAATTATTAGCATCAAATGCATTTTATAAGGTGAGTACTCGTATATGGAATGTGCAACTTTGAGTACATACAGATGGAACTGAACATTTTTGTTATACAGTGTACTTATATTATTTAGCATATTTGTATTTCTCCTTTTTTACCACATGTACTATTGTGTATCTCAGTGATTAATAAAGATAAAGATACTACAAGCACGAGCGCTTCTTATAGACATAACTCCAAACAAATAAGTGAACGGGTGCAAAATCACACAGATCGCAATATCAGCCGACATCCTTGTCCCTTCAATTCTCAACCAAGCCAACAACCCCGCCCCCCTTCCACCGGGACGAAAATCATACTGGACATGAGTCCTGGAACTGACAATGCACCTCACTAAATTTTGACATTTGGGCGCCCATGTTGTATCATCTAAACGAAGCGGTATTTCAAAAACAAAAAAGTCTCAGAATAGCCCTCAAATCATCCCTTAATTTCATATACCTGTCATCATCTAGCGCGACCATGATTTGTGCTCGGATCAAGACGAATATTTTTTTATTTGTATGTGTATATTTTAATTTAGATGTTGTTACCCCATCGTCTAGTACAACTACGTGCATGTTGAAAAATTCATTCAAATGTGTCTCTCTCCCTACAATAGGTTCGCAGTACAGCATTTCCGCGATATTAGGTCGAAGACAAATCGCGAAGCCCTTGCCATTCCCCTTATAAGATATGGAGAGGACGCGAAATAGTATCCTCATAATGTGCGAACACGCTTTGAAATCCACATTTCGGATTAACGGTCCGTATGTATGAACATGAGTGAACTGTCCAATTGTTCACTCCCAAAGCATAATAGAAGCGTGTACATATACGGTGGGTCAAATTAAAGAACAAATCAATATTGGCAGAGAAGGGCCACTATGCTGAGAACTTTTGTTCGAACCAAACTGTTCTTACCAGCTGTCGAGGAAAACGGGGCAACATTCTCCCGAAGGACTAACCCCTACACTTGTTTGGAACAAAAATATCTCCTCTTCTCAGACTTTCTTGGATCTTCTAGGAAACCCTCCTGTCTCATTGAAAATCCTTGAATATACTAGGTCTCCTTGACTTCACCCCAAATTGAAATTAGAAACTATTTAGTAATATACAAAATGTAAGGTATAACACAAAATTGAAACTATGAGGCATAGTCAGAAATGTACCGCTTGCACATAGGTAACACAGACATTGCAACAAGTCTTCTTGGACGGTCTTACATTACCTTGCACTACTTTGGACTGCTAATGAGATAACCAATCCCTTGGATTGCCTCGAATCTCCTCTGACTGAAATTAAGAATCCCGTTGGATTTGTTTGAATTGAACTGGGGTAGAAAATTTCTGTAAGACCACCTGTTCGTATTTATTATACTGAAGCAGTAATAAATCTGAAGCCTAATACAATATAGTACATACCTCGACTGCTATAAAGGTTAGACAAAATTTCTTAATACGAGTTTGAGAAAGACAATAGAACTGCGATGTATCTTAATCGTGTCAAAATAAATAATATTATAGAAGACAGGCGAGTCTGCTCCGCAAGCATAGATATCAGCGACGTCATGGAGGATGAACAAGCTCTTAGGCTTCTTCGTCTGTATGATTATATCCAAATAGCAAAGAAACATAAAGACGTCAGATTTGTCAATGTAGTTATTCAAACCGAAGCTGTCTGAGAAATGGGAGGACCTCGTCCTCGTACTGAGCGTCGTCGCATAAATATATCCATCTAGATTTGCATATTTGTAAAAATTCCCCAGCAACCACTCCTAACAATACAATGTAATCTTTCAATTTCAAAAATCCGCATATATAAAATCCTCTAATAATATTCAACGTCAGTGTCCCCGGCGATATTTCAAACGATTCTCGGCTCTAGTTTTTACTTCCCTTCTCCATCGTTGTTGCCATGTCGCCGTGGACAACCCACAGTCTCCCATGCCAAATAATTTTTATGTACATGGTTAGTTGATTACAAAAACTTTAAGCAATAATATGCTCCTACCCCTTTTAAGCAACGCAAACAGATTTAACATTCTACAGGGATTTGTTGAGATTTTGGACAGTCTCTCTAAATAAAAACTCAACTTTGACAATTGACACCTCCACACCTGTTATAGCTAGAGTACTGCGTCATAAAAAATGTATGATCTACAGGATCCTTGTCCACCTAATTTTTCAGTTATACCTTATACGCAAAATCTTAGAACTCTCAAATGCAACACCCTACATATCTTCACGTTCTTTGGTATCTCCTTTAACAAGCTTTTTCCTGGTGTATGGTTTAGGGCTTGTGTGCTTGATTTTGGAGCTACTATAAACACAGGATACCTTCTTGACTGTTCGACATTATTGCATAAGGTTGAGTAGATTCAATTCATATTGAAAATAAAAAAAATCTGACGATCTTCCATTACCAGCTGAATACTATTTTTTTATTTTGAAATCTAATAATTTGATACCAGATTTACAAAAACGTTAGCTGTAACTAATAGTCGTATGAACCCCAAAAGACTTCAAAAAAGGCATGTAATACTAGGAATCAAATGCTGTGTAAGTATATAGGGTGTTCTCTTTGAAAATTTTGAGAAACCGTTCATTTTGCGTTCTTGAGCATAAACTATCAGAAAAACTCAAGAAATAAGTCAACAGAGAAGCTAAGGAGTCATAAAGTTTTACTGAAGAGAAACTTAGTAATCTAGTTATAACATTTGACGAGATGCAACTTGTCAAAGTTGAGTATTTTTTTCGATAAATTGCATAATATCGCAACACTTTTAAAGTAAAACCCTATAGTATCTATTAAATTACTTCTTATGAAAGAGTCAACATCTTTAATAATATATATGCATATAAATGTATGTTTTGGACACCACGTAGTTATGAATGACCCCGAGGAGGTAAAATATTTTACACAGGAGCTTACTGTTAACGACCGAACCCATACTAAAGGCTCGCCCTGTATGTATACATATATATATATATATATAAACTTCAGAACAATATTGTTTAACTTCTAACCAAGTAGAATAGACTTATAATTTGCATGGGTTATTATAGATATTAAGATATTAGAATTCAAAGTAACAAGCATTGAATCTGACAAAATCTTTTTAGCACACTTGCTTAGTCCACCCATTTTTATGAGGTCCGAACACAATAAGATGCGGTTAGCTGTCCATTGAATGGTGGATTCGCTGGCCAGATTCTCACCATTTTCTCAAAAATGGCGGGTGTTATATCCATCGCATAGATATGTACAAGATTAGAAACCAAACGACGTGGACAGATGCAAAAAACATGTTAACAAACATTTGAAATTTATAGAGGGTGATTCAGAAAAACGTATCAATATTTTTGGGGTAGAGAATAACTCAAAAATTTCTTATAAACATGGTATCAAAATTGTGTGTTGAAGTATTAATTTGGAAATCGAAAAAAAATATTTCTGTGTTAAGATATACTGATTCGGAATTTTGTTACATTTGATACTGACAACATAGCCAATACGTTCAAAAAAATTCGTGCCTGAACTACGCCATTAGCGTAGAAATTGGGAAATTCTGAATCCTACTAAAAAAAAGAGGATTATTTTCAATTTTATACTCATAATTATTCCATTGCATTATTGAATTAGTTATGAATCGCCTGTCTTGAAAAAGTTTTGTCAGACTACTCCTTTTGGAAAAAAAATGAACTAATATCCGTATAAAAATCGTCAACCCGTTCTAGTTTGAAACTATGCTAAAGCTATCGAATTTTGTCATTGAACGTTGATTAGGAGTAATCCTTCTTCACCATAGCGTTATTCGTGAAATATTCATGTTTAGTCCTTATTCCGTCTCATCGGTGGCGTACAAATTTGCAGCACCCTGAATCTTGGTAATGGGACATTTCAGAAAATTTATAAAAACTTTTTTGTTATTTTTCGCGCTTATCTGAGTCACTTACTATAGTGGGTCATAAAACTTTATTTTGCCGTCATTTTTGGCTCTCAAAACTGGTTAATTTTATCAATAGTTCCGTATCTACGATTCAGTAATTATAAAACCAAAGGTTTATGATAAATGTTATTTAGGATTTTGGTTCATTGTACCGTATCAATTCAGAGACGTCGCGTTGACAGTGCCGTTCGTTGTGTGTCGCCACTCTCTTCCGTTTCGGCACCAGACGATAGGCCAGTACCAACATGACACGCTGCAGCAGACCAACTGCGTTTTCTATTGGTATACAGGGTGTTCGGTACATAAATAGACGTAGTATGCACCGAGACTTTTTCATATCTGAAAATAAGAAAGCTCTAAATTCATTTTTTACGAATAAAGAAGGTTTATCTACACATTCTAAATTCCTTTATCACATATCTCAGGCATTACTGAACTGATTTTGATGAAATTTTGCACAATTACAGAGTTACTTAAGGTAACGTGTAACTCAAAGATCAAGGGCCGAATTATATTTTTTTGGTATTTTGTTTTTTATAGAAATCAACACCTTTCAAACTGAACATTGAAATCGATTAGTACAGTAGATTAATTGCCCGTATTTTGTTATTTAGTTAGGAAAATGTAATTATTATTTTATATCTAGTAGTTTATGTGACACAAAATTCACAATTTTAAAAAGAAACGAGTGAACAAAATAGAGTCTGACTCATAAATCTAGTTAAGGTTACTCCTAGGTAACTATATTATGAAGCCAAATTCCAAGAAAATTGGTTCAACGGTTCCTGATATATATGTGATGTTAAACATTTAGCGTCCATATCCGTAAAAACTGAATTTTTAATTTTTTATTTTCAGATGTGAATTGGTCTCGGTCCATACTACCTTCCAGTTCACTATCTCAATGTAAGTACTGAACACCCTGTATACCGCGTATGTAACGCATATGATAAATGTTTGGTAAGCGTTACTGTTGACATAAATGCCAAAATCACTATAGCTGCATCACCTTTATGCCGCAATTAGTTGGCACAGCGATAAGTGCTGTCTCTTTTTTATGAAAATCAGCAAAAGGCATATTTCTCTTCTAAAAGCCGATCTGCGTACATAGTACTGGACTGGCACTGCATTGTGGATTAAGGTTAAAGATTCCACTTCCCAGATAACAAAATGAACCTAAAAGGTCATCACCCCCATTCCAGAAACGCGTACTTTCTAATATTTCCGTAAATTATTTTTCATAAAAATTATTTAAATAGATATTGTTACTATCTTTTTCCAGCATCAATAGCCCAAAACAAGACGATTGGCAACATTGGAACGTCTGTTCCCAACATTGTGCTCGCATCATTTGCCTAATGCAAAGTGGCCTACTACGTTCCTATAGATATTCAAAACTATATTTAATGTTCCGTTAAATACCGTCGTCGCCATGCCAGCTCAGATCCGCACTGAAATATGTCCCTCTGCGGCTTGACAGCCATTTAAAAAACACATTACTTTTTTCCGCTCAACGGAATAGGGCCATAAAGATATCGATGGGATATTGCTGTGCCGTATCCTGTTTTTGTTTATGCGTGACGCGCACTTGAGATACGGCTCCAAGTACTACCGGAAGTATCCATGGCTTTCTCTGCGAATTCTTGCACTGGTATTACGTAAAAAACCTACAACATGTCAAAAAAGAAACCTATAAAATGTCATCTTGCAGACTAGGTAGTTCTTAGTATGCAAACAGTTATTCCACATTTGCTCACTACGATCACGCATTGATGGTTACATATGTTTTGTGAAGCCGAGTAGTCTGTAGTTTTTGTCTCTGTGATTTGTTGTGTGTAATTAAGCCACATCACAGAAAAATTAGTAATGACGCATCACACATCAAACATTTTCGCAATGCGTCACATCTAGACGCTGGTTTGTTGTTTCTATTGACATCGCAAAATAAATTTCTATAAAATTTAAATGACTGTAAATAAAAAACTTTCATAAATATTCCAGTCTGTATCATATTCTCTCACCTGTTCCTTCACCAACCAGGGATTTTCTTTTCTTACCTCTCTTTTTTTAAATTGAGCAAATTTGGTTATGTAATTTCCAGAATGGATAAGAAAATGTGGATGCGCAACTAATTTATGGCTTTGAATCTCAAGTAAGTGTATTTGAGACAAGAATCCAATGGAAATCCTCACTGTGCACCTATGCATTGCCGTTTCCTTCGATATCCCATTGGTAGTCCATTTACGCCCAGACAAAACACAAACATGGCGAAAAGCAAGATTGTACAGGTGGAATAATCTAACAAAACAAATTATTATTTTTATAGAAAGAAGTGCACATACACGTGTCAGTTGCATCCAACAGCTCTGTGTGCCTCTTGTGTGGTGGAGACAATTTTTTTATATTCCTTAGCACCGTGGAAAACTGTCTTAGGACAGAAGCCTGTTTTGTTCGCCACACGTCTTTCAATATCATGCATTTTCATTTCAGGATGCTCTAAGATTTCGCTCTTACAAACGCTAAGGACAATTTCTTTTGCCTGAATATTCAAATGTCCCTTCCTGTCACGTTTTCGGGGAGGAGACATCACTGAAGAGGAAGCATGGCTGAAAGAAGCATTGGGATAAATATTCTCAGTTTCATCTGCTGCATCCGTAGATGACATGCTAACGTACAAACACGCGCTCTGTATGCACCGATATGAACAGCAACTGCCGGAGATACCCCGAGCCTGAGTTCTATCCTGTCAAATCCTGCACTTGTTCGTAGTTTTATGACCGATGACCAATAGCTATTGCAACGCTTAAATAGACTACAAATAGGGTATAGCTATAGTATACAACTTAAAGCTTAGACTTCCAGTAATGTCACAGAAAAACAATACAATGTCAAAAAAATCAACATAATGTCACTTTTCAAGAAACGTAATACCCGTGCCGATGGTTCTACAATAGCTTTTCAATACACAGCGTGGGTTTTTAGTCTGTAAAAGGTGGATATCTCCGTTATTTTAAAACACACAGTTACTCGCGGCGCTCCTTGGAAAATATGCCGTTCTCCACAGGATTATTCATAACTAGGTGGTAACATAAAAATACATTTTTTAAATAAAATAGGCTGTATATTTTAATGTATTCTGGAAGGTCTCTGCAAAGGAAGAAGTTTGACAGCGTAGTATAGGGTTTGGGATCGCTACTCTTCTGGAGCTACGGGATATTTTGTCCGAAATAGCATTGAACTTTCGCATCTTGTAAGTTAGTCACTCTTACAGTTAGAGTAACTTTCGTCAGCTTTCTATCTCATATGCTCTGCCCATTCAAACGCTTTGCAACTGGTGTGCATCATCTGTTCATAATTTTTATAAAATATCAAATAGAGCACCCAGCATATTTTAACTGTTGTGGGTTATCCACTTCATAAGCTGCATCCATCTGAGATTCGAGATAAGTTACGTTTTTCGTTTTTAAACACCATGTACATACTAAATAACAAACTTAAGAAGCCTTTGGATGACAAAAAGGCATGTAATGTCAAGCTCATTTTACTAAGAGCTTTGCTACTCTATCTGCAAAAGTGACTTATAAAATGTCAGACAAGAGTTTGTTTAGGGAAAATATCCTGTAGATCAAGAGGTAGCCATCCAAATTCTATAATATGCTATTACCCATATGAAAATAAAATATACATACTATTTTTTTCAAAGGAAAGCATGTTTGCGCTGCCACATAGATATAAATCGCCCTATGACCTGTATATTTTCCTAGTAAGGAGCATAATGTTTGCCTGCAATGTTTGATAAATTTCATACAATAGCAGAGCTGCTATGAAGATCCCAAAGAAACTTTGACATTGTTATTCCGATTTTTGAACTGCATAAGGTTAGTAGAACTGGAAAAAGCCTCCTCATGCAAATTGTCCCACAATCTCGACACCCTAGGGACAAAGGAGCGGCCGAATTTACCAGATGAACGAAGTTCGACACGGTTACGATTGGAAGCGAAAGTCAGGCAGGTCTGTCTGACAGTCACATCAAACGGCGGCATTAGGGAGGTGAGCTCTGAGGAGCAAACCCCATGGTGTAGAGGTAGAAGGGAGCTAGATGGCTGACAGTCCGCTGGTGCGAAAGGGTCCCGAGACAGTCTGTTAGAAAAGAGTCATCGATTAGTCGAACAGCCCTCCTCTACACTCACCCTGTATGCACCATTTATCTGTATCGCATTAATGAGTCTACTTTGGATGAATGTACGGATCAGCATCTAACACACAAATGAGTACAACACTAGACCGCCATTTGGTACTTGTGTCACCACCAACAATATAACTGTTGTTCAGGTTGAAGGCTGCAGGTGATCAACTGACAAGAAACCACAGTCTTCAGGTCGGAGTCCCTCTAAATCCTACTCACTAGAGCCTTGACAACCCGTCCACAACGTCTTTAAAAAACATATGGTATGGAACGATACTCATTCGCTAGAGAGTTCTTCTGCTATTCTAGTGATAGCGAAACTAGTAGCGTAATGTTACTTAAGTTTAAGCAACAGTTTCGGTTTGCTACTGGCATTCCCACTGGGCACTATCAGCAAAGGTAATAGATTTATATTATGAGACTGGGTAGCATTATCTTGTACAGATGATGTGGATAGGAAGATGCAACGTATATAACGAATGAATTCTCAATGTGTGAATCCATTCTAGATAAGCCATGTCCTTATCTAAGGGAAACTTTTATGGTTCAATTAATCACCTCCTTCAATTAGCAGTGCTCTGAGTAATCGCTGAGGAGGGCATCACAAGGTGACTTACTGATTATCCTTTATTCAAATATGGAACATAGAAAACTAGTGTTTTGGTTTCATTATCGCATCAGCAGCCACAATTAGGTTCCTAAATTTTGATGTTTTATAAGTAAGTCACGCATTTTCTTCGATTTAACTGTATATTCATATGTAGATTGAAAATATACATAATTGACAATTTTAGCAGGCGCGGTTGACAACCAGTAAAATAACTAGTCACATTAAGTCTCAGAAAATATCAAGGATTCGTATACAACGTAGGAAAAGTGTATAAACCGCTGCTATTTATGTGAAAGCAACCATTGTTGATACCAGGAGGTGCTGCTTAAGGCAAGTCATTTTTTTTAAGGCGTCTGACACTTGACCTAGGTAATAAGATCCAGATCCAGACACTACTGAATAGTTAAAGAATGGCTCCCAGGGGAAACTGGAGATGTTGGTTCTCTTGAAATAACTTGCGTAAGTATTCGATGTCGTGAGATATTTGACATATCGTTCATCACCCCGACACCATGGTTGAGAAACAAATTGTCTACACTGCCACACATCTTGAGGATTGCAGTCGTTGGAATGTGCAACTGTGGTACACGCTATGTCACAAAAGAATTAATATACAACCGCATGTTTTAGTTGTCCTCTTGTATGTCTCCTCCCCTCAGGTTTCGTTATCTCCTGATTAATTCGCTCCCATCAAAGTGCATTGATCATTTCGGACCCCACCTTATATTTTGAATTAAATTCTAGGGATCATAATAATAAAAAATCACCTATCATTAGAATGCTTTGGTTAATATGGACGTCGAGCTTCAGCCTCTGCTTTGAGCGCGTCACGGTCTAACAGTGGCGTATCAACAATATATAACTATGTGCGGACGCTTGTTTGCTTATGCTCAAAGACATGCGTTCTTCAGTTTCGTTTCACCACCTTGAAGATTTTCCCGTCAACGTATGGGTATTCCACACGTATGCTTGTCATTGTCAGTATGATTTTGTGTTTACTTTAGTTGATTTCCGATATAAGATATATGGCTGAAGCTGCAAGTGGAATGTACACAGTCTGCATTAGATGTATAGAGATAATTTCAAAAAGTGAGTGAAAACAACGGTTATCCTTGACATGTGTGTATGTACAAGATGCAGTAGCAACTGTGATCTCCCTATACCATCAGTCAATCTGTTTACTTATTATTAATGTCGGCAAAAACCGCGAAGAGGACAAAAGAGTAAGAGTGTTATGTGCTCAATACATTGACCGCCGTGCCAGTCACTGGTAACTGATACTAAACTATACCAATGGTCAGCCATCAGGACTGACATTACATTAATTTTTCCTGGCAGAGAATACATAAAAAAAAATCAAATATTTATATCATGGAGTTTCTTAGGCTGGCGTTCAATGTGTTAGGTCTGAATGACAAATTCTCAGAATTAGGAGGGTCCAAGCGGAAGAATGACCATGCATTTTTCCCTTATACAGTGCTGGTAAAACTCGTGTTCCCTTCCGTGTGTTCGAGACAGAAACGTGCAACACCATGCAACACGTACGTTAGAAAGAGAGAGAGGGAGGGAAGACATTGGTGGAGAGCACGAAGCGCGGCTGTAGCTTGCCGCGTTGCCATATGTTATACATTTCCTTGAATTAACCACCGCCACCACGTTGCCTGCAACGACATTAGGGAAGAAATTATACACGCTCTTCTCGCTTCTGCCACGCGAACACATGGAAATTTTAAAAGGAAAACGGTTTTAGCCAGCTCTATATATGTTTTCTGCATAATGAACTTTATCAAAATACACACACTGCCAAACGTGTTTTTGTATCTTAATACACAAGTAGGTACTACCTTATAACTAATCTTAGTTGTAACGTGTACCAAGACGCTCTCATGATGAAGTTACAATATCTGCTATGTAGCTATCGATTTCCTTTTAACAATCGCTATCTTAAACTCTTCTCTTCTTATAGAGCTTCAAAACAAGCAACTCGATTATGACTAAATTTATTAGCATGCCGAACTTTTGATATTCCTGTAGCATATCTACAGTTCAAAAATTTACTCACTTGCGAATATTAGGGTGGGATACTACTGCTTATATCTTGGGGTTGCCAAATACCACCGAGTTGAACAAAAGAATCTTCTGTTCAAACTATATCTAATCTATTACCATCAAAGCTTATTATCCGGATAATATAAATGGGAACTCATTTATATTATATTTTAATAACGCTATAAGCCACTTTAGACATTACTCAACGGAATGCAAATATTTTTTTCACAAAGGGTCTTCTATCGCTAGCGCTGCCTTTTTTTGAGCGTGCGCTTATTTGAAGTCCGTATAAGTATAGAATTTCTAATTTCTGAAATGACCCAAAACAAACCTACATATTGGCACAAATAATTAATTCGTCTTATAGGCCATCAGAATCTGATATATATTCTAAGATGCTAGGAAATAAATAAAGGAATCTGCAGCCCTCAGAAATAACTTAATATCCGTTTTTTATACCCTTAAGATACATTTGCTAAATAAACGGGAGTTCTTTATATATAACATTATCGTAACCTGAGCATTTGCGTCATTTCTCCAATTTACTGAACGCTTGCGGATAGAACATCATAAGTCATAGTGTAGAGTCTGGTGTCACCAAATAATAAAGTGCTTAGTGTCAACTTAGGCAATCTAATTTTTTTTTTTGTTGAACCATGTAAAAATACCCTGTATATCTCTGCATTTGCAGCTACAGGTTCATCAACTGCCAGCAAGTTGATTAGAAAATAACAAACTTCGAGTAGCTATTACGACTCCTTGATCCACAGGGTTCTTTTTTCGTAGTATGTGCTCGAAAGGGAAGATACTTTAATCAAAATTATCTTAACAACTTCAAAATCGTAGACATTTCTTAATAAAAAATAGTTAAACAACGAGTATCTAAAGTTCAAAACATGTGGAACAGGATTATTAGCTTGCCTTCTATTTCCTGGTTGTTTGTCTTACGTGAGTACCGCAGCCTCCCATCTTAAAAAAGTATCCGAATCATGGAGGCTCTTAGAGCTTCTTCGAAATAATTTAACAACATAAAAACAACACATCGACTCGATAGCAATGTCATAAGTAGAACTTCCCTTCGAGAGGTGTAGATCTCGTAGGAGGGGGGGTTAGCCCCAACAGATACCTTTTCAACATTTCAACATACAAAATTATTGAAAAACCTTTTAGAATTAATGATATTTGTTATACACAATTAATTTTGTTGGTTAGTACGATATTGCATAAACCACACAAGAGCAATGTCTTCTGTGGAGTCTCCATATTTATTTGCCCATTTCTAAACATCTTTGTATTTGGCGAATAAATATTATTATTATTATTTAAATGTTAAAGCCGATCGTCGGTACCTCTCAACTTCATAAGCCTGAAACATGAGAATTACCTAATGGGTTCAAAATTTTTCAATAAATAAATAACCTCTGAAACACACCTTTTGATCATATTTTGGAGTTCCCTCCTCTTAAAAGCTATAGCTGGTCACGACAAAGTAACATTTCACCTAAAAATTGGCAAATTTGACAACATTTGATCAGCATTTTGTTCCATTCGGGGGGAGCGTCACAGCCCTATAGTGTTAATCAAACAATCGTACCGTTTTTTAGCACGTAAATCATATATGAAAGTAACTATAATTTTTCTCGACTGAATTCTTTTTTCAGGGAATTATCTATTTTCATTGATCTATTATCTGTTCTATTAAGAACTTTTGAAAGCACATTCGTAAGATATTTGTGATCATTTTTATTAGCACTGGCAGCCTGTAAGTAGCCACGTTAAGGTAAGTGAATTCGATAAATAATATACAAAATCTAAATAATCCCAGCCTTAAAATCAAACTTCGAAATCTGGGATATTTTAATCAAACCTGATTACCATCGTTATCTGCAAAGGAAAGCCTTTATGCAAATGTAGTTGGCTACCAAAAGCGATACCTCGAGAGCCGAAGGCATTCTGAGGATAAATTGCGAAATCTTAGGGAATATGATTACAGATTATGGATATTTTAAATACTGACGGAGCTACCCCGAAATGTCATTTAAACGATGAATATTCATGCGAGTCGATGATGGCTATGACGACAACCCTCACCCCTTACCTCTTTCCCCAAGCTCCTCTATACCTCGCGCTTGCGAATCTTAAATGTCTTTCAACGATCTTACAGGGGCGTATTATTTACAAGATATTTCGGAAAATATTAAATTTAGTTAAGGTGGTAAGGTAATGTTTCTCCCCAACCGCTGGCCACACGACCCCATGTAACAAACACCCCATGTATCGTACCCAGCTTCCATTCCGAGCGCTCGAATCTCAGAAAAACTGCGGATTTAACCAATTTTCACTGATATTTCAAAAAATAATTAGACGATCGGCCTCAATTTTTTTTCAGTATTTGTTCGGTATTGCCGTACTTTCATGCTATCATTACGTTACCTATTTTTCTTAATTAAGTGAAATAGTATGGGTTAACTTTGGAGCGGAATATTCCAAAAACGAGTTGAAGTTTTCTTCAAAGTTTAAGGTATAGTCTTATTGTCTTTGAAATATTATGTTAATTTATATATTTGTTTCTAGTGAAATTTCAACTATATGTGTAATACAGGAAAAATCAATTTTCTCTCAAAAGCTGACGTAAATGTTTTATGATTATCTCAGGAATAAAACAGTCGATCCATTTTAAACCTTCCAAAAACATGTCTAATACAATGCCTTGAGTACTTAAAACTGTCAAACGTTTCTATAAATTTCTTAGTTAAAAGTGTGAGTCAATCCCTATCGGCTCTTCAGCTTGTGCTGCACTTGGTCAAATTACCGTCAAATGATTCTAAACAAAAATGACTGTGGATTCAAGCGCCTTATGTGGGTATATTTTTTTGAACGTGGACAGATTTTGTAGTCACTCTGAGGCAGAAAAACTCGACAGTATCGTCCATCCGGCCTTTGTTGCCCGAAGTGTGAGATTCCCCATAAATGGTATACTCACTAAAACCCGTCAGTCATTCGCCACACATCAAACACGGTAATGCTTTCAGCATTTATTCGTAGTGCGTAGCGCTGCGCTAGGACTTCATATCGAAGGTATTTAGTCACATATCCTCTATCGTACATTTACATCTATGTACATGTACAACCGAGCAAAATAGAAACCTACTATTGGTTCCTTTGTCTACTTTTGTTCTCCAGTACCTTACCCAGCATCATTCGTCTCACTATTAGTTGAATATCAACCTGTTCCTCGTCGCGTATAATGCGTGATAAAATTGTCAGTAGTGAGCGTGTCGCCAAGCCACAATTGATTCTATGGATCTTAAAATATCAGATCCACCATCCCCCACCTTTTAAAGTATCAGAAGTATAAAGGGGAATAAAACAAAAAAATTGTTAATTCAGCTATGATTATAATACACGCGTTATCATCTTTACTCAAATCATATTAGACGAAAACATCCCTGGTTTGCGAAATAGTGGTAAAGTCCGGTTTTATTGCTGCAAGTTGTCCAAAGGGGTATTAAAAACATGGACGCATAAAATGGGTACACCAATTTTTGTGGGACAACTTTTTATTCGACAACAAAGAATGAGAAAACGCGTTTTTAGGGATTCAATCGAGAGTGTTGGCAGGGATGAAAAAACTCTTTATATGAGATTTTTAGGTATTTATGAGACCTACAAAATGAGATCACACGTGAGAAGATCCGACTAATAGCAAACAAGTTATAGCTGAAAATCGAGGTAGATGTTTGAAATTCGTCAAATTCGTAGGATTCTAAATAACCGTAACAAAATTGAAGTAGATTGGTCAAGTAGTTTTTGGGAATTTCTAATTGTTAATTCCAAGCACCTGTTTTCTGGCCAACACTACTAGTTTATTGAGCAATATACGGGGTTAGTTCAAAGGACATTTTATAGCAAAATACACTAAACGTTATTTTTACGCAAAAAAGGATGTGCTACGTTTTTTCTTCTTAACAAATTCAAACATTTCATATTTGTGAGTAATTCGCAACAAAAGGTGATAGAGATATCCGCTTTGTTTTAAAATGTGTATAGTAACGTATGTCTTTCGAATACCATAGCGCATTTGTTCAATTACTCACAAATAGGAAATATTGGAATTTGTATAGAAGAAAAAACCTTCGTTTTTCGCAGAAAAATAACATTTATCTTTTGGAATGGTTTGTGATTCATACAGGCAAGGTAAACACGCGCATTTTGCTGTTAAATGCTCTTTGAACGAACCTTGTAAATTGCTTAATAAACTAGTAGTGATGGCCGGAAAACAGGTGCTTTGGGATAGACAATTAGAAATTCTCAAAAAACTACTTGACCAATATACTTCAATTTTGTTCTTATTTAGAAGTATGAATCCTACAGATTTGAAGAATTTCAAATAGTTGCGTGAAGTTATCGTCGCATTACCAAGTGCCAAGACCTGCATTTTGCCTCGTTTTTCGGACATAACTTTTTTGCTATTAGTCGGATCTTTTTACTTGTAATCTCATTTTGTAGTCTCATAAATGCCTAGGAATCTTATATGAAAAGTTTTTTGTTTCTGTCAACACTTTCGACTGAATCCCAAAAAACGCGTTTTCTCATTCTTTGTTGACAAATAAAAAGCCTTCCCACAAAAATTGATGTACCCATTAGATGCGTCCGTGTTTTAAATACCCCCTTGAACAACCTACACCAATAAAAGCACACTTTGCAATTATTTCGGGGAGATTTGCTGGTATTATTAGACTACTTCTGGAAAATTTGAAGACATATATTTTGCAGGTATATATATATATATATATATAAGGGTGGTCCATTTAAAAAAATTTTTTTAAAAATGCTATAAAAAAAAACTACTAAATATTTTTCCAAATTTTTTTTTTATTTGAAAGTACAATCCTTCCGATTAAGTATGGAATACAACTTCATTTAAATGACTGCCGCGGCTGGCTTTGCAGTAGCCCATACGGTCAGTCCAATTTTTGACCACATTTTCAATCGTATGTGGCTGTATTTCAGCAATGGCAGCGCGTATGTTCTCTTTTATTTCGCCAATTGTTGCTGGTTTGTTGGCATAACATTGGTCTTTAATGGCACCCCATAAATAATAATCTAATGGGGTCAAATCACAGCTCCGAGGCGGCCAAACAACATCAGAATTTCGGCTGATAATGCGATCACCGAAAACACTTCGCAGAAGAGCAATCGTAGCGTTTGCTGTGTGACACGGAGCACTGTCTTGTTGAAACCAGATGTTACCGACATCAATATCTTGAATTTGTGGTAAGAAAAATTCATTTATCATGGTACGGTAACGCTCACCATTCACAGTAACTGCTGCTCCGGCTCCATTTTCAAAGAAAAATGGGCCAATGATGCCACCAGCCCAAAATCCGCACCAAACAGTCACTCGTTCTGGATGCATTGGCTTTTCTTCGATTGCGTGTGGGTTCTCTGAACCCCAAATGCGGCAGTTTTGCTTATTAACATAGCCGCCAAGATAAAAATGCGCTTCATCTGAAAAGATGATTTTTCGACCAAAATCAACATCTTCATCAAGTTGATTGCAGGCCCATGAAGCGAAGCGAAAACGCATTGGATGGTCAGTTGGCTTCAATTGCTGAACCAATTGAACTTTGTACGCCTTCATACCAAGGTCTTTATGCAAAATTCGACCTAATGATGTGCGTGAAATGTTCAATTGTTGAGAACGTTGGCGCGTTGATGTGCTTGGAGACTCTGCCACACTCTCAGCTACAGCATCGATATTCTCGGGTGTACGCACCGTTTTCGGTCTTTCACGTGTTGGTTTGTCAATAAGAAGACCAGTTTCACGAACTTTTTGCACAAAATACCTCACATACGGTGCTGACGGTGCTTCATTTCTTCCCATTTTTGCACGTAATTTTCGGACACAATCTGCAACATTACCACCACTTTCGAAATATTGTTTTAATATTTCCCAGCGTTGTTCAAGCGAATACACAACCATTTTCGTTAATCGGAATGATATGACTGATGTTCTGTCAAATCAGATGCGAAATAAGTCTTGACATCCCAAAAAACCAGTAACTCAAAAAAAAAAAACGATAGATGGACCACCCATATATATACATATATATATATATATATATTTACAATAACGCTTCTACCACCCCAGCTATGCCTGCCCAGACCATTGATCTGACATACGGCCAAAGAGGTTCTAATCTACAAATGTGGGGTTCCGCGGTCTCAAAAGTCGAAACGAAACCAACTAAAGGACTATTTTTTCAACTTATTACGAAAATGGTCCTTCATAATGGAGTATATAAGCTCACAAGCTGATGTGATCCAACTCCTATGGATAACTTTTTGAGGAGGTATAAAGCCAATAAACCGCCTATGCTGATAAATAATAGACAGTAGAAATCTCGCGGGCCCTAGTACAGGCACTCGCAGGAAATGTACCAGAAAGTGAAATGAAGCTGGTCTTCCCGATTGCAATTTATTATCCCTTCTACGTGTAGATAGTTATGAAGTAAGCAAATTTTTAAAATAATGATATGCACTTGAAATTTAGCTAACTTTTATAATGTGGAAAGTCAAACGATTTTTTGAGCTAGCTTGAACCTTAGGGTAGCAGCGGTGGCGTAGTGGTAGACGTCATGGGTCTACCAGTCAGTCGCCGTGCGCTGCGCGGGTTAGAATCCCGTCCCAAGAGAATTTTTCTCTTGGCTATGGATGTTGTGATTGTCCGTAGGTGGTAGACGGCCTCTGACTGTCGAACGCGGAGGTACCATTCAGCGGATCTCTAAGGCGAGGCCAGAATGTGTACATATTGCATGCGCAAATGTTCCCTCGCTAGAGTCCGTGTGGGTATCCCCCTTCCCCCTGTATCCCCATATAGCCTCACGATACCTATGGGTGTTTAGGCCTTAAGCTTTCGTGATGTTTCAGGCTTAAAAAAATTCTTACGTATCCTGATACGTATATCTTTATGGTACTCAGTGCAATACAGTTTCAAGGGTATAAGTTTTCTGCCTACCCACTTCGCATAGAACCGATTATGATATTGAATACCGAACTCACGTAGCGCCCACTACAAACTAAACCGAAACCTATTAGGTCAATGGCGTGTTAATAACGGATTTTGAATATAGTTGGCGAACTATTAACATCGCAGCAACTATGTGTAGGTATCTGTGTGTATCAGCGAGCGAATTGCCCCTCGAATCACCCACAGGAATTCAGTTGGCTATGGAAATTGATACACCGGCAGATAATTGTATTTATAGTACACAGGCAGTATAGCAATTACGCCTAGTTAGGAAAGTCGGAGGGTGAACCAGCTTTACAAAAAATGTTCAAAAAGTAGGGTGGATGCTGGAGAACACTTGTAACTGCACTCATAGTTTTCATTTTATTGAAACCGAATTCCAGAAAAGCAGAAAAGATTTCGGCCATAGTAAAAAAAGCTGTATATGTACGTCAAACGTGCAAATCAATACTTACTGAAAATAGTGCTTTTGGATCAAGTGTAAATATATTCGATTGAGGTCAATCATGACCCTGATGTGATGAACTTTTTTCTTTGAACTGTCAAAAAACAATGGACTTACTCTAATTGCTCTTAATGCAGGACTAGATGTTCCTTTGGCGACACTTGTTTACGTGGTAAGTATGAGAAATTCTTTTTCAAAACGATGTTAAACTAAGTCTCTAGCTAGAGCCCAATACGAGACGAGTTGATTGGTTTGAGGTTGCTGCGAAGCTCGTCAAGGAAGGTAATTTCACCCAAAAGAATTAGTGACAATTAGAAATTTGCAGAATCCTTTGGGCATTTGGGGATGAAGTTTTCTTGGACACTGACCACTATAAAGGTTTTAATTTACTGCTCTTCGGTTATTACTTTCTATAAATATAAAGATTGTAATAACAATTGGCCTAGTAATGCCTCATTTTGAAGCTACTATCATTCCATGCTATTTTATTTTGGACCTTCATTCACATCATCAATTTATTAATATTCTAATATACGCTGAAAGGTTATTTTCCAAGTTTGACCCTTAAGGAGAAAGCTACCCAGCGATTTTTTTTGTTTCTCTGAATACCCTAAGGAATATTCTTCTAATATACCCTAAGGAATATAATTCTGTTATAAGTCAACTTGTTACAATTTTTCTCTCAAATCCTAGTCTATTTGTTCGGTGTAAATTTAAGTTCCTAAAATATTCCCCAACATCTGACATTCAGTGAGAATATTGTTTTAAGTATGTAAAAAGCAAATACATATGTTCTATAAGAATCTTTTTCCTCATTTATGAGAAATTGTAGTTGCATTAAGCTGGTGATTCTTGTCAGAATTGTACTATTCACTATCCCTTCCTTGCTGTCTTAATTAGCTACTCGAAGATTGTACCAGGAAACCCCATCCTCGTCATGTCTAACGCACGTACATAAATCCGTGAAATATTCGAGTAAACGGCGGTTTTCGTTCCAACAAACAACAATCACAGCTAGCATTCGTCTCAATTAGCTGCAAACCGCACCTCTTGCAAGTTGTATGTCTTTGGTTAGACTCCCGCGAGCTCAGCTGCCACTCCAAACATAAATTCCATCTTGACAGAACGGGAAAAAGGTGTGAAAGCGGAGAGATGTGCTGCTGCTGCCGCTACAGGTTTATTTGTATTGACAAAATGCACCTTGGAGCGAAGTAGATCTAGTATATAGACGAGACTTATTCATAATGCGTTGATGAAGCATTTTCCATTGAGTTTAATCATAAGACAAAAAATGCATACCACAACAAATTTCACCATAGGGAAGAAATTCACCTGGATCCACGGACCTGTTTACAGGGATCCAGAATTTGAAAGAACACTGCTAAGTATTAATATGGTGTTAGTGTAAGTACGCACAAATGTGATGATATGATACACTCCAACTACTGTATTAAAAATTATTCTTTTTACAAGCAATGCTTGAAGAAATGTTAGCGATACATGTAATTAATCATTGTAGGAGAGATGTCTTGCAAAACACGTGTATGGCGTAAAATCGTCCACTGTTTCTGAGGATGAGGTATGTGAAAAATTCAGGTTTCATAAGTGTGTCCGTAGATGCTAAGTAACCAGATAAGAAAGGAGTAGTGGTAGTAGTAGCAGTACAGTACAAAACTATATTTATTATGTTTTTTAATTATATTTGGTATTCATTATTTCCATTTTACTATCGACAGCTGGATAAAACACCTTTATTTATTGAGAAAATATATTCACAAGCAAAATGCGTTATTACAATACTTATTTTTACATATTTCCTAGGTCTGTTGTCTATGACCACTTATTTTTTGAAATGTATTTTTCTTAGTTTGTTTCAGCTTTTAGGTGAGAGTGAGGACATTCCATATTTCAGGAATGTTGATGAACTATGATATCAATGATTATGATATACTTATTATAACTTTTATAATTTTAAATCATATTAGGTATTTACTGTTTTTATAAGGTGCACATTTTTCAAACATATCTATTTTCATCTGAGATGTGATTACACATTTCTTATTTTTTCGTATTCTACAGAACTGCTGTCCTAAAATATACAGGTTTTTTTTCCAAAATCATAGCCCAAATATTTTTATCAATCTTTGAAGGGAGGACATTCCAAATTTCTGGAATGGACAAGTTATAGACACTCCCGAGCATAATATAACGACAAAAGATGATAATGATCTGTGTAGACAGCTGTTTCCAAAAATTTTCTGCCTGCATAGCTGGATGAATGTTTCACTGGTCGAGTTGGGTGAAGAAAGAGGTTGAATAGTAACGACAGAAACGCTATAAATTATTAGTAGATATATAGTATACTGCAATACATGAAATCAGCAATCAAATTAACATCAAAATTTTTACAGGGTAAGTACTGGAGGGTATGGCATTAAGAAAGTTGGTTTACACTTCACGAACCACTAAAGTATAGATAGAACTGTTGAGGATCTTGGAAAGGTTTCCAACTGATATATCTTCAAAACTTACCTTAAGAAGGCCAACAGCCTTTCCACTCTATGCTATTATCCATGGAATGCAGAGTCAACCTTCTTTATGTTTCAAAATAATCAGAGGTATTATTTAAATATATCACTTATGTGAATTCTCTTTGTAGATAAATCTGTGAATAATAGTAGTGTGGTCTACTGTCAATAATATGTTGATGAAGTTTTACGAAATATTTACAGCCAGGTTCGAAGCAAAAGCTATTAAAAATGTTTTTCATAAGATTTTTTTAAGAATTTGTAACTGAATGGTACGGGCAACAAAGATCAATGTCACAAATTTGATGTATCGTAGTTAGAACCGGCAACATGCAAAATGAATTTAAATTAACTTACAGTACTCTGTGAGGATGTTGCTATATATATATATATATATATATATATATATAACTTGAGACGTGGTCATTGTCGTCTAGACCAGTTATTTAAGCAAAGAGGACTCTTTATACTTTTTTAATTCTCTCTAGCTTTCAATGGACTTTGCCATCATCATCAGGAGCTGCAATTACAATGATAACAGTTGATAACTTGTTCTTGTCATATTTTATATAATTTTGACCATTGTACCATCTATCCAGCTCTCACCATGTTACTGGACGTTTCCCTCATCCTATACGTAAACAACAATTAGCAACATCCTCACATACTACTGTAAGTTGAGTCAATTTAAATTCATTTTACACTTTTGTTGCTACTGTTATCATTGTAATTGCAGCTCCTGATGATGATGGCAAAGTCCATTGAAAGCTAGAGAGAATTAAAAAAGTATAAAGAGTCCTCTTTGCTTAAATTTTGTCGAAGTACCCAACAAAAGGCGGAAGCTTTAATTTGCGAGTTTTTTACAGCTATAGCCGCTTCTCGCTTCTCAATCTCCACAGTTTTCGTTCCTCGCAGTCACCCCCCTGAAGATTTCTTATCTTCATGACTTCTTTGTCATCAGGTTTCCAACTCCTGGGTGGCCGGCCGCGTTTCCTCTTCTCCGCAGGGATTCAATTCCATATCTTTTTTGGCCATCTATCGTTGTTCATACGTTGTAAGTGACCATACCATATAAGTCTCGTGATCTCGTTAGTATCCATAATATTCTCTTCTACTCCCATTTTACTTCTTATCTCCTCGTTCCGAATGTGGTCCAATCTTGAAGTCCCCGCGCTACGTCTCCGGTAATCCATTTCAAGGGATAACAGTCGATTTTTGTCTTTATCTCTGATTTCCCATACCTCAGCTCCATACATACTAATGCTCTCTACAATAGTTTTATATATAGATCTCTTCACTTTGTTATTAATTTTCTTACTCCAGAGGATAGGGTTTAGTTGCCTGAAAACTCGTTTGCCTTGCCCTATTTTATTGACTATGTCATCTGAACTCTTCCCATTTGCCGATAGAGTTACACCTAGATATTTAAAACAGGAAGTATGTTTGACAGTAAAATTCCCAGCATCTAAGCCATGCTGATCTTCAGTGTCAACTATCATATATTCCGTCTTTTTGGTGTTGATTTTTAAACCCCATTTGCTATATACGTCAAAAAGCTTCCTCAGCATGTAGCTACAGTCCTCAATATCTTCGGCGATTAACAGTTGATCATCAGCAAACAGAGTACAGTTTGTTAGTGTTTTTGGACACTCCCATAGGACTACACTTCTTTTTCCGTGCATTTAAAACCTCTTCCAAGTATATTTTGAATAACACAGGAGCCAGTGTGCAACCCAGCCGCAGTCTTTTGGTGACTTTAAATTTTGCGGATAATACCTTGCCAACCTTCACCGAACTGGAACATACACAGTAGAGGGCCTTCACTGCATTTATAAAAGTCCTGGAGACACCGTTACTTTCCATGCATAGCCACAACTTATTTAATGGCACGGTGTCGTACGCCTTTTCGAGGTCGATAAAGGCTAAATGAACATTTCAACAATTAAACTACGAAAATAGCACCAGCTTAACTTTTTTACCGGCCCTTTTACCCTTGGTAAGCTGTCTATTATGTCTTGAATTGATCGGGGCATTACACATAGCTTCGAGAAAATTAAGGCCCTCGAGTGACAGGATTGAATCCAATATTCTTTCGGTTTCTTCACTACCATGGGATAGCTGGACACAACAAGTGATGAAAAGGCGGAGGGCTTTTTTGCTTATACTACCATTGACAACACGGGATGCAGACGACTTATACTCTTCGTCAAAGCATGAACGGGAACATCGAGAAATGCAGACTATGCGGTGGTACGCGAGAGGTAATTGTGTTTCTATATTGTACATAGGACTCTTATGTAATAGGTTCTCTCATAATTTTTTTATGATTATTTATTATTGTCTTCAACTAGCAAAACACCACAAATAGCCAAGGTAATTGAAGACAAAAGTTGCCAAGTATCTGGAAAATAAGTTAATGATTGTGTTTTTTGCAATGTACTTTTCCATGGAAAATATTCTTGTTTTACGATGGTACTTTTTTCATTAAGATTTTCAGTAAATTGTGTTGATTAATATTAGTTTTCATGGTTTACCTAGTCTATGATCTGCATGCCTCTGACCCAACAGTTGCTTTGAGTTTATCATGGCTGATCTACGGTTTCCGACAACAGCGAACAACTGTAGAGGTCATAGCGTACGTCGCATACCTGCAGTTACATGGTGCAGGCTTTATACATGAATGATCTTTCCTGTACGATGAATCCAATATATCTTTGGGGACGCTCAATATCCTGATTCGGTTTCCTTGCATAATCTTATTTCAAAGAGGACCCCCCAATAAATGATATTTCCCGTCGAATAAACATTATATGTTAAATAAGATAATAATACTTGTAGAATAAAATATTAGTTGCAGACTTCTAGGATCCGCACGGCGTGACATCAATTGAAGAATTGTAAAAATGCAATGAACTTGACCAACAATTGTAAAACAAACGTTTACAACAACAATGGCCCCTAAAATGCTTCTGGATTTTGTTAATGGATATTTGAATAATACCCAGGAACGTTGGCAACATTAAAATGTTGGTTTTTCAATACAGTTTTTTGAGTGCGAGAAAAGTATTTTGCACTTTTCGAACATTAAGTACTCATTTATTGAGAATGACCAAGAAACTTAACAAAAGCTTTGTCCAGAGCAAAAAGGCCAATTTTATAATTTCCTCTAATAGAATAATTTTGGAAATTTTCGAGGTAACTTCTGAGTGATATGCAAAGAACCAAGTCAAAATATTTTAGCGAGTGGTGCAGAGACACTTTCTGGACTATAGAGCTTGGAGTCTATAGATACGAAGCTTTCTTCAGGTGTTGTAATAGAACCACGCTGCAAACGCTATGTTATCGCGAGCAATAAGGTATATTGGTATGCTTGAAGGTTAGATACGCAGCTAAGGCGTATTCGTAAAACGCACGTTGATGGTGCCTGGAAAAGATCTCTTAATGCTTCTAAATGGTGGGCAATCCATTGGTTTCTTTTTTAAATTGGCAATAAAACTTCACTCTTCAATAATATGTAACACTCGATACGTTATTCAAAAGAATACACCTTCCAATTATTTATGAAAAACAATTTCACATAAATGGCTGCCGTTGCTGGCCTGGCAGTAGTCCATCCTCTTAACCCAATTTTGAAGCACATTTTTGACAGTTTGTGAGTCTATTTCATCACTAGCTTGACGAATATTTTCCTTAAGGACATCAGTTGTTTGAGGATCGTTAGTGTAACAGCGGTCCTTAACAGTACCCCATAGGTAGTAATCTATGGGCGTCAAATCACAGCTGCGGGCTGGCCAATGAACGTGTCCAAAATGGCTGAAAACGCGGTGACCGAACTTAGTGTGTAAAAGATCGATTGTTTCACGGCAGGTGTGGCATGTTACGCCATCCTGCTGGAACCAGAGATTATGCAACTACATTTCGTCTATTAGTGGCCTCGCAAAACTCCTCAACATGTCTCTATAGCGTTCCCCGTTTACCATCAGGCTGTTACCATCTTCATCTTGAAAAAAGTGGGGACCAATAATCCCACCACTCCAAAAGCCACACAAACAGTTACTCTTTTTGGATGTATTGGTTTTTCTATGACGACATATGGATTTTCAGAACCCCAAACCCTTCAGTTCTGCTTGTTAACCTAACATCCCAGATGGAAATGGGCTTCGTCCGAAAAGATTATTTGGAGACCAAAATCGACGTCCGTTTCCAATTGATTTAGAGCCCACACGGAGAAACGATATCAAAGCGGATGGTCATTTTGTTTCAACTCTTGCACAAGTCACCTTGTAAGGAAATAATCCCAGGTCGTTATGCAATAGTCTCCGCACAGAAGTGCGACCGATGCCCACTTGTGCTTTGTGACGTGTTGACATTCTTGCGTTTTCACGCACACTCTGGACAACAGCAGCAATGTTTTCGACTGTACGTATGGGTCGAACACGCTGTTATCCATATAGTCTTCCCAATTTTCGCAAAGTTTCTGCAACACAGTCACTTTGAAAATAGTTTTTTTAATATTTCCCACCTTTGTTCAAGATGAAAACGATCCCTTGCTCACAGCGGAAGTTTGATACAATATATCTGTCAGTATGTTGAGCATGGAGGTGTTACCAACTGTTAAAATAATACCAAATCAAAAAAACCAACTGCTGGCCCACGCTTTATATCTTAACCAAGCCTAGCTTAGCAAATAAGCCATTTGTTCCGGTTTGTTGGAATTCGGATCGAAGAGTACGTAATTTGGTTCAAGCACGTGTCATCAGACGTAACATCTGCTGGGAAGTAACCACTCTGAATATACCGAGTGTTACAAAGGTAGCAGAATGACTATACTGACTTTGTACAAAGAGTCCGATGGTGATGTTTGATTTGCCTCCACGTAATCCTGGTTCATCCAACCAACTGAGTGAATATAATTAGGACACCTTGCCCATTGCCAAAATTCTCTTTGGTTAGCGTTGACTATTCCGGAAAAGCTGAGTAGGCCGATAAATCAATGTAGAAAGCATTCAGCGGCCACGGCCACCTATCTCTGGCCGTAAATTAAAAAAGCGGTAATATTTCCGGCCGATGTGATGGCTGCGGCAAAAAATTCGCCTCTGGAATTATTATCAGACGACCATTAAAATACATCAAAAATTAATTTCTTGGAGCGCTCTAGATTAAAAATTAAAAACTTTCCGGTCTAAAAATTAATGGTTAAGAAAACAAAAGATAATTTCACAAATTCAATAAAACGCGCCCGCTCACCGATAAAGTGGCGATGTACAGCTAAAGGTAAAAGTTCAGCATAGGAGGCGCGATCAATAAGTATTCAGAACTATTTCAAATGAAAAAGCAATTCAATAAACGGGTACCTGCCTGGAAGTGGGGACATGAAGGAGCCACTTGTTACCAAAGTCTGTCACACAAAGTAATCTCACAGTTCTCGTTAACAATCCCATTACTTTAAACCGTGACAAGCCCTAAAAACTGGTATCAGTAATTTAAGACTGTACAAAAACTTAAGAGTTAATGTCCTTGTCTATTCAAGCATAATTTATACCTTTTTTCAACTGTAGTGGATTTCCGAGAGATGTCACCATAGAACCACCAATATGAAGGTGTTATGCGTTAGGACTGGTCTGCCCTAGGTTGATTGTTTTTCATCGACACCATACGGCATCCTGATTGATAACTATGCTCTGATAAATTCGTTGAGCTACTGTAGCGCCCCCGTAAACTAGAACTTTGGGGTACCGATGAGACGCCCTCGCAACATCGACTCATAGGCAATCACAGTCACGCGACCACGTATGAAGCGAGATCACGTTCGGGTGGTCTATCTAGAGAAGCGAAGCATGCTTCTGTAACTCACGGATTGAAGCAAAATAGCCGAACAGAGGACCGAAGCAGTACAGTCGAGTAGTAGACAGTGGACGACGAATCATCAAGTGCCCGGAATCAACATAGAATATCCAGTCGACATTGTTATAAATTTCTCATAAATTAGTTGCAAGTGTTGTTGAAAGTTAGTGCCAAAGTAATAAATTAGACAGCTCAGAGCTAATTAAATATAAATTGGGATGTTCTTATCTCCACAGAATATCCAGATTATTTTTCTGTGTTCTACGTAGAATCCAAGGGGTTGAACACATTCTGGGGTATCCTGCATAAGCCTAATATGATTTCTACACGCTACGTTTGCAACTTGTAAAATTATTTGGTTCAGTGGTTCTGTTTGCCACTGTATATCAGGCAGCGGAAAGGTCCTTTGGAGTGACGACGTTTTTTAATTAGAAAATCATTATAAATTTCCACACCTTGGACGGTTTTTCATAATTAATTAGTTTCCGGATCCCCACCGTGCCTGTCGGGGCCATATTTCTTGCTGATTAAGGACACCTCCCAAAGTACTTTTTCTATTCCTTAAATCAACTAGAGAGAAAAGAGCAGTATATCTTTTTTTAAGAAAGATTTTGCAGAAATTCAGAAATCAGCTCTCAGGACCTTGGAAGAGTCTTATGAGAAGCAAAATTTAATATTAATAGCATTGTGGGAAAGTAGCTACTAATCATATTTTGCGATGCCCCTAGTGGAAGTCGAAGTCTTTGTCATGATTTATGGAGTCTTTATGGAAGACATGTTAATTGTTGAATATTGCTAGGTGGCGTACAATAAGTAAGACATTTATAAAAACAAATCACTAGAAATTTGATCCGAAATAGCACTTACGGGTGTTCCAGGTACTTTGCTCTTCAGATAGTATTTTTGTTTGGCCACGACAAGTAAAAATCACCGAAATATTTATAGGTCCGAGGCATTGTATTTCTTCAAAGTGTTCATGAAAGCAACCGATTCGTTTCTGAGGTAACTTGTGATATAAATACCATTTTTTTTTGTGATACAATTTTCTATAAATGTTTAATCACCAATAAAATGAAAGTTTGAGGACATTATCACACTACCTTAAAATTGATGAAATAGGTCATTTCAAAAAAACAGTTAACTTACATTGTTTCCATTTCACTGCCACGCCTACTGGTCTTTTTGTAAATCGGTCGAGTGGCATCTGAGCTAGGGGCAAAAACGCGAAAAAGATGGATATCGCTCAAAGTCCGTTTTTTGATATTTCAGGGGCTCTTGATTTTTTGAAAATTTTTTGAGGAGGTCGAAAATTGAGGGTAGGGGGTTCTAGGGGTTGGGGCCTGTTTGACTGACTTCACCAATTTTTCTTGTTATATGTGTTTGAAGCTAGCTCAAAGGGACTACCTTGAGCCGAACATCTATGAACTGATGAGACCGTTGCGTGGAAGTGCCGAACCAACATATTCGACGCCATTTTTTTCAATAAAATGTTTTTATAATACCTATAAATGGGTAAAATCCAGAAAAGACAACACATTCTTTTCTGTTGATATAATACCGTGGAATAGATGTTCATTGCATGAACAACAGAAGTCTGGTGACACTTATCATGTCGTTGCCTTGCGCTAAATCTCCATACTTTGCTGGCCGCCAAATGAAACCACAGACGTGGAACAACATATTTTCTGCTACTATGTAATGAAGCATAAACAAGTAACGTGTAATAAGGTGATGTTCAACTGTCATTTTCATTAATATGTGACAAAAAAATGTGTTTCAAATAATGTTTTTTTTCTGAATCAGATACCACTAACTCTATTCCTTTCTGAAATGACACACGCTGTTACGGCTACTCGACGTTTTAATCTTTTAAAGCTTAAATACTACAACAAACCCAAAAGAGTCCCAAAAACTTGTTTATTCGAAAAACATAGTGTTTATTGATTACCGAAGAAAATCAGATTTTATTGTATTATAAAAATTATGAAGGATATGAAATGACCAATTCAATTGAATATTGTATTAAACAATACTGATTCAATGCACGTAATATTAACGATAAAGTTGAAGTCTAAGAGCAATCAGCACTCTGTACTAACAGATAAGTAATGAGTAGCAGAACGAGAGCAAGAGTCAAACGAGCATGCTTCTGGCAGTGCTGCTATCGTTCCCGTAAACGCCAAAGTCTCTCCTGCGATTTTAATTAAGCTAGCAATTATGCAGTATCATCGGCCCATCAGCATCAGCTGCAAATTAAATATGGTTAATCAACGAACGCTATCTCTACAGAAGTCATCGGAATTGCCGGCTAATGCCATGTAGCTGGTGCAAACCGTGTAATGTAATAATACGGGAAATACTCGTACAGTGCTAAGAATTGAAATTGGGGAACACTAGTACCTCTAGCTGTAGGCATACGATTCATTAGTATTTCTCCGTCAACATCGAGCCGAAGACTGTAGCTCTTCAAAAATTAGCAGAAAAATTACGTACGTACTTGGACTTCAACACGTCCAACAGCCTGTGCATATCCTCTTTTGTCTCGACCGTGCAATTACTACTTCTACTCTATGCCAAAAAGTCGTATAGACTGACTAAGTAGTTCTCGTACATTCATGCTTTGTATAGCACTTTCTGCTTTATAAAGTATCAATCACTGATAACTTTTCCGCTCATATCTCTTTGCATCGTCAGGATATAAATTCAACAGATTTGAAAAATGTCAAGTATCATTTTCACTACAATTCTCCAAAGAGAGAGATATATAGAGAGATATATAAATCGTATAAATAAATTTTCTTCAGCTGCTCAAGACTAATAATTGTCACTATTCTGTTGGCCCCAGTATAATCATGGACCATTGTAATTCGGTACCAAAGTTGTGCGGAATGAATAATATAAGAAATAAAGTTGAACGCCTTTTATGTACTCAGATCGATTCTGTATTTACTAAGCGCCTCGCTAAGGGCTTTGACGTGGGTCAAAATAAAGTTTCATAGCCATCTGGAATATTAAAAACTCACTGAAAGCTTAACAAAAAACTGAGTATTGAAAAATAAAAAACACTCTAACCAAAAGCTTATGAAAGCTAAAAATGACGCTTTCGTACGTCCGGCACAAGACAACCAACCATGGGTAGCTGTTTCGTGCTTTTTGGCTACTCATCAGTATGGCCTAGGCTTGGTCTCTCCTCTCATGGACAATGAATGAAAGCATTGCAACTCTCCTCTATCCAGGAGGTACGGTCTATCGTAATGATAGGTGGCGCTTTTCCATCGCTTATGTATGTATGAATCACGATAAAAATGCATAGCGGGTACTGAGTCAGTCTGCTTGACTCAGCTATTGTCGCATACTTTCCATTTTGATGAACATTCCGTGTTTTCTCCGTCTCCAATCTCCATTCGTGCCGTACGGATTTGAGGCCCCCTCAGGCTGATATGTTTTTATGTCTCCTCTCAAGCGGTGAATGTATGTTTGTTTAATATCGGCCGGAGACAGTGGAGGACATTATGCAAGAAGAACCACCACAGCAAAAATATGCTAATTCCCAGGCAGCTATACTCTGCCTTCCAATCGGACTGGCAGAGGCCACAATCCACTTCTGTATCTTGGATAACAATAGGCGGATGCCCACAATACGGGCGTAGGAGAACTGCGAAAAAGTGCCACCAACAAATGATTCATCAAAGCTTGATACATCTGCGTCCTACGTATGGAAAACGCCTCTGGCATACACTGAATGGCACTTACCGCTCTATGAGCTGATAGATCATCATCTTCATTAAAACGACAACCTGTTAATCATCTGGTATAGGTTCTAACTATGTTCAAGGCTATAAACAATGGCTTACCGTGCAAAAATTGCACAGGCTGAACTGAATCCGTTTGCTTTCTGTTTCTGTAGTCATGACCAACTGCATACAACGTCGTTTCATACCTGTTAGCAATCAACATTCCTGGCCTTGGGAATATTTTGCATTCCAGCTGATTGACCTCCTCCTTTCCACCTTTTAAGGATAGTGGGCGGTCATATAATATAATTTTCACTTAGCGTGGGTAAAAAAGGTTGAGGCCTTTTCAGCGTATGGGCCACAGATGTTAATACATGGCTTCATAGCTTTGACAAACTATTTGTAGATGGCAGTTGTCACTTTTTCCAGCGATATATACAGATTTTTTTCAGTGGACCATACCTGTCTGCTTGCAATTCATTTGTCTCGAGAGCTAGACCTATACTGCACTGACAATTGCTAAAAAGCCTATAGGGTGTATAGTTAGTTAGATCAACGGAAGTCAGGTGATAGAGGAACTCGCAACTTATCGAATGAATCCCATATGTGTGGTCCGAAATTTTATAATCCGGGATTAATTTGTAATTTTGTGATATCTCGAACAAACCGAGATAATGAACTTTCAATCACAATTACATCTAAACCATTAGGTTTAAGGCTGTGATTTTTTTGAGATGAGCTAAGTGGTTACTTTTAGCAATAATTATGTCACTTTTTAACAGAGCTTATTAGAAATCAACGCAAAAAATCTTAAATTCATTTTTTTGTAAAAAATCTCTTCCATTCCTCAACTTTGGAGGGAAGTAAAAAAATTTACGTTGTATTTTATTATTTATTTTATTGTAAAAACTATTTTAATCCATGCAGAATAAAAACTGAAAATTTTAGTTTGCGATAAAGCCTCACAATAATTATGTAAATCTGTATGTTTGACGCAGGTGGGTATCTAACAGTGGCGAAGCGTCCATGTAACCATCGTTACCATTGGTAACAGTAAAAAATCTTAAAACTAAATACCTTATGATTAAGTACTGTAAAATAATTTCATTATTTGTTTACCAACAGGAATATACAGGGTGGCCAAACACGTGACGTCATAAAAAAAAAATTAGATTCCCCACATCGAGAGGAACCCAAATCACCCCCATATATATGGTCCGATTTTGTTTAGTTTAGGAGTTATGTTTTTTTTTCGGATTTTTCGAGAATTTTTGAGTTCTGTGTTTATTTTTACCATAACTTCGTTAATAATTGTGATAAATGACTGCTTTTTTCACGATTATGTAGCTAAGACCTAAGGCTTAACTATCATATAATCATTCAAGTCATGTAACTAATACTACTTTTTAATTTTTTTCAAAATCTTCGAACATAACAGAAAAGTAAAAAAGTGCAACAACTTTGAACGTTTATAAAAAATTGAAAAAACATGTTCTTACTATTCGTAAGTATCTTAAAAACTTCCTTACGGTATCAGCTATTTACCGTAAAAATTTCATCAACCTAGCTTTACTACATGCTACCGTAATTGTGGCTCAAATAGAACCGAACCCAAAATTGGATAACCCTCTGCTCAATAGAAATTGTTAGTTTCGGAAAAAAAATTTGCAAAAACCACAGAAACACGTTTGATTTTTACTGAACAGCAGATTATTATTCATTTATGTTATTTACAAGAGGTTTTTTAAAAATGTCTGCCTCTAACAGAAATGCACAGTGTACACCTACGTATGAAATTTTGTTTTAAATCTCTAAATGCTTGTGTGTTGTTTTTCAACACATGTGTCGCTTCTTGAATTTTGTTCCTCAATGAATTTTCATTTGCACATTCTTGGGCGAATGTTATGTCTTTAAAATATCCCCAAACAAAAAAATCAATGGGGTTGAGGTCAGGGGAGCGTGGAGGCCATCGTATCGGTCCGTTTCGTCCGATCCATCTGTCTGGGAACCTTTCGTTTAAGTAGTTTCGCACGATCGTTGCGTTGTGGCATGGTGCACCATCATTCTGGAACACCATATTCCGTCTGGCTTCCAGGCTTGAATCTTCCAGCAATAATGGTAGGCTATTTTCAATGAAGCTTTTGTAGGCTACCGAATCCAACCTTGACGGCAGTTCAAATGGACCGATAAATTCCATATTGAATATTCCTGACCACATGTTCACACTAAAACGGTGTTGAAATGTCGACGGCCTTGACTGGTGGGGGTTTTCAACAGCCCAAGAATGTAAATTATGGATATTGAATATCCCTGTTCTTTCAAAACGTGACTCGTCAGTCCATAAAATTTTATCAAAAAAATCGGGATCCTCTCGTTGTCTTCGCAGCATTGTCTCGCAGAAATCCACTCTTAACTGGTAATCTGAAGGCATCAACGCTTGAACTCTTTGAACATGATAGGCATGATAACCTTCTTCATGAAGAATATTTTGTATCGATGTTCGTGGTATTCTAAGGTTTTGTGCCATAGATCTCGTACTCGTTGAGGGATTCCGGCTAATTTCTCGGCTTTGCATACTGATTTGGACTTTGTTTGCTAAGAAGTTTGTGATGCATTATACGTTGCGTGAATATGCAGAAATGCATTATTTTTATGGCGTTGCTCAAGGCAACGGCGCTTTAGCAGCTCAGCTGTACCGGGAACAACTTATACGCCGAGGCGGACCACAACCTGAGCATTACCCAGACCACCGTGTTTTTATTAACACACATAACACTTTCATGGCAGGACGGAACATGGTGTTCCAGAATGATGGTGCACCATGCCACAACGCAACGATCGTGCGAAACTACTTAAACGAAAGGTTCCCAGACAGATGGATCGGACGAAACGGACCGATACGATGGCCTCCATAGATCTCGTACTCGTTGAGGGATTCCGGCTAATTTCTTCAAGTACTACTTCTCTGCGATCCGGATCAGCTGTAGGATATCCTTCATTGCTTCCTCGTCCTGGAATGCGGCCTGCCATGAAAGTGTTATGTGTGTTAATAAAAACACGGTGGTCTGGGTAATGCTCAGGTTGTGGTCCGCCTCGGCGTATAAGTTGTTCCCGGTACAGCTGAGCTGCTAAAGCGCCGTTGCCTTGAGCAACGCCATAATAATAATGCATCGACATTTCAACACCGTTTTAGTGTGAACATGTGGTCAGGAATATTCAATATGGAATTTATCGGTCCATTTGAACTGCCGTCAAGGTTGGATTCGGTAGCCTACAAAAGCTTCCTTGAAAATAGCCTACCATTATTGCTGGAAGATTCAAGCCTGGAAGCCAGACGGAACATGGTGTTCCAGAATGATGGTGCACCATGCCACAACGCAACGATCGTGCGAAACTACTTAAACGAAAGGTTCCCAGACAGATGGATCGGACGAAACGGACCGATACGATGGCCTCCACGCTCCCCTGACCTCAACCCCATTGATTTTTTTGTTTGGGGATATTTTAAAGACATAACATTCGCCCAAGAATGTGCAAATGAAAATTCATTGAGGAACAAAATTCAAGAAGCGACACATGTGTTGAAAAACAACACACAAGCATTTAGAGATTTAAAACAAAATTTCATACGTAGGTGTACACTGTGCATTTCTGTTAGAGGCAGACATTTTGAAAACCTCTTGTAAATAACATAAATGAATAATAATCTGCTGTTCAGTAAAAATCAAACGTGTTTTTGTGGTTTTTGCAAATTTTTTTTCCGAAACTAACAATTTCTATTGAGCAGAGGGTTATCCAATTTTGGGTTCGGTTCTATTTGAGCCACAATTACGGTAGCATGTAGTAAAGCTAGGTTGATGAAATTTTTACGGTAAATAGCTGATACCGTAAGGAAGTTTTTAAGATACTTACGAATAGTAAGAACATGTTTTTTCAATTTTTTATAAACGTTCAAAGTTGTTGCACTTTTTTACTTTTTTGTTATGTTCGAAGATTTTGAAAAAAATTAAAAAGTAGTATTAGTTACATGACTTGAATGATTATATGATAGTTAAGCCTTAGGTCTTAGCTACATAATCGTGAAAAAAGCAGGCATTTATCACAATTATTAACGAAGTTATGGTAAAAATAAACACAGAACTCAAAAATTCTCGAAAAATCCGAAAAAAAATCATAACTCCTAAACTAAACAAAATCGGACCATATATATGGGGGTGATTTGGGTTCCTCTCGATGTGGGGAATCTAATTTTTTTTTTATGACGTCACGTGTTTGGCCACCCTGTATACTAGTAATTTAGTAAATAGCAGATTAGCCCCACGAAAATCATGCGCCCTATAATACTGACTAGGTTTTGCAAACGCGATGAAGCCGCCTCGCCTCAATTTGGTTGTCGGTTGTTACCATATTCGTTGATATTCCGTCGGGGACCGTCGGTGCCGGTCGCCCAAGTGCTTGGGCTGCCGCGATTATTACGTGGACTTGTTAGCATTTTTTATTTTGGTTACTCATTTCTCCCTTGTTAGTAATCGGTTTGGTTGCCGGCTGTAGTGTGCGTACAGTTAAACATGGCTGAGTGTCGCTGCGTAATCGATTAACTACTTGAAAAGTCATTCTCCTTGTATAATTTTGCAGAAAAAAAGAGATAATTGAAAATGGAATAAAAACACTTATTTTAGATAATTTTAAAAAGGAACCAAAAAAAGTAGTTCCTTATGGTAAATTTTATTGGTATATTTAAAACTCTTGGTTATGTGGTTGCAAGAAAAACAGATTGTATTGTTGGCCATGAATGAATAGTTTTAGGGTTCTGAACAGAAGACATGAAATTTCTCCTTTACATGTGAGATGTGTAGCCAATTTCATTCAGTTTGGCAAAACAAGAACCGAAAGTTGTCTTAACCAAGCTTTTAGCTTAGATGATGTATATTTTTTGGCCAAACATGAATTACCATTTCGGGGTCATTTTGAAGTGGATGACTCTGACAATAGGAGAAATTACCGGGAATGGTTAAAATAATTGCCAAAAAAGATAAAAAAAATTCCGAACATCTAGAAACGTTTTCTGTTTTTCGGAAGGCTTGAATTAGTCATAGCATAAGACGATGAGGTATATCAAGTGCTCAGGTGCCCAGTCCAGCAATTTTTACCTTGATTTAAAAAATGATTAAATACAATACCTAAAATAAGCAAAAACATATCGGGGAGGGCCAAAATAAACCTTTTCTAATAAGATTTATCGCATCTGGTTTTGGTAACAGTTTAATAAAAGTCACGCGTCGTCACTGGTATCTAACATATATACGTACTTGTAAACAAGACATTCTATTTTACGAGCTACAGTCCAAATGACTTGATGGATTGTGACATATAAGTCACTGTCGTAATAGCAGTGAGAGTGATACTGTGTGTATTAACATTTTGTAAAATCAAAATGGTGGACTTTTTACGCAAATAGCCAAATCAACTTAATGCGCTTGGGCATTCAACTCGACCGAAATTAGGCAATGGTCCGGCGCGCAATTTGTCTCTAACGTTTGGCATCTGACTAGAATTATGTCATATTCTCCGCAAGATTGTGCAGAAATGCGTTACTGTTATGGTACTGCTGGTATCGACAAGATTGGATGAGCATTTCCATTTTCAGAAGATACAAAAACCCGGACTGTACTAACTGAAAGGAATGCATTTTATTTAAATCAAGACGTATCGAAGTGTACCTACCCTAAATGCCAAAATCCATCAACCTGTTTGGTCCGCAGCCTGTGAAACAGAAATTCCAAGGATAAAACTTAATACCCGCCATTTTTAATCTAAACGAAATTTTGGTATATATAGTGTCGCTCGAGCTGTCAAGATAAATCTAGAAAAACATCCTATGTCGAAATGGATCAAGTTGACAAATGTGCAGCCCGTGAAATAGAAACTTCAAACTTGAAGGCTTTCTATTATAATCCGTCATATAGACTTTCAAAAATCTAAATATAGCCATTGTCCTGCCAGTCGTCTTGCTAAGACGAATTCAACATCTCATATGTTCGAACCGTTGGACCTGTATCCGGTGAAATAGAATTTTTCCTAAGCTACTTTTGTTACTAAGTTCGTCTTGATGAAAAACATTTAAGACTGCGGCACCTAGGTGCTAGGCTAATATACCCAGTGACAAAGAAAACAGAATAATCAAGCTTGACATACAGAGTGTACTTTGTACTAGTTGATGAGGTAGACATAGAAGATGTAGCAATATGTGGACGGGTATCGTCTTTTAGAAAATGAAGTTCTCATGTTTTTAGAGAAAAGCATCAAGATTGGATCTCTGTGTTTCATGGAAAAACACTTGCGCCATCATATCTCATAGTGCGCAATATTAAATTTTTGTTTCGGTCAACGTGTAGCAAGCGTCTGTCTTATGGACATCCTCCCTTCGAATGCCAAAGATCCCATGACTCCTAATATCTAATATCTGAAAGCGTAGGACGGCGGCAGAGAGTTAGAGAGTTATAGATTTCCTCCGATATTCAAATGAGCCTCACTCACCCCATCCCACCCCGATGGCGATGTCAGCTGAAGGGTTGCGAATATTCACAATCATATTTTCTCCAAGGGTGAACACCCCTCATTGTATGTACAACACACTGCAGAGAAGCCTTTGGAGCAGGGTACCGGGTGGGTTTTTGAAAAGGGTTTTTCGTTTGCTGTGGAAGAATTCTGCATAAATTAGTTTTTCATTAGCTTGGAGGTGCCAAGGCGTTGTTTGCTTTTTGTCGGGATTAGGTGCGGCTCGGGTGATTGACTTCTATTTTGCCCACACCGTAGTCCACTCTCTAGGCTTGGAGGAAATTAACAGTAGACAGGTTGAGAAGCGCAAGGGTAGTGAAAATCGAGGCCAACAAAAAACGTATAAGTACGCAGAACGTATACCGACTGAATACTAGTAAGCCGTCAAACAAAATATATTTAAGAATTCTTGCAGAATGCACCGTACTTCTCAGTTATAGTATAGTAATCCGGAATATTTCAGATTTTTTTTCTGAAATCCATTGCATTTCTGTCGGTCTGTTTTTCGATGTTCGCGTTTTTGTAATCACATAATCTCAGAAAAGGCTGTACCGATTTAGTAAAATGGTATATAATAATATGCTGATTTTCTTTCTTTTACTATGAATTTATCAGATTTTTTGCGATATATTTCAAGGTTCAAACACTCATTGAAAGATTACCTTCCAATTCTGCAGTGACGCTTTAGTGTTGCTGAAGCTTCATTCAATCAGTTTTTCAATCATTTTTATAGTTATGTATTCAAAAAAAAACTTGAAAATATAGGTACTTCTTTCGTTTACGGTATACGTGAATGAAATCCTATGCATGGTAGAAATCATCAGCTCTGCAGATGATACAGCCATTTTTATGAATATAATAATCGTAACGATTTACAAATTTTATTCGAGGATATTTTCGGCAAATTTTACAATTTTTGGGTAGTAAAGAACTCACGCTACAATTGTCTAACCATATTCACACTTACAAGAGCTATTTAAAATAAATTTTGAAGAAAGTACCAAATATTTATGAATCTATATTGATTACAGTTCAGATGAGATGAAGAAGTTAAAAATCTAATGAACGAGCTTCGATACCTCATAACAAATTTTAAAATTCTAAAAGATTTCTTAGCTTACAACAACTGAAGCCTGTATATCATGCGTTAGTGCAGTCCCAGTTAGTATATGGAATTATTGAATAGGGCGCAGCATCAACTAGCTATATAAAGCAAGTTACGGTTATACAAAAATGATTGTTAAAAGTTATCATGAGCAAAACTTGTTCATACCTATCTACTTATTGCTAGCACTTTATCAAACTCAGTTAACAGTATGTCAGTTATGCGTATAATACTTGAAGTAACGACATCGAAAAGACAAAAAACTCTTGTCGAAAGATAATTTACTTATCTTGCGCCCAAAATATTTATTCAACTTTCGCAAAATCTCAGAAAAATTTTCCCATGTATCTGAATGGATTTATCAACAACCAAGAATGGAACTCAATAAGCTGCTTAATTTGGGACTGCCAAAGTAATGTTAACATTGTTAAGTGATTTTATTACATTTTTAGTATTTTGTAAAGTGAATTGTTAAACTTTGTTGTAATTACCCCGCGTACAAGGTTAGCCCTTTTGCGGGTATCAAACATTATTATTCTGTGTATTTTTTTCAATTATTGTTACTATTCTCATATGAGCCCATGATGATATTCCGTTGGATAGATTATTACAATATATCGAAAATGTAAAAAATCGAAATATTTTATACATTGTGACCCACGTAAGTACTATCTTGAGGGGTCGAAAAACCTGACGATAGCCTTGGGGGCTTTTACCCATAGGGACTGCTGATCAGTGACGAAAAATGGACACGATAGCGAATTCTGATAGGATTTAACTCGCCTCCAAAGTCTCAAGAATCGAGTGCGTCATTATTTGTTATTTCATGATTAACGTATTGTCATTAGTAGTAAAATATATCTTTGAACTGCACATAAAACTACCAACTGTGTGATTCCCCGTATCTAACCATTCAAACCTTGTACATTCACTCCGAGTCCGGAGAACACAAACAGTATGCAAACCAAAATTGCCTTACATCTGTTTAGACGTGTCGTATTCAGCGTCACGCTTGGTGTGTCTATATCGACAGAGCGATTGAGGGCTATGCAAATCAAGTGGAAGGGGATCAGCGCCCTTTTCCCTGTCGATATGCGATGCCGATGCTAATATATGACGGAGAGGCAGGACTGCGTTAGACACAAAGTTATGTGATGTAGTAACTCCCTCAACTGTCAAACCTGATCGTGGCATAGAGACACTAATAAGGCCAAACGCACAGCCATCCTTTATTTTCAGGGGCTGCTTTTCTGGCTTGGGAGCCACCCTAAAGAAAAGTAGACATTTTGTCTATAGTAGTAAATATTGCCAAATTAATAATTTGCCCAAACCAAACAGATTTATCTAGCGATAAAATTCACATTAAGTTTGCTTCATACTTCCTTGAAATTGGGACTGTCCTTTACACACCGTATAGTTCATATCAATGAGCAAACAATAATCTAAAGTTTTTTTCAAGGATTAAGTGGTAGCTAAACTTCGCCCTAAATAAAAGTCGTCTATTATTATTAATTATTATACCAAAGATAAAGCAGAAATATTTAGTTCCGAAAAGCTCTGAATGGGCCACCCCGTCCAGCATCCAGCGTGAAAAAGGACCACGCACATCAGTATCCAAATCACACGCCGTGCGGCGTATAAGTTATAACGCAGAGTTTTTGTATTACAAAAAAGAATAATACGGGATTAAGAAATATGACATTACTTGACTCTACTGTGTTTTGATATATATGTATTTTTTGTTGTTTGAACTTGACTTGTGGAATTACTTTTTTGTAAATTACCATCAATAAAAGGTGAGATTCAAGATGCTACTGACACCTAATGATCGTGCTACTGGATATATGCATTCTGGTCGGCATATGATTGTGCATCGGCTCTCGAATTGAACACACCAGAAGACCTAGACCTAGACTTGTGTTATAACTTTTTACGCCACTCGAGAAAAAGCACTGCAATCGCGAAGGATTTTTTGAATCAATCATATCTCGCATTTCCGTCGGTCTGTCTGTCTGCGTGTCCGCTGACACTTGGTTCCTCTATAACTTGGAAAGTACCGTTCTGATTTTAACAAAATTTGTACACAATCTTACGACTATAGCAAAGACGTTAAAAAAGTTATTGACTGTAGCGCACTCTCCTGCAACTCATTTCACTTGTAATTCGGAAATACCCAAAATGACAACTTTTTTTTATTATTTTGATCACTTACCAGTAATTTGAATTTCTCTTTATTAATGATAGAGTACAGATTCCTATTCAATGATATTCGAAACAACCTAATCCTGAAAGCATAATGTCAGATATATTATATCTTTCTTTCTTAGCGACTCAGTATTGTGTTGAAATCGTTTAGACACTAATGTTATAATATTTTATTAACGACTATCTCAAAAGCTTCCTCATAAAATATCGTTGGTCCCTCGTTAGTTTTCTAGGGTCCGCCCATAGGCAACCAGTGCCCTCCTACTTTTGACTTTTATTGGCGGTCAACTAACAGTCCGTCATTTCCTGTTGAAGTTTTCGTTAAGGTACGTAGGTCCTTCGTTTAATTTAAAGATTTTGGTATACTGGGCTCCAGTCAGCAATTTATGCTGTAGCACCTTTTTCGGTACCTACCTTACGTTTAGTTGTTTTGGTTGTTGTTTGAGTGTTACTCTTTCCATTTTTATTAGATATTAACCTCGAAAGTGGTAAGTTCTTTTTTTTGTACCATTTAACCACGTGCATTAATGCATGTCCAAGAAGTTTGCTCAATATCTGCTTCCTTTTAGTAGGAGGGCATTGACGAAAACCACCATTGCACTCCTCTAGCTTTGTAGCTGTCTTGTAGCTGTATTGTAGCGGATTTCGATGAGCAACCACCTTCTTAAAAAAAAAAACCTGATGTAAACAGGTAATATATCATAATAATTAACTCTTATATAGATATTTATATATTGATTATTATTGCCTGAAATTCTTAGGGTGTACTTGATTTTTCTATTCAAATGTGGGGCAGAACCTACATGGCACTTTCTCTCGAGCTTACTTTATACATTGATCATGATTTTGATTTTTGAGCTGCCATAACTTTTTTTGAACATGGGATAACTTTTTGAGGGTGTATTTCCTCAATACATTTTTTTTGGCTTTCCTTTACTGTTCTTGTAAAGATGTACATGGTTTTTCAAGTTCGAGTGTTATAATAAGTAGTTTTGTATCCTAAAGGGAATAGAGCGCAGATTTTTTTAAGCAGTCCTTCTCCCTCTCGGGTTTTTTTTACCTTCAATTTTTAGTATGAGCCATTTAGGCCATATTTCGTGAGTTACCTAGAATAAGAGTTTTAGATAATATCTTTTGTAACTTGCACTCCAGTGTTGGAACATTTTTATTGTGGAATATATGAGTTAGTTGATAGGTCAATATATTGTGATTTTTTAAAATATCTTGTTCTATTTGGCTCTCTGAACAAACAATTAGTTTATGTCAATGGCATCAGATTCGTTTCTTTTCTGTGGGTAGTCAAGCAAAACAAGTTCCGCCTAACATCTCGGGGATTTGCATACCACTAAACATCTGTTTTGCATTGACTCACCATTTATTTTTTTATTGTGCTTTATTAATTTAGTAATCAATTACAAAAAAGGAAGGAGGAAGCACACACTACCATTTCCTTTTATTAATAAAAAAAGGCGTGACAAGGTGTATGGGAATGTGTAAATGAAAGAAAAAAGCAAGCAAAGTGTCACCTGGAAGACAGAGAAAACTGTCAATTGGACTTGAAAAAGGTTACCAGTGTAACCGAAATCTCATACATGCATCATATAATATAGAGGAATTTCAAATATATGTGTGGTTTAATTCAACCAGACAGACACGGGCAATTTCGCGGCAACTCATTAGCTCCGTTAATTTGATGCAGTTACTGGATGCAACTCGGTAAAAAAGAGACACAAGCTAGTGCCATGTGTTCTGCATATTGATAGTCTATCTTCGTCCTATATATTCGAATCAGAGTAATTTTTCAGAAAACGTGTAAGGCCAAAATAGTCCAAAGGATCTACCCCTGAATATACAGAGTGTTTCAGTTTATTGTTGCATAGCTTTAAGATTCGATAGAACTTTTAAAATTAATGCATAAAGTCTATATAAACATGGGTCGAAAAATGCGTTGCTTCCGAAATTTACTTTCTAAAATAGTTTTTTTTTAAATATTTCGAACAATATTTGATGTATAACAGTGAAAATTGGTATAGGGGTTTTTTGGTACGATAAAACGAACCGTAAATTTTACTGTAGCCGCTAGAGGGCGCTCTCTACTGTATTAAAATGACCGAAAATTTTTTCTTAGTGCAATTTTTTGCTTTATGAATAGAAAAACTAATTCTTCGCACTTTTCAACATAAAAAAGCTCTCTTGTGAGTTTTTGTTATAGTTAGCCGTTTTTGAGATATTTCGATTTTTAAGGTTCGATCCATTTTTAATTATTTATGGGAAAATAATATTTTTTTTTACATTTTCGATTTGGGTATTACAAGTAATTAAGATGATCGTTTAGATTGTGTTTTTGAACACAGCAATAATTCCTAACTCCAAATAAACACAAAAAAACAGAATATTAATTTGTTTAGTTTTCCAATATTATTTTTAACAAGTTAAATTAATTATTTAAACTAAAATGCTATTGGATAGTTAGGACAAACATACAAAATCTAAAGTAGTTGCTCGAAATGTAAACCCAATTGTTCAATACACATTTCACATCTACGAATGATCGAACGTGGTATAGCATTATTCAAATAAGGCCTTATTTCATCAGTTGCATTCCTGATTCTGTCTATTAGCATATCTCTTGTGGTTACGGGAGTCTGGTACACTTTTTCTTTTAGAAATCCCCACACAAAGAAATCTAATGGATTTAGGTCAGGGGATCGTGGAGGCCAGGCGACTGGTCCTCCACGGCCGATCCATCTTTCTGGATAATTTTCGTCCAGCCAGTTTCTAACTATTCTCGAATAATGAGCTGGACAACCATCAAACTGGAACCAGGCCAATCTTATTAAATCTAACATAACATCATCTCACATATTTACATGTTCAGCCTTTCAAAATTCCAAGAAGGTCGCACCATTTAACCTTGCAGGCAAAAGGTAGGGTCCAAATAGTCGATTACGGTAGATACCAATCTACACGTTCACACTAAATTCATGCTGAAAATTTCTTTCCCGAACTGCATGCGGATTTTCATGCGACCAAATATGTTGATTATGAAAATTTACCACTCCACGTCTAGTGAAGCATGACTCATCGGTCCATAAAACGTTACTTAAAAACTCCCTATTATTATCAGTTCTATCAAGAATCCACTGACAAAATGTGATTCTTCGTTCTCCGTCCCCTGGCTGTAGTCCTTGCACATGTTGCAAATGGTAAGGACGTCGATGGTCATTTCTAAGAACACGGTGAACATGGCTTGTTGAAATTCCCAAGGCACCAGAAACTCTCCTAACACTTGTGGTCGGATCTCTATCAAACTCCCGCAGAATCATACGGGTAAATCTGCGCTGACGAACATTTATGTTTTGATCCCTTTGGAGATTTCCAAAACTATTTTCAGTGATTTGGCGATGCACTCTTACAGATACTGAGCGAGTTGGATGTCGTCTGTTTGGAAATCTTCGTGCGTATTCTCTGGCTGCTTCTGCTGCGTTTCCATTTACAAAGCCATACACAAAATGAATATCCGCTAACTCTTGATTGGAGGATAAAAATGGCATTTTTATAAAGCTTACAATAAAAAACAGGTAAAAGAAACCAAATTTCGTGCATTCACAATTGCAAAAAAACGTTTCAGGTTTCAACAGACAACAAAACTAACTGTCAACTAATTGACGTTTAACCTTATTCTGCTTTCAATTTCAAAAATATTTGCAGGCACAGCCTACTTCTAAAAATTATCGAGATACTGACTTTTTAACGTTATTTTATCATAAATAATTAAAAATGCATCGAACCTTAAAAATCGAAATATCTCAAAAACGGCTAACTATAACGAAAATTCACAAGAGAGCTTTTTTATGTTGAAAAGTGCGAAGAATCAGTTTTTCTATTCAAAAAGCAAAAAATTGCACTAAGAAAAAATTTTCGGTCATTTTAATACACTACAGGTACAGTAGAGAGCGCCCTCTAGCGGCTACAGTAAAACTATGCCGATGGTTCGTTTTGTAGTACCAAAAAACCCTTGTATACCAATTTTCACTGTTATACATCAAATATTGTTCGAAATATTTAAAAAAAAACTATTTTAGAAAGTAAATTTCGGAAGCCACGCATTCTTCGACCCATGTTTATATAGAATTCATGCATTAATTTTAAAAGTTCTATCAAATCTTAAAGTTATGCAACAATAAACTGAAACATCCTGTATACCTGTGTTTTGGAAAAACCTTGTATCAAAGCTCCTTCGAACACTGTCGAACATCGACACGTGACATGCTTCTATTTAGCCATATTTTCTCTGACCCTATATCACCAACTCCCCATCATAACAACACGTATTAGCTAAAATGACCGACCTCCCCGAAGTGTAGCACCGCCTAATTGTGAAATATGACACATCCCAATGGAAAAGGAAATGTTGTCACGACCATATTTTTTTGTAGTCTGGATTTTCCTACAGGGACGTATTGAATTAATATTCATTTAGATCGACGATTTTTTATCTCTGTATGACATACACCTCTACTCGCAAGCCCTTAATTAGTGTGGCCAACTGGCCGACAAAAATGATTAAAAGAACAGCGCATGGTTAAAATTTGAATTTACGGTCATATGGGGAGTGAACTCACCTACATTTGGTAACATTGGGGAGATGATAATGTCTACTGCATACGCTGACAGTATGACATCTCAGACATAATTGTGCCTCTGAAAATAAATTTTCTTTTGCATTCTCAGATCACTGCAATAGTAATAATACTGTTCATCGATATACATATATACGTACTGGATATAACACAAAAGTAACGGAACAACCATAAATTTTTCCTGGTAAGGCATCTTTAAAGAGGTCAAATTCAGGTCTATACTACTCCTTGTGTACCTAGATGTGACCTTGATCCACACCTTCAAACTTGCTTGCAAGGTGCATGACCTTTAAAAGGGGGAAGATTCTGCGTTCGAGTATGCATTAAAATCAAGGTCACCTCTAAAGTTGAAATGAAGGTTAAGTATATGCAATTAATTATTACTAATTTTGAAGAAGAATTCCAATGCTGACCTTGCATTCAACCTTAATCCTCATCTTCAAATTTCTATGTACACTTATGGCCTTAAAGATGAGGCTCTAAGTCAAATTCGTAGTCAGTATTGGAATCTTTTGTAAAAGTTACTGAAGGTCATTAATGATCTCGATAAGCTTAAAATATCTCGGAAGTTAAACCTATTTCTTAATGTATCCCATAATAAAAAACTGGCACATCGACAAAGCGCCATCTAGCTGCCACAAACTGAACAAATCTGACAGGATTTAGCATTCGTTAGGAATGCTGGCGAATATTCTTTCAAAAGAAACCAAGATCATCGAAATCGATCTAGCCAAACACATGTTATGTGACTTTTTCGGAAATGACATTCAACCTTTCCAGCACCCAAAACTAATTAAAACATGTCAAAAAAGTTCGGAAGTTGAACGGTCAATACGATAAGGCTATTTAATGAGTAAGTTATGAAGTTTTAAAAAATATTGGCATCTGAATTTTTGTAATTGGGATGACGCCAGGTATTGACCATTTTAAGAAGCTGAAAATAATTTCCAGCAATTTCTCTTGGCCACTACGATGCCACTCTTATCCGTTGGCCTATCTGTCTGTATGTTGGTCTGTCCGCAAATCCATGTCCTCTCCAGAACCTGAAAAGAGTCGTTTCAGTTGTGATGAAATTTTGACACAAGGTGACTTTTATGCCAATAACGAATAAGCTCTTTTTGTTTTGAAAATCGTCAAGTCGCAGCGGAGATACGGCCAAAAAACAAGAAAATAGAAATCACCCACTCCATTTTTTTAGTGCTTCAGAAATTCCTGCTCATTTCTCGGCATCTTTTTGAGGGAGTAATAAATTGATGATAGGGAGGCTAGTATATTTATACGCTTATCTGTACATTTTCTCTCAAGCCTTAGAATGTTTGAAATATCCGCGTGAAGCGCAAGGAAGATTGGAGAGCTGTGATCACTACGAGACTGGATCCGGGCGGTCGGTGTTGGTAGGTCAGAAAAGAAACTAGATGACAACGTTGTCAAATGGGTGAGGACTGAAGACTAAGTTTATGGACCTATTTAGCTGACTTGCTCCATTTGATTCCTTTATTCTTGGTTGGTCTAGGTTGTGCCAAACATGATATTTCAAGAATCGAATTGAATGTGTTTTTTGAATTCTATATTACATGTCCATCACAAAAAACGTTGTCTATCCGTCTATATGTTTGTCGGTCTGCCCGCTAATCCTTGAACCGCCTTTATCTTGGAAAAACACCTCTCGGATTTTGATGAAATTTTCACACAGGATTGTCATTATGCCAAGGACGTAAAAGCTTTATAGTTTTTAAACATTGGCTTAGTGCCGGCGGCCCTACAAGCAAAAAACTAAAAAAAAAAATAAAAGTCGTTTCAGAGATCCTGATCATATTTGAAAAAAATGTTGGGGGCAAAAGGAATGGGAGGTGGAGGAGGATATATCGCAATTTTTTGATGTTAGTATATTAATACATTTCCAACCTCGGTAATTCTCCGCACGTATTAGACATACTTCACACTCCACAGATTCCCCCGTATATTTGCCCTTAAGACTTAATAAAATATTATGAGCCGCCTACTGGTTGCGTATGCCGCGCACCAAGGACTTATTTTTAAATATTGCGTCTTTGGTGTTCGAGCTGAGTAGGCAAGCAGCGCGGCAACATATGAGGTGGGTGCGATATCACCTGAGCTATTACACTATTATCTTCAGTTATCAAACATTGTTGACAAGCAGTTTTAGACCAGACCACCAAAAAAATGAGGCTCCCATGTAGGAATACGCTCATTGCTGCAGTCTGAGGAATTATATTTCATGAAAAGCCCAAGCAGTGCATTATTGGCTCTTTTTGATGTCATTGCACTGCATCGGAAATTGTACTAGGAATTGCTTTGAACGGGTGGGAAGTATAGAGTCAATTTACTTGACGTCACTTCTTACACTTGAGCCAGCATGTCGAATCAAGGCGGGTACTTTGTAGATAAAGGGAAGTATCCACTGGAAACCAAATTTGTCAGAAGACTTAAGCTCAATGTGTATGAGAGAGAAAAGTCATGTATAGATACATATGTTAGTAAGAGATAGAATCCTGCTGGATCACGAAGCTCATTGCATCATTGGTTCGTTTGATAACACCGCATCTTATACATTCCAAGGCAAGATTTCCACCTCCATGATCATAGTTGAGTGATTTTGGTCAGTAGCCATGTAGCGCTGCTCTTAGGGGAGTGTCGTCCACCTTGGAAATGGCTTTCACTTGCCAAAACGCAGGGTTTGACAGTAACCTAACCTATTGTAGAAGCATGTGCAGATTGCACGACCTTCTGCGTCACCGTTGCTAGGCAATGTGGTGATGATCTTCGCTCTTCAGCCGGCTCCTATCTCGTTCTAACATATGTTGCGCTTCTCTCTCGTAGACATTAAACTCAAGTGGTCAGAGAAATTTGGCCTTCCCTGTAGAAGGCAAGATGTCACGCAGAACAAATTTGCATGTGGACCGTTTACATTGTGGTCTCACCATTGGGATCTGCTGGGTGGTGCCTCCAGATGCAACGTCGGCGGACCAACAGTTCCAGATGATGCTGATCCTATATTTCACATTCTGGAGCTGTCAGTTTGGGTATAAATACTGCCATCCTGTTAACCAATACATGTCTACGTTTCCCATAGGAAAATTCAGTACAAACGCAGCCGTTTGAAAAAAAACCACACCGCGACAACGAACAACCAAACGGCGACAGGCTTCTCGTCCCCTGGAAATAATTGCAATAATTCTCAATTAGCGCACGGCGCGTCGACCCTTTTGAATAAATAAAAGTGCGACCGCAGAAAAATAAATTAATTTTCGGGAAAAAACGTCGGACTCGACCACACAGTCGCGCAACGGGTTGCTCTGCCGCGGTCGCAGTCTTCGCTACGCTGAATTATCTCTATGATGAAAGTTGCTTTTATCTAATTTAGAAGTTAGTTTTTGATATCATGAGGATAAAATTGCGTTTGTTCCACCTTTACCATAGGGTGTAGACTGAAATATGACTGTGTTACATTTATCTCTTACTCACTGTTGACATTCTGAAAATTTTTGTCGCTCTCCAAAATTGTTTCGTTTTCTTGCGTCTTCTGTTTTGTACTGAAATCTAATATGCAGCCAGTTCCTCCCCATCACCCACAAGTTTTTACAGAGGGAAGAATATAAAATATGAAATTCCCAAATTAAAAGCGATCTAGTGGTGCATATTTAAAAATCGAAAAAAAAATAAAAATATCCACTTTTTTTGAAAATATGTGTATACTTGTTACTGTATGAAAAAAACAATCAAACAATTTATTTGCTTGTCTTTTTCCGCTTGTATTCGCCAGGAGCGGCTTCACGTTTAATGGTCCAGCAGTAGTTCGCCAGCATGTTTGGGGTCCATTTTCCACTATAGCCCTTTTCCATCTGAAACTGTACCCAAATTGTTAGGAAAGAATTCTAAATGGGAGTGAAGAAAATACAGCTTAAGTGACATATTTCTACCTAAGATTGGATAAGTTCAACTAGATGTTTGTAGTTGTCTGATTTTTTGTTGCCTAGGAAGTTGCTTCAAACATTTTTGTCTCTTCTCAAAAGTGTAGTTTAAAAATTTTGGTCCTTAAAAGGCTTTCGTATTTGAGGTCCAACGAAAATTCCTTCTTCAAGCTTCTAAAAATCATTTCAAGCTCTATCTAAGGCTTTTACGAAAATGTTTATAAGTCCTAGTTTTATGTGCAGAGGAGGTAAATAAACTTTCTGCTGATCTACTAAAGGTTCATTAAGGCCATTTTTCTGGCTGGGGACAACGTTCTAACGAAACGGCCAATGTTTAACTAAATAATGTTGGTTTCAGACTCTGCTGTCCCATTCTCATAAAAAACAACACTATTTTGTGAAGCCTCTCTGCAATCCTGTGAACAATGCAATAAATTTTTTGATCGGCACAGATATTCCACTTATGATCTTCATATTTTATACTTTGGAGTAATATGCGCATGTTCTGGTATTTTTCTTTCATATTTACAGCCTGACAAACGAAACTGATGGCTGATCGTTTCAATTGAACAACAACACTGATTTCAGACTTGTGTTTGAAGAGTCAATAACTAGTCGGCACTCGCGAGGTACATATAAAATGCAATGTGCATTCAGTAAACCTGGAATATTATGACAGTAAACTGAGGCATTTTCCATCGAGAAAAATACGGCCAGCATAGACTACCTGTTCCGAAGCGTGGAAATTTTCACACCTATTTGTAAAAGGTTCCATTGCTGCAAACGAGAACCAACTGGTTGTGGTTTTTTGGGAAGATCTAAATCACGAACTAGATCATTGATCTCTTCCTGACATATAAAATGTTGCTGTTTGCTGCTACTACATTCGAAAACGAGTTCCTCTTCAAAACTTGGACCGGTTTCTGGCTCCTTTGCGTCAGAATTATCTGGTTCATCATAACATGTCTTTGGAGGATTAGCAACAGGTATGCTAGAAGATCTCCGAATTTTTGTTAAGCAAAAGTAACAATCACCAACATGATTCTTAGGTTCCCGCCGAATCATTGGCACTGGTATCTCCTTTATTTGGAGCTCTAGGGGGTTGATACTTCGTAGATCAGAGACATACCCAGATACACCGCATGCGGTGGTGCCAGATTGTACATACTTTCCCTAGAATAAGAGAAGACGTAGACTTGGAAACGTCGTACCCCGTTATGCTATAGAAAGATAAATATCGCACAGGTACATTTTTACACCTGCATGTTGTTGGTGTTTTATGGAGTCCGTTACGTGATACGACAACTTAAAGGTCGGTGGAGGGTTAAATATTATAATATTAATTATATAATAATTTTCGTGCAGAACACTTATTTGTTTTATCCGTAAAGGTCTTCGCAGGTTCGTCAGTTACAGACCATCTGTCGCTGCCCGTCGCCAAGCAGAAATGGGGGAGGTTATGGGTGAGTGAAACTGTTTTTGATATTTTTCAAAATTAATTCTCGGCCCTGTAGTTGCCTCGCGGATACATCTCCATGTTATGCTGACATCCAAATAAAACCTCATATGTAAAAGAAAATAATTTGCTCCATCCTTAGTGCTGTGGGTCAGTAGCCAGACCTGTAAACCTGTAATCAACTGCTACGTCATCGGTAGGCGAAATAAGATCTCTTCATTTTCTGTGTCTGTGATGATGACCACTCCTATAAAACATTGTTTCATGCTTTCTAGCAATCATCAATAATGTATAGGTCCCAAAAAAAAGGATCTAGGACTAGCCCTAACAACTACAGGCTTATAGCTCTGCCTCCTAATATATGTAAGGTGATGGATAGTTGCATAAATCTGGCTTGATTAGTGACAGGCAGTATGTAGTAGGCAGTATCCACGGGGGACCTTCTAACTTGGACTAAACTCATCCAGTCCTATGATGCTCTTGATATCACGAAAGCGTTCGATCAGCTGCAGCACGTTGCCCTCTTAAGCAAACTTCTCTCCTATGACCTCCCAGATAAGCTTTGCAGAAGGGTAGCTGACTTCCTCTCTGACCGCAAGAAACCCGGTGTGTTTGACGGGTTCCGTTCCTCACAATGCCAACGCGGTTGTTCCCCAGGGATCGGTCTTGGCTCCGACATTGTTCCTCCTACATATCAGTGACCTCATTTCCTGAACGATCAATTCGATCCACAGATGTGATGATGACAGCACCCTACATGCAGGAATTAAGAGTAACCAGCCGATCTCTGCCGGTAAGCTGGGAAAGAGAAGACTATCAGCGACTTTCTCTCTGACAAGGGGCTTCTTATAAACATATACACCGCTGTTTAAGGCTCTTCAGCGAGCATCACTGTACGATATAGGTTTAGTAATTCAGCAACAACATTGGCATAGTGCATCAAGGCTGGTAGCATGGTGAGCACTTAGTCCTCCACTGAGTGACGAGACCTGCCTAAGGTGGCTGGCTACATTTTTTGCAAAAATATTCTTTTTCAGCCAATATCGTACAAGACTAACAATATTACGATGGGGACAGTCCATCTAAATCGCCCTGTATAGGGCACTGATAGCAGCTGTCCCGTAATTTCGATCCGGAAAATTTTTTAGACGAAAAGCGAGATAACCGAGGTATTTAATATGGAAACTGACCCAGGGGGGTCAGGAAATGGTGCTTCCACCATGGCAATGGAGATAGAGTCAAAGGAGCAGACCATAGAAGAGTTGAGAGCCAAATTGGAGATGGTTCGACAGGAGCTGTCAAAAAAGGACGATGATAAGAAGACCATTGAAAGATTGATGATGATCAACGAAGCCCAGCAGCGGACAATTACCGACCTAACAGTTAAATTAGACCTCCTACTGAAAACCCAGGTACCTTCCCATCTAAATATTACACATTCTTCCCAAACACTTCCCAAAAATTCCAGTAAAGACAAAGCTGTCAATCTTAAGAGACCGTTAAATAATTCAAGCGATCTTTCCACAGACGACGATACACTCCCTGACGGTTTTACCAAGGTTAAGAAACAAGACCGGCACGACAGGCTTTCCTCCTCTCACTCCACCAAAATCGCAGTCTGAAACGTCTCATTCAACTGCAAGCGACTCGAATAAACAGCCTGTGCCTAATCTATCGGTTACTCCCACGCCTTCGACATCTCAGGTACCAGAAGACACGACTGCACAGCCCCCACGCAAGGTACGTGTTACCCCCATCGTTCTTCGCGATGCTTCGAGATGGCGAGGCGTAAATCACAAGTTTATTTCTTAGGGCATCAAATTCGAACGCGCGGTTGTCGTCGATGCAGGAATCAGGATAATTCCCAAGTCCGAGGATGATTACCGCAGGATTATTCGTCTCTTCAGTAAGGAAGAGGTGCCCCATCACACTTTCCCTCTACCCCCGGAGAGGAACATTCATGCTGTAATCAGAGGAGTACATGCGACACTTTCGGAAATTGAGATCAAGGAAGAGTTGCAACAGAGGGGATATTCCCCCCTGCACATAATTCGCCTGAAACGCGGTGGCGGCCTGCCCATGCCTTTGGTGGTAGTCATACTGCCCAAGATAGAAAAATCTCAGCTCAGCAGCTGTTCAACGATGCAACCCGGGCTGCCCCCTCTGTGGGATCTTCTGCGAACACGCAAAATGTGGACCTGGCAACCGCGCTAAGGTCCTTACAGCAGATCATAGGTCCTCTGATTAGCGCAACACAGGCTTTGCAGGCGATCTTTCCTGCAAATGGCTAGGTACAATCGACGACAGCCTGCATTTATCAAAATTCTTCTTTGGAATTGTTTGGGTCTAAGGGATATTCCCAAAAGACGGGAATTTCATCAAGCTCTTATGGACGAAAGTATAGATGTGGCCTTGCTGCAGGAAACATTACTTAATCCGGGAGATCGTCTAGCTTTCCCGAATTACGATGTTATCCGGGCTGATAGATTGATTGGACGGGGTGGCGGCTTGGCAGTGCTAGTGAAACGCGGTATTGACAACCAAGCACAAACGCTGACATGCAGAGCATCGAAGCGGCTTCCGTGGTGGTCAATATGACGGGAGGTGTGCCGTTAAAAATCACATCGGTGTATGTCAGGCGTGGTAACAGGCTGCAAGAGGCGGATCTGGAAGTCCTTTTAGACTTCTCGGGTCCACTTATTGTGGCAGGGGACTTCAACTGCAAACATCGAGCATGGCATTCCAGGTTGAATTCCACCAGTGGGATCCGACTGTACAACCATGAGATACGAAATGGCTACCTCATACATAGTACTGAGGAGCCGACGCACCACCCATTTAATCACCTTCAGGCACCTGATGTTCTTGATTTGGCATTCGCCAAAAACTGTAGCTACAGTACCACTTCTCGAATCATGTATGACATCTCAAGCGATCATCTTCCCGTCGTTTTGGAAGTGGCTAATGAGCAGATCTTGGGGGATGAAATCCCTCCAAGGAAACGCATTGATTGGGAGCTATACAAGTCGCTCCTCAAATAGTTCCCCAATATACCGATGATAGATGATGAGAACGGTATAGATGCGGCTCAAGCAGAGTGGACAAGTCTTGTTCAGCAAACTCTGCAGCGTGCAGCTGTACTTCCCGTGCAGCGACACGGCAGACCTTTTCTGCCAGCAGACGTTCGTCAGAAAATTTCTGATAAAAGAGCTGCAATTAAGCAAGCGAAAAGGTCTTGTCATCCTGATGACATTCGCAGAGCGGCGAATCTTGTTCACGAAGTAAGAAATGCTCTTCATGAATTCCGCAATGAGCAATGTAACGACTTTCTGGCGGGGATGCTTGACTCAAGCATTCCTCTCTGGAAGGTGGCGAAGTCGCTCAAAAACGGAAAGCGTGAACAAATCCCACACATTCACGGCCCTGGAGGCATTGTCTTCAGGACAGAGGAGAAGGTTGAGGTTTTCGTCGATGCCATGGAAAGGCAGTTCTCTCCCAACTATGATCTTGATAATGACCTCGACGAGGAGCAACACATCGTAAGATCTGTCAGGAGATATTTTAGGGCCAACGGCGTCAGTGACAGTCGCGCATTCGTTGGTGATTTTTCTTCATCAGAAGATTCTTCTTCAGAAGCTTCTTCAACCGAAGATTTGCTTAGCACATCAGCGGTATCTCCTGAAATCCCGCATTGCACACCAGCAGAGATTCAAGGTCATATTAAAGACCTTAAAGTGCGTAAAGCACCTGGGGAGGATCAAATCACTAATAAGGCGCTGAAGCTGCTTTCGCGGAAGTCCTTAACTCATCTCGTGGCAATAGTCAATGCCATGCTAAGGATCCAGTACTTCCCATCCACGTGGAAGACCGCTGAAGTTATAATGATTCCAAAGAAGGTGGGTTCGATATTTCCCCAGGATTATCGTCCCATTAGCCTACTGTTAGCTGCGTCTAAGCTCGCTGAAAAGGTGATTCTACGTCACCTTGAGAATTTCTCGTCAGATCACCATGTGATTCCTGACGTGCAATTCGGTTTTCGGTCTGAACATAGTACGGAGCTACAGGCGATTAGGCTGGTGGAACGTGTAACCAGAGGATTCACCCTTAACGAAAGTACTGGCATCTTGCTTTTGGATGTCTCAAAAGCATTTGACAAGGTGTGGCACGCGGGCCTCTTGTATAAACTAATCCAAAAGGGCTTCCCTTTTTGGCTTCTAAAACTACTGAAATCCTTCCTTGAAGGTAGGAAATTTCGGATCAAAATTGACAACGTCCTGTCGACAACACGGCTGATTACAGCCGGCGTCCCTCAGGGTTCGGTCCTTGGACCTATCCTTTACTCACTGTACATCTATGACGGCCCTAGTCCCAGCAACTGTGAAGTCTATCTCTATGCTGACGATACTGCATTGGTGGCTCAGTCGTGGTCTGGTGACCTAGTCGATGACAGGCTGCAAAGTGCGGTGGAGGAAGTATTAGATTGGGCGGATCGGTGGCTAATTAAAATAAACCATTCGAAAACGCAGGCAATCTACTGTACAAAAAGACGTCGCGGCGTTCCGTCTGAAGTTTCAATGAATGGACTTCGTATACCATGGGAATCCTCCACTAAGTATCTCGGTGTCATTCTGGACAAAGGGATGACTTGGCGGAACCATATGGAAGCGCTAAAAACTAAATTCCAAATTACGTTTCGGCAGCTTTACCCATTATTATGTAAACGGTCAAAATTAAGTTTGATTAACAAGATTCGACTCTATAAGGTGGTCATAAGACCAGCAATGACTTACGCATGTGCGGCTTGGTATTTTATTCCTAAAACACACATGCGAAATCTGCAGGTTCTGCAAAGCAGGACGTTGCGCACGATTGCTGATGCGCCATGGTATGTCTCTAACGAAACTCTACATAGAGACCTCGATGTCCCTTACCTAAAGGACTACATTAAGCAACAGGCGCAGCGGCGCTATAGCCTAGCGGAATCGCACAGCAACACTTTGTTGCGTGAATCAGTGGACTACACAGTCGAGCAATTTCGCAAGCACAAAAGGCCGTGGCTCGCACTGTAATCAAAATTAACTCGTGAACTTAGAACATTCAAAATTGGAGCATTTTTACACAATCTTTAGAAAAAAAAAACAAATATTTTTAGACCATTCAAAATCTGTGAAGTGATTTTAACAATGCCTAAACGCTGCCTATCCTAAAAGATTCTCTTCTTCCCCTTTGCTCTCGTTCTTCCTTCTCTCCTTTCCTTCCCCTTTTTTCCTTAAAATTGTCTGGTTTCTGGGTTACCAGACCTGACAGACTTACAAACTGACACTGTGACTCAAGATCAAAGGTCCCACGGACCGCTCTGACAACCAACGATGACTTGAATGACAGTCCATCTAAGGTTAAAAAGTTAAAATTCATTCATGAAAACCTGATTTCGCTTGGCGTCTTTCAGGAACCAGTTTCTCCGTAAGTGAATCCCGTAAGACTTTTGGAAATTTTGGCACTTAGACTTCCACTAATGTCTGTCAAGCTTCAGTAACATTATGCAGAACGTATCATCATTGTTCAGATGTATATTTTTAGCAGTGTTGAAGCTGAGTTGTAGCGTTGCTTAATGAATACTCAATCCCTCAATCATTGTCGACGTATCTATTTTCCCAAAAATACAATCCGCGCCTCTGACTGCGTATCGTGTTGCAATGTATTCTAATAGAACGGAAAGAAACGAAATACCCGGCATCATGCCCCAATATATCCTATAGAGTAATGATAGCTTAGTATAATAATATCATTTCGTAGATCGCTCGTACAGATAACATTCAATTGTCATCCGACATTTAAGTCTCTGTAGGATGGAAATGGAAACAAAAAACCAATTTATTCAGGTTCAGTTGAGTGGTAGCCGATCAATTACCACGATTGGCTTGAATGCGCTCCAAATGGAATGAATTATTCACCTGCTGAGTGGAAACGGCTGATTGGCACGAAATATGGAATAAAATCCATCGAACAAGCTATACAATAAACGCAGGACTCAAAAGTGATACAAGTTTACGATTATAATGCCGTTAGTTTAGAAAGTATCAAATTTAGATCCTTTATTCATACTGTCGATCTCAAAGAGACATAGAACAAGTCATACTTAAATTAGGAACAGACAAAACGAAAAAGCAAAGGGAAAACCGTAACAAACATTAAATTAATAATAAAACCGTAAACATAAAATCTCACATGTATATGATTAAAAATAGGAACTAATTTGAAGTTTTTAATAATAAGAACAATTAAGATGAATGCGGAAGCGCACATATATTTCAAAAAATGTCCAAATGTAGGAATTTGAAGTACTCGTATAATAAGACAAAATCACTCAAAAATACATGCTAACACACGAATGGACAAACTCACATGAGTATGTATAAATAAAATAGCGGCACACAAACTGTCTAAGATCATGCGAATTCGCAAAGCCAAATGTCAAATATAGAAGTCAATACATAAAATATATATATATATATATATATGTTATTATCAACAAGTTATTCATATACGAATATGCCTTCTTTTTAAAATTGTACGAGTTGGCCTGTTTGATTCCGTTAGGCAACTCATTATATAGTTTTATCCCTATGATCTTGCGACTAGATTCCGTTGTGGATGACTTGTGTGCAAGAATCTCCAAGATCACGGAATTCCTTGTGGAATATTCCTCCAAGACGACTGAGCTGAAGGGAGATGCTATAATACACCAATACTTCATACATGTAAAAGATCATAAATGTAAATACACGTCAGGGTGAGAACCTTTAGATTCACAGATAATTCTCTACAGCTAAAGTCGCACGATTTAATTTTGTTCACAGTGCGAGTCGCGGCCTTGTGTGCTTGCGAACTTACTCGACTGTGTAATCTACTGACTCGCGCAACAAAGGGTTGTTATGCGATTCCGCTTGACTATAACGTAGCTGCGCTTGTTGTTTGATGTAGTCCCTTAGGTAAGGGATGTCAAGTTCTCTGTGAAGGGTCTCGTTGGAAACATACCATGGGGCGTTAGTGATTGTATGCAAGGTTCTGTTCTGCAAAACCTGCAGGCAACACCAGGCAATATCGAAATAATGAGAAGAGCGGTCTTTGATAGTCCTCAATGGTCCTCTAGGCAAAAAGCTCCATCTCTGAGTGTGTCCCGTAGATCGTTACAACGCATTCTGCACGATTTACAATTTCATCCCTATAGGATAATGATTGTGCAAAAGCTAACGGAAAGTGATTTTGCACAGCGTGGACAGTTTTATGCGAGAATGCCCGTTTCGGCGATGTTCCTTGGCCTCCACGCTCCCCAGATTTGTATGCATGTGTCTTCTTTTTGAGGAGTTACGTTGAGGCTGAAGTGTAAGCTCACAAACCCCCGTACGATACAGGAACTGAAAATTGCTATTCGTCAAGAACTCGCAAGAATACCACAAGAAATGATCCTACCTGTAATTCACAACTTTCAAGAGCGGTTGGACATGTGCGAGCGCGACGAAGGGCGACACTTGAGTGACATAATTTACAATAATTAATTTAAAAGTGCACTATTATTACTTTATTTAGCTGTAGTTAAAATGAAATTATCTTAAACATAAAAAATGTTATGCAGCGCCACCCTGTATAATAATAATTCATGATCAACAAGGTCGAAAGTTTGCTAAAATCATCAACATGCCTGCAGCTTACCTACCCTTTATCTGTGCGTCAGCTTGGAAATATATTTTGATTAATTTTTTTTAAGAATCTTATTCAATAAGACACTTTTATGAATATTGTTGTTTAGTTAAATTGTTATTGTGATTTTTTATGGTCATTGAGCCATTCCGGACAAGAAAGGTTCTGATGTAGTTGATCCAGCTTTGCTGCATCTTTCTAGCGCTCACTCAGAATATACAGTGGGCGCGCGCTTGACTAACAATTCAAGAACAATGATTTTCAATGAAATGCGTTGAAATTTTCTACGCATTTCTTAATACGATCAAGTTTTCCTACAAATACGGCATTTCGATCAAGGATTCGTACAAAACGTGTTGGCACCCAATATCTAATGTAACCTCAACCTTCTTCGTACATCTTAACAGGATCCACGACAATGCTACTTATTTCCACCCCAACATAACGGTAATCTCATCACCCCACCTACTCCTGTGGAGGAATATGAAAGGGCAGAGAGACTTAGCATATCTCTGATTTATTGGCTCTCATCAATGGCCTATTGTCACCGTAGATGGAGCCATTTGCATAAAGCACTATCTGTCGCTCGGCATCTACATTTAGTCACCCAGGAGTGACAGTTCGAGTCGATATTTATTGGTTCTTAGAATGGATGCGGGGATCAAGCAGGCTCGTTATCCCACCATTTATCAGCCACAACATCAGGAAAATCGTGGCGTTGCCATGCAATTGCCATTATCATGCGTCTTGTGGTTTCTAATTGAAGTTGATGAGTAAATGACCTTTGAAGATTAAGTTTACGGATTGCCGAGTACGTTCGGTCTGAAAGCGACTGCAGAGATAGCCGAATCCTTAGTAAGACTTTTACCATTTTCTAGTTGTTTTACTTTGTGTCAAGTTCTGCTATTTCCTCATCAATAATGCTTCTTCCATAGTTACTTATTTGCTTTTATATTTTTTGCTTTTCAGCTGACAGATATTTGCATCTAAAAAATTATATGGAGCTCATGTTTGGAGTGAGCCAGAATTGGGCTAGCACTTTTACAACCTGAATCGCGTAGAGCTGGAGGATATAGCGTGCAAGACCAATAATGGTCCTCTCAAACGAGGTATGTATAGAAAATTTATCCAATTATAACACTGCATGTTACAAAATATTGATGTTTCCGCTTAATTAAAAAATAGTTTAAGCTAGTTAGTTACCTGATGTTAAACTGACAAACTCAATGTATGCAACAGACGGTATAAAAGAAGATGATTTGGTTTGGACTGGTCCATCAGATAGGGGTAACGTACAAATGTTTTTATTTCGTTGAGCCGTTTTAAAACACTATGTGGAATAAGGAGAAGAACTACATGACTGAATTTACTCAAAAATCACTTATTTTTGAAGTATTTCGATATATAAGGTTCAGCTGTCAAACTTCAGGTATGAGCAGAACAGTCAACCATAAAGGTACACCAAGCGGTGAGCCCAGGCAGCAGAAGGAGACACGGATCGAAAACACTCTATCATACTAAGTTTCAACTGCAAATGTTCGGGAAAATCATGTCTGAAATATATATGTGCTATGTGTGACCTATGTGCGTAGAATTACTAGGATTGGGAGCGTATAAATAAACTGACATTGAAAAATTGAAATATACCCTCTCTCACTTTATGAAGATGGCCAGTAGCCTCTGAAATGATAAAAAACGAAGTTTGAGCGATTTTTAGCTAGCCTCACAGCCTCTGAACCGGTTTTCAAAATATTTATTTTCTTGCCTTTTTGTCCTTGGTATAGTAGTAACCTTGTGCGAGAATTTCATAAAAGCCCGAGAGGTACTGTGCAAGATGGACCAAGGATGAACGGAGAGATAGACAGACCGACTGATGAGAGATGAGTGACATGATTTTTCGTGATGTGTTTGTCATAAAAATAACATTAAAAAAACGCAATATATCATTTTCGAATTTTTTTGTGATTACAATACTTCCTCGCCCAGCTGCGAGGGAAGTAAAAAGCGGCGCAACGTTTGTTGCTTAGCAAGCCTCCAGAGCAGATTAGGAGATTAAGTAGACGCGTTCAAAGAGAGCGTTGTTCTAAGGGATATTGTTAACACAGCTCGTATTACGTATTTAATTTATTTGACGAATCTAACAACTACTTGATTCCTTGCTCTTCCTTGTCAACGAGGCCGAAAATAAGCATAGCCTGCTGATCTGAGTACATAGTAATCGTCTTAAATCACAATAAATCACAATCATAACTCACCGACAGTAACAACAACAGTAGGTAACATTACCATTTTTGTTCTCTCCGCGTCGCGTCGCATCGCCTCAGTGTACGTACAAAGTAAAGTTCACATCGCTTCATCTCCGTGCTGCTTTAGTCTCTAAACTGAGCTTCACGTTTTATGCTCGTCACCACTTACTTTGAAATGACGCGTCCTTCCACCTTTCTGATTCAAACAATCCCAAAATATTCTTACTCGTCTGTCCGGGGAAACCAGTGCAATAGACACTGTTGATGTCACCCTGATTCTGGCCCGTTAAATATTTTCACTGCATTTAACTTAAGCATATGCCTTTTTGGTCGGGAGCCACGTCTGACACATCTGTGTTCAACACGCTATGAGCTCGCTCTCAGCTATGTTTTGTGTCTCTTCATTTCTTTTTTGCACTGGCATGTACAGATGCTCCGGCTTTTGTTTCACGATATTTGATATTGTTGGTATTTTTTTGCGCTTGCAGACGGGTGCTTCTGAATAAGGCAATCTATTGAAGACATATAAAACAGAAAAAACATGCCGCAATTTCCCATAAAAAGGGGCTACGAGGCTACCCCATCTAAATACGAACTCCTAAAGGGGGATTTTCCTATTGACTCGCAGGAATCAAAATTACTAGACACTTTATTGAAAAGAAAGTGTCAAGACTGCTTACCTGAATCTTGAAAAAAGTATACATTTTTAACAACCTATCATTACGTACACTGAGGTTTGCTGCAAAAATCTATTTTTTCTCTTTATAGGTTTGGATCCGGTCAGTCAAACCAGATCATAGATGTTTGTCGTTGCAGTTCAAAATTCTTCTGGATAGATTCTTAGAAGACAAACAAAATTACAGAACACTTATTCTTTAACAGACATCAAGTAAATATTCAATTTATTTATAGATATTTAATTGATTACTGTGCGAAAACCTTTGTGTCTATCAACTACCTTATGCGCAACACGTGCTTAGAACCAATTTTTTGTACGGTAGTCAAGTATATTGAATATTTGCTGGAAGCTTGTTAAAAAATAAGCATTCTGTGATTTTATTTATATCTTCAAAGTTTTTATTAAGCAGTATCTTGTACAGCAAGGACAAAATGATCTAGTTTGATTGACCTTATACAAACCTATCAATAGTAAAAGTATTTTTTTGTAACTACACTCAATGGGGGCATTTTGATGGTTTGTTAATATTATATCCTTTTTCCAAAAATTATCTCCTTCAGGTAAGTAGTGACACTGTTATTTTCAATAAAATGCTCAGTAACTGCTGTCTGTGTTTCGAGGAGGTTGCAAATCCTTCTATTTGATAGGTGGAAGTTGTGCCCTTGTCGCAAACTTTGGGCCCGGGTCAAATGAAGAAATAGATTTTTGTAACTAAATTAGGTGGTGTATGAAGTATTTATTGATTTAATATGACAATTATGGGCCCATCTTACACAAATCTAATAGCTTTTCTCTAGTTTGAGCGAAGAAATCAACTATATTCATTGGATCCATTACTTCAAAAACGTTATCCGATTGTGCCCTTGGTGCAAACTTTGCGCTCAATATTAGTAACATCAGTTCTAAAGGACGATATTAGAAATCGGCTTTTCCCAAGTAACTTATATAGGACACTGTAATAGAACAAGTCTGCGCAGTTTTATTACAGTTGAGGCTTCACATGATTGTTTCCATAGAAAACAATCAACTCGTGTAAATCTGCAGGAACGGACTAGCTCAAGCGCATTATAGCTGATTTTTTTAGATGCTCTATTGGCCCAAAGATCATATTTTTGAGAAGTCTAATCCTTCAACTAAAAATAAGGTGCATTAGTTCTATTCCGAAAAAATGACCTCTTTTTGAAAAAAAAACAATCTTTTTTCAGTACTGCTCCTATCATTGTACACTGCAGTACAGTATAATGGTGCCAAGATTGGTAGAAACTGTACTGAACTTAATTGAAACAATAGTATTTTTCTCAAAACTGGCTCTTTTTATCGGCGTCAAGCAGAAGTACATTTTTTCGGCTCAAAAAATCGGGTAGGTCCTAAGTTGGTTACTGTGCGGCAATTTCGTCGACTGCTACAGTGCTACGGATTAAGTGGTTTAAGTAGACTGTATCTTTTTATTTTTCAAATATATTGCAGCCAACACTCACCTTTGTCGTGTGCACTTGCATGATATTCTTATAAACTTGTGAGTCGGTTTTACGCGGTTAGCTGTCAAATTTTTGCTGATTGCGTTTGGTGGCTACCATAAAACGTACTAGCTCTTCTTTTTGTTCTGCGCATTATCTGAAATCTTCATTCTTCACCAGTGGCATAGGATTGCGAAGATTCAGTGTGGTTTCAAAAGTTATTTCAAAGAAACCTTTAGGGGTCTGAATTTCCATTGAGGAGCCACTTGAGCCCTTTTTTCTTAGCAACTTGTGGTATTATTTTTTGTTTTCCATATGCATTTTGGAGACCTTACTCTGGAGTATATTATATAAAAATTAGTTGTAGGCCCCACGGTGGACAACAAGCGGATGCGGCTGTTAACTTCGAAGCAGTCTTTCGAGCAAATTAAGCGAAATCGGAAGGAGTTTTTGCATCTAGTTGTCACCGCCGATGAAACCTGGATTCATCATTACGCACCAGAAACTAAGCAACAATCAAAACAACGGATTTCTCCCGGCGAATCTGCTCCAAAGAAGGCGGAAAGGTCATGGCGATGATTTTTTGGAATGCGAACGGCGTCATCCTCGTGGATTTTTCAGAAAAAGGAAGAAAGATCACTGGACAATACTATAAGAAGTTATTTTACCGCTTCGATAAAGAATTGCAGGAGACACGGCCACATTTAACGAAAACGAAGGTGCAGTTTCACCACGATAACGCACCAGCACATTCATCCGGAGTTGTCGCCGCCAAACTGCATGAATTCCGTTATGAAGTGCTGCCGCACCCCCTGTACTCACCCGATCTGGCCCCCTGCGACTTTTTCTTATTCCCTGACATGAAGAAATGGCTCGCGGGGAAAAACTTAGCTCAAACGAGGAAGTTATCGCCGAGACAGAGGCGTATTTTGGAGAGTTTGACAAATCCAAATTTTTGGGGGTGTTAAGAAAATGGCAGGAAAGTTGGGAAAAGTGTATCTTTCTAAAAGAGGATTATGTTGAAAATTTTTTTTTGTAAGAATGGTGTCTTCAGTTCTAACACGGGTACTTACTGAACCGCCCTCGTAAAATGCTGTTGCATTCTGCACGAAAAACCTTCGATATAATTCCGTTCTTTTATTTATGACCGAGCGGGGAAGTGTACTTCGTGAATAGATTTTCCATGCGCTAAGTTTTATTTTTCAGCCCATGAACTTCTTTATGCTTATGTTGAAGGCACTGTGATACTCCTAACAATTGATAATAAATTATAGTATAGTATTGATGAATAAACAACTTACGATGGTTCTTCCAAAAACAGTATGTTGAAAGTGATGAAGCCATACATGTATTTCACATTTTGCATTGATTTGATGTAGCGCAATAGGCAATAAATTGTGCATGTGGCAGTGTTGTATAAAATTATGGTATTTGAGTGATTCATGATTTCCTCTACATCTGACCGGAAATCATGCAATCAGTTGATTTTTAATAAGTGATGGTAATCAGCTCATCAATCCTATTATTATTATATACTGTGCAGATATCAGGATCATTTAGTAAAGAAATGTATATTAAGTGTGGTGTCCCACAAGGAACTGTCTTAGGTCCGCTGTTATTCAATATATATTTAAATGATATTTTCCAAATTAATTGTGTTGGCAAAATAACTAGTTTTGCAGATGATACTGCAATATTATATGAAGGCACTGACTGGTCTGATCTGAAAAATGTAATTGAAAATGATTTTATCAAGATTATTCGGTGGTTTAACAGTAGAAAATTAAGCATTAACTACTCTAAAACACATTTTTTACCATTTGGATCTTATGCTAGACACCTGCCAAATTACACAAATTTCTCCTTCAACATTAATGATCAAAAAATGCAAATTAATAGAGTGCCCAACATAAAATACCTTGGAGTGGTCTTGGATCCTCACTTACGATGGGACATCCATGTCAATTATATTTTAAAGAAAGTTAGATTTGTATCCTACAAAATTAAATACCTTGGGAATATATTGACAGAAAAATATCTTCGAACATTATACCATGCACTGATTGAGCCTCATCTCACATATGGTATATTAGCATGGGGAGCTGCATGTCCCTCACATATCTATAATTTAGATGTTTTTCAAAAAAGTATTCTAAAAATGATATTTAAAAAACCGAAACTTTATCCCACTGAAAAATTATACGCAGATGTTCGAATGTATGATATAAGACAGCTTTATTTCTTACACAGCATCACTCACTACCATAAATTTGTAAAGACCGACCAAAAAATTAAACATAATCATTATACCAGGTACAAAATTCGTGGCACAGTAGTTCCTCAACCGCATAAATCTATAATGCAGCGATCATATCTCTATTTAGCGCCTAAATTTTATGAAATTATACCTAAAGACTTAAAAGATTTACGTTTCGGAAATTGTTTCAAAAGAAATTTAAAAAAGTGGCTACATTCTATATCTAGGACTGAAATTCATAAACTCATAAATACGAACATCAACTAAATACATAATCTACTGTAGCTAATTTTTGTTCTTTTTTGTAATTTGCATTCTACAGTTTCAACTTCAATTATTGGTCCATGTACAGGCGATGCCTTCTATTGGGCCTGTTTTGATTTTATATTTATTTACTCATGTTGTTTGTTATCTTTGTACATTGAGTAAATAAATATTATTATTATTATTATAATCATAACGGGTACGGTTTCGGATATTCAATGGTAAGCCAACAAACCGGCGACAGTGGTACGAATTTTGCATAAATAATTATATGAATTGCCATTAGACACCATTCCGAAAACAGTGGATTAACACTGCCCCTTCAACTGTGGACAGTAGTCATGCTGTGAATGTCCAAGTATGTACAAATATTACTCCGAAAATGCGTAATTTAGTTTGATTCACTTTTGTCAAGCTTAATGAAACTAACAGAGCGATAGCATCTTCAGGACTATAACACGTGTATTGATTTTTATTTTCCCACTGAAACTCTTTTGATTTTTGTGGCTCTTGGCAGAGGGCCAAAGAGTGATTTCAGAATCAAGGATGCATCTCCTTTACCATTTTGTTGGCTGCAGCGGACATGAGTTCCTCAAAAGATCACTCAGGAGAGACTGCAGTCTTCGCTTCTTCTTCAGAGGTCCTGCTATCCAAACAGTTTTTGTTTGCCCATCCCAGGACACTGGATCTCTTTTTTAATTTGAGCTTGGCCGTTTAACCACGTTCCATGGACGGACACAAATCGAATACAGGCGCTGTTGGACTGATACCACTTTCCTTTTGTTAAAGACTAATCGAACATTTTTAGACTACACGCGAGATCACGACTTATATGAGGAAAGTCATAAAAATGTTTTATTGAATATATCCCCCAAAGAAACAATTGTGATGGAATCACTTGTTACCTTTGAGAATGTCCGAATGGACGCCATACAGTAGGACGCTGCACCTACTCAGATGTGGCAATTTATTACTAATCATTTTATTCCTCGTTCAGCTGAGAAACTCAGTCAATTATTTATAAAAGACAATATTACAGTTACCACTAACGAAGACAGTGACAATGACTGATTATGAATATGAATATGAATATTATTACTAATACAATTTAAAAATATTAGAATAGCTCATCTTATGCTAGTATGACAACCCAAAAAGAAATCAAATGAATGAAATTTCCAGATGAGCATTTTATCCTTAAAGGACCCACTTTGCTTCCCCTCTCCCTCTTTCTACGATCGATCAGGAATGCTAGGTTGAAAGCAGAGTTCTTGTCACTACCACCATTCATTAGCTATTTTATTTTGACAAGTGACGAATTTTCCCCTAAAAAGTAGTTGATGTTGAAGTTGAATGAAACAAGAGAGTGAGGTATTAAAAAAAAATACAATACTCGCATATGTCGCTATGAGATATGACACATTTTCCAGAGGTCCAATTCTCAGAGATTGATACATGGGTATTGTTCGATCTTAGAAATTATTTGGGCTGTTATTAAGTAGAATTAGCTAACTAGATAACGTTAACAACTGGGTGTGCATCCACAAAAAATACATAGTGGGCTTATTGGGTCGACCGTTCGATTGTCTCTTAGCTTTTAGTGCGGTGGAGCAATGATAACCTTATTTATTTTAGCTAAAATTGGACGGTATAGACTTGAGCAATATGTGATTCTAGAAGTATGCGCTTTGGACATCCTGCAAGCAGGTATGACATGATCTGGCCAGCGGAATCATGCGATTTGATCTCAATAGACCTTTTCTTGTAGAGTTTTCTACACAAGTAGGTCTTTTTCATTCAAATACAATCCACCGATTCACGTAAGCCAACCCATCGCTCACATTCAGCCATTATGTATACCACAGAGTCATTAAAAGTTGTACCTCTGGAGTCCGTATCTTTATGCGAAGCCACAAGAAACAATTAAACCACAGCATATTTATTATATCAATTATCATTAATTTATAGGCCATAAAAAAAGATTTGCATTAATACCTCACATGCAAATTGTTTTATTTTATTTAAACATGGAGCTGTCCTTATTGGAAGACCCTTTATAAAGCATAACCCTACACAAAGCTTTGACTAGACAAAAGATCTAAATGGAGCTGTTCTCTGAATACCCAACAAAAAAATCATATTTTGGTGGCGATATGTAATGAAGCGTTTTCAGCTATCTCTGTCTGACCTCATCAAATCGCCTTAGTTACAAACGGAGTGCCGTTGTCACAAGGGGGTGCTATAATATATCCTCATAATATCCGAATGCTGGCGTAGGCGCCATTAGAAAGTCGCTGAAGGCCTGAAGTTTAGTAATTCTCTTTAAGAATTCCTCACTCGCTATTATCAGGCAAAGTGCTGTTGCTCCTTCGTCTTATAAAGGACGTACGTGTATGTGAGACGCGGCATTACCATTTCCACCCATTTCTGCGTTTCGGCTCTAATTAAGAATAAAGGCACGCTTAGTAGATTCCGAATAGCCTTTCGACATTTTCACACTACCTTGTAGGTGTAAGTTCGACACTCACCCTTGGCGAGGGTTACACCGTTGCCCACCCAAGCACCTAGATAGGCACAGAGCAACTATATTTCGTCTTCTGCTGTGCATAAATACTGCTCTGAGCCTGTTTATATCATGTGCTATATGAGCACATGCCTAGCCACGGTGTAAACATGACCATTGTTCGTTTTTCAAACTTATTTGATCATAATAAAATACGTTCTTGAGGTCATGGGCCCCTAGGAGCGACCTACTGCACTGAAAATTTGGAAAATGTACCTTAAGGAGGATTAATCTAGATTTGGATAGATTTAGGGGCAATTTTTATACGTAGTTTGACCTATAGATTACATGAAGAACCCTCTTTTGGAGACGGTATTAGACAAAAGCGTACCCTAGCTTCGAGAAAAATTTGTCTGCCGATAGACATAAAGTACATGCGCTCAAGCCGGTAACGATTTATTTTTTACAGCTAATTACAAGTACAAAAATAAATATCTTTTGATAATAATAATAGTCGACATTCGACCTAGTACAATTATTATCTGATTCTTTCAAGATTTTGCATATGGCGGTGAACCGTTAGTATCCAAGAAGTAATCTCCAACAGCTCTGAAAATACAAAAGTCGTATTACTGTAGATAGCAGATATTTTTTATTTGTAAAATTGGGTTATTCAATGAAATTGTCCCTAAACCATTCAGTTATTTACAGAGTAAAGCTGTATAACTAAACAGTAGAACCACGAGTGCATCCATGTAGGTTTGATACGAAGTCTTATACAACTTAAGCGTATTTCAGACAATGAAAAGCTTGACATACCTTCTTATGCAAAATAGCTAGAAGCTTATTCTGTCTCAAAATAAACACAAAATACATGTTATTCAACCTATTGCTTTTCTAACAAACTCACTTTTTATCTATGTTATAGCCACCCATCCATGACGCACGCTGGTTCTTGCATTCACCTCGTTTGTAGGCTTCGTAGTTAGAGCACCTAGTAGCTGCGTACTTGTATCCTCTGATTGATTCTGCTAAATATTCGTAGGATCTACCGTGAGAACAACTTCCTGGAAAAGAAATTTTTACTGTATTCTTCAAATTTCAAAATGTCACAATAATTGATGGTCCCTAACGTAATATTATATCCGTGTGTTCTGACTATAAAAAATCCGGCAAGTAGGTTGACACGATACTTTCCAAGCAACGGTGTCATCCGGTCATGAAGGATTGTGTTCGACTCAAGTTAGCCTATCCGGGAAGCTCCGAGAAAAAAGTTACAACAGAATAGTAAAGTAGATCAAGTTAGTCAAGAGGGCCATAGAGCAACGTTTTAAGTGCCAAAATTAAGATATACCCCCTTTTTGCCCATAGCTACGACGCCACTGGAACAAAAAAGCTTTTTCATCTATGTCATAGAAGTAACCTTCTGACATACTTTTACCAAAATCCAGTATTTTCCAATCACTAATTCCCCATGTTTTTCTGGTCAATAAAACCAAATGTATTGACAGCATCTTCTTTACATTGACAAATATTAGATTTATCTTTCTTCCAAACTACAGTCCGTTTATTTTTTCTTTTTACTACCATATTTCTACACAGTGTTTGAAAGTCCCGTCACATGCTGATATTGCGAGAAGTCAGCACTCCAAAATGACAAGCGAGCTTTTTTTATGTACCAGATACGGCATCTTCGTCCATCATCCAGAAAACGCCAAAAACCCTGCAAAAAAACGCGAAGACCACCTAGAACACTGTTGTTCAATAAACCACAGGATAGTTTCTGATGAACCAAAGGTATGGCCACTCAATTCTGCTTTATTTTAGAAGTTTGGAAAAGTATTTTCCAAGTTATAGCTGAACCAAAAAGTAACAGACAGACATACAAACAGACCGACGGAAATGAATGACATGGTTTTTCGTGATGAAATGTCATGTAACATCCAAAATCTACTCGGTTCCAATTTTCGTGATTTAAAGACTTCCTCGTCAACTGGGTCGGAAGTCAAGGGGGCAAACGAAAAATAATGAAGACAGAAAATGTAGCAATGTTTTTTATGCAGAACGTACACGAGTACATCAAGTTATAGGGAGCGATTAAATTTGTAGTGTGTCGTGTGTTTGACCAGTGAGTGGTAGAAATACACAATAATATATTTATAACATGAACTGACCAGTGACATCTTGTACTCCACAACCTTCTTGGACAGCACCTCCATTTGGATAGTAGTCAGAGTGTCCAATCGAAATCGGGAAACCGAGTCGGCCTGCACAAGTGTGAATTACTTGAACGTATTTGGCATCAGTATAGTCCAGCCGACTCTCAGTGTCCGATGATGAAAACAATGGCCAAGCAGGGTCTAAACCTGGAAAATAAGATAAAGACATGCTCAATACAATTCTCGGAATTCATTCTGCGATTGTCATCACTAAAGTCATTACAAATAACTTAGCTTGTTTGCTCTTATTATAAGTGTGGATAAGACATGAGGTATAGCGACGAAAATCTTCGAAATTTACGAGCTGCTCTAACAAATAAAAACTAAACAAAAACTACGGGGGTCAAGAAATGAAAAGATGATAGATAAAACTACAAATAATTATCAAGTTGAAATTTCGCATTTCCGCTTAGATTACATTAATGCGTGTTATCTCACATACTTTTGAATTCATATTTGTTCCGTTCCCTTATCTAAGATCAATTTAAGCACGTGCTATTCGATAAGGTACACTTTAAACATGTATTGTTGTATTGCTGATCCATGTAGATTAGTGGATAGCTCTATAGTTTTATCCGGAAGATAGTGCTTAACCAATCAGGAGAATAGATCAAGAGAGAAACCGATTACCATAGGCCTTATTGGGATTATAATAATTTTACGAGGAATAGTCGTCTCGTTGCTGAGTCCAGCAGTCATAAGCTATCAGTTTGAAAGCCGGTAACACAAAACCGTTCAGTACCCATTGGGAAAATGTTTTCCACTCCCAGGTTATACTGGCTGCTCGGACAGCAATGGAAGATAGCAGTTGGTAGGTTGCGCTTTCCAGATATCGACGGGTGGCCCAATACGAATTCCTTGGAGAGATGGTTCCGATACTCTCTGTTAGGAACTTTTTTTAAGGGGGGAGGGGGGTGTTAAAAACCAGCCAGCCCATCCTGAATCACTTTGCCCATCGCGTTCGTCTCCGCGAGGAGATGGTGAATCGTATCCAGATGTTGCAAGGGAAAAGCTAAAACAATAGACACCTACTCAGTTTTTTGCATACTCCACCGAATTGGCTGCAAAATGGCGGACGGTTGTTTACTATAAACAATATTTTTCGAAATTGTGGTATTTTTTTCCTGCTATTTCCAACTAAAAATAATAAACTCTTTTGAATTATTTTTTTTGTAGATAAGGTTTTGTGTGTACTTTGAGAAAATGACGCTTAGTCATCTGATAGCCGTAACTTAAGATACCTGATATCGGAAGCTCATTTTCTTTCCTTTAATACCAAAATTTGATGATTCATCGCTTGTAAGTCATTGCAGTTTTAGGAAGTAGATGGTAATACTTGTGAGATTGTCACTTCTTGGATATTTGGAAATGCATCTTGTTTTTCCTACAGCGCGGTTGAATTTAATCAAGCATGATCAAATAGCACGTCTTCATTTGGTCGTAGCTTCGTTATTATTTTGTACATATTAGATTAGTCCAAAAATTAAGCATTACAAGTTTCTCTACATTGATGTGAGGGAACTGAAAGCATAACATTATCCGTGTTTAAGATTCAATGAACTCACCAATGATATAATCTAATTGACTATTCAGTGCAGCTCCAACCAATCCACTAACGTGAGCTCCAAGAGAATGCCCAACGAGAAACGTCCTATCCGTGGTGAGATGCTTGGACTTCTCTAACAGCTGAACAAACTTGGCCACGATCTTAGCAACTCCAGGCACTGCATTGTGAGCGCTGAGATAGTTCTTGTCTGCGTACTTGGACCAATCAACGATGAAAACGTTGACGTCTTTAGACTCCAAGATGGCATCTTTTACTAGATGGTTCAGTGTGGAAGTGCGGTCGTTGTTCCAACCGTGGATTACGAAACAAGTAGGCTTTTTGGGATCGAAGGGAGTCCTGCACAGAATAAAAAATGTAAATTTATAATAATAAAAAATACATTATAAGGGTGTCTATTAAATATCCGAACACCCCAAATAGTCGGCAACCACAAACATTTTCGAAAAAAATGCCATAATAAAAGTTTTAGTATAGGAATTTGTCTATGACCTCAAATGTAATATAGGTAATCACTTAGAGATCATCTGAAAGTCAAATTTAAACATTTAATCAATCAATTCTTTAAAAATAGCAACCACCAGCTTTGGCGGCAGATTCTACATCACATATTGTTATCAAAATGAAGGTTAATATTTGAATTTTAAGACTTAACCTCCAAATGGCATCTGAGCTCTGTCTATATCATATTTAAGAGTAAAAATAAATTATCTTAACTTTTGGTTCTTAAAAAATACCTAGTTGCCAAGCTTTATGAGTGTAGTCTTCAGAGATTACAGTGGGATGTACTGGTTGGACCACATATGACAACTTGAACTCATGTTTGCAAATGCAGTCTGATGTAGGATCTCAAATTTGACATAGTTCTGCTGTACAAAATGATAGCCTCTATTTGAATTGTCAAATTTAACTATCAGATTATCTCTAAGGTTGTTACCTATGTCACATTTGATGTCATTGAAAAACGTGTTTTTTGGTATCGTGAAACTTTCGATGGAATGTTAGTTTTAACTAGTGGTTGCCAATTTGCAGGGACGTATTTTCCAGACGTTATTAAGTCATACGGAGTGGACTCCTTGACTTTATGTATGAAAATGCACTCTGATATAAAATAAAATCAAAGCCCTAACTTTTGATTCATTTTTTCAAAATAATAAAGGTTTCCGAATATTCGGAGAGTTCGGATCCACCATTTGTCTCCAGATTATTATATTCAATTTAAAGTAATATCTAAATTTGTTTGTTTGTGCAACGTATAAGCCAGAACATTACTGGATCAGCAGGCGTAAAAAGAACTCACATTTTATCTCCAAAGGTCCATGCAGCCAAAATAATACTTACTTTGCAACTGAAGCATTAGCAACCTCTATTTCTAACCCACTATTGTTGTTCTTCTGAGTGAATATGTATATTTTTACATCTGAATCTGCAACTTTAACTTTATCGACAGGTTTCGTGAGGTCTTCCTTAACGAACACTCCTGGTAATTTCTCGTTAAGGATATAAGGCAGGGGGTATTTATCTGGTTCTGACTTTACTTTTGTATCTGGAACATTAACGTTGTTGAATGTTGTATTCAGAAGAACAGTACCTATACAATCAGAAATATTAACAAGAAAGGAAAACAAATGATACCACTTCAAACTTAGCAGAAGTAAGATAAAATCATTACTACAACAACATTTCAACATGCCCTTATGTCAACAGCTTTTAAAACGTGGAAAAATGTTGGTCACCAATATACTTTTTGATTTTTGAATGGATGAGTCTTAGGAGATTCACAATAAGTTTTAATGGTCAGAGTTGACTATGACATAGAAATGAGGAATGAAAGATCTGCTATCTCTGAGCTTGTAACTTTTAATTTAAATGTGGTGTATCTTTTCGTTCGTTGATGATCCGTTCTAAGACACCCACATACCTCCCGATTAAAATAACGCCACACATTAAGCATAATAACCTCCGTGAATACATAAATGTATACCTACTTGGATAGCAAATAACAACACAAATTAGGAGACTAAATCCCACAAGGATCTTCATTGTTAGTATTTCCGCAATGCTCAGAAAACTGCTCTGTTATTCGCGTTTTGAATTGCTTATAATGACAAAGTAGGTACTTGAAGCAGTGATTTTTATCGATATAAATCTTTTGTTGATTAATTGTTCTACGATAAATTAGAGAACGAAAATATTCATAGATGGAAATCAATCTACTGGCTCGGTTCTGCCCATATAGTGGAAACTTTCAACACCACCTTCCTCTTCCCGTTTGTCAAACTCATATGAATCAGACGTCCCATCATTTAAAGGGTAACACCGAACCAACGTCAATGCTGCAATTTACATCCCTATTCTGCCTCGGCTGTGTAGCACTCCTAGTCCAAAACTCACTACATACGCTATGCCTCAGCATATCTGATATTCACCTTCTTATTAACACTGATAGTAGTTAGACATCTATTTGATGTCTTCCTCATTGGGCAGTGCCACCGCTGCCAAACGTACAGGCATGCGCAGTCATACTAGACTGCACCACCCAAATGCCTAAAATGCAGCATGAGTACTGGATTCTTGCTTTTCGATGTCTCAAACGCCTTTGACAAGGTGTTGGCACGCGGGTCTCCTTTGTAAACCAATCCAAAAGGGATTTTCTTTTTGGCTTCTAAAATTACTCAAACTCTTTCTTGAAGGAAGGAAGGTTCGGATCAACATTAACAATGTTTTGTCAACAACACGGTCATTACGGGCCGGTGTTCCTCAGGGTTCGGTCCTAGGACCAATCCTTTATTCGCTTTTTATCCAAGATGTCCCTTGCCCCAGCAACTGTGAAGTCTACTTCTATGCTGATGACGACACTGCACGTGTCGCCTAGTCGTGTACTGGTGATCTGGTTCACGATGGATTGCAGAGTGCGATGGAAGATGTACTAGAGTGGGCGGAACGGTGGCTGATTAAAATGAATCATTCGAAAACGCAGGCTATTTATTGTACCAAAAAACATCGCGACCCCCCAGTAGTGGTTTCTGCAGACGGCAATCGTGTACCATGAACAAGTTCTGCCAAGAACCTCGGTGTCACCCTTGATAAAGGCATGACCTGTCAGAAACATACAGCAGCGTTGAAAACAAAATTCCAAATTGCGTTTCGGCAACTATATCCTTTGTTATGTAGATTCTCCAAATTGAGTTTGACAAACAAACTTCGCCTATATAAAATGATTATTAGACCAGCCATTACTTATGCATGTGCGGCTTGGTGTTTTCTTACCAAGACACACATGCAAAGTCCTCAAGTACTGCAAAGTAGAACTTTGCAAACAATTTGCAACGCTTCATGGTATGTCTCAAACGAGACACTACACAGAGACCTTGACATTCCTTACTTGAGGGATTATGTCAAGCTTCAGGCGTAGCGACGTTGCGCGACTCAGTGGACTACACAGTGAAGCAAGTTCCATTCAAGGCCACGGCTCGCACTGTAATCAAAAATTAGCGTGAAATTTTAGTAAACTTTAAATTACACTCTAACAAAACCGAATCAAAATTTGTTCAGTTCACGTCAAAATTAATCCGTGTACTAAGTCAGAAAGCCTAGGTGTTTCCTCTTCAACTAAAGACTTCTGTTTTTCTTTACTCTTCTCCTTTTTTCTTATCTTTCGCTTTCTCTTTTTTCTTGACATTGTCTGGTTTCTGGGCAACCAGGACTGACAGATTCGACTAAAGTACATTAGACAATGACAAATGGTCAAAGGTCCTACGGACCGCCCAGACAAACAAATGGAGGATAGTATCACTAAATGCCTTGCACATTATATCTTGATGATATCCCAAGATACAAAGACGAGACTAAATTCTTCATAAGGTTCATGTATTCCACAGTCATGATTTCATCTTAAAATTATTGCGTAATGACACCACTTGGGTCTTAAATAGGGTTCAACAGAAGGTACATTTTTTGCCGATGCCAACCTTTGGCCGAAGCAGAAGCCAAGGCCAAATGTTTAGGCTAATCAAAAATATCAGTTCAACACCAAACAGCACTGCCTGGCTGTATACTTTGGATATCAACAGTGCCTTCGACATTGTATGGAAACGTAAAATACTAAATCAGCTAAAAGCATGGATGATGGAAACTTGTTAGCATTTGGAAACAACTTTTTAACTGAAAGGCACTTTAAAGTACGCGCAAACGGGATGCTGCCCTCAATTAGATTCCAGAAGAACGGTCCACCTCAGGGATCCGTAATCAGCCCTACTTTATTTCTTATCGACATCAACGATATTCTGAAGACGATCTCAAAACCTATCCAAGCAAGACTCGATGCAGACGATATGACTCTTTTTCTCAACGGTAAAGTGTTGAAAACAAGCGCAAACCTGGTACAGGTAGTACTGAATGAATTGGTGAAAGTGGTCCAGCACCTTAGGATTTTCCCTTTCTCCAGAGAAGACTAGATGTATAATATTTGCTAAAAACCCATAGAACGTTTTCCCATATTGCTTTTATATGGCAAACCATTAGACTATATAAAGGAAATAAAATTTCTTGAAGTGTATTTCGATCAACGTCTGACCTGGAAGGGCCATGTTAAATACCACACCAAATCGTGTCAAAAAGGTATCAACCTACTTAAATGCCTGGCAAACAAGCACTGGAGAGCTGAAGGGAAAACTCTTCTTACTATTTACAGGCTACTTGTGAGATCAAAAATTGGTTACGCCTGTATGACTAACGCCTCAGCCAAAGCTTCAATCCTCAACCACTTGACACACTGCATAACTCAGCTTTGTGACTGGTACTGGGGCCTTCAGCACCACCCCCGTCAATAGCCTATACCAGGAATGTGGAGAAGCACCTTTAGCTATGAGAAGACATTTATTGAGCTTATCTTATGCTTTAAAAGTAGCCTCAAATCCTGTCTCACCAGTAAAAGAATTGGTAGCTACAGAGAAAGTATTCATGGAACACCGTTCAACCAAACATACTTAACCCCTAACTGGTGACCATGGGCCTGACAGACCCTGCGCGAAATTCAAATTTCTCCCACTCCCGGATTTAACTAGATTTTAGCTTGTCCGCCTAGGTACCCGTCTAATAACTATTTGCAAGTAAGACGTCGTTGTGTGTGCATCGCGGACTTTTACGAGAGAGTTTTCGTACGTTGTCAAATATTTCGCAGGGTCTGTGAGACCCAGAGTCACCATTTACGTGATTTTTGAATAATGGCATCTTCAAGACAAAAAATACATGCAACTGATAAAGATTTCGAAACTATTGCGCAGCGATGGTACGAAGAAGTAAAAAGTGACTTAAGTGATTAGGATGATGATATACAAGATCCCGATTATTACAATGACCACGATTCAACTTCAGAAATAGAAAATAATGAAGGTAACAACGATTCTGCTTCGGGAGAGGAACTTGAACCTGAGATGGATAAAATAAATGTTAGGGCGTGTTATGGAAAAGATGTGTGAGATGTAAAAAATCAGTTTGCTTACCATGTGTGGAAAAATATGTGTTGAATGTGCCAAGGAGTAACATTTTACTTTTTTATTTACCTCAAGTTCAGGTGCTGTAGTTTTCTAGTATATATTTTTCCAAAATGTTTATATTTTTTTATTTCATACTCTATCGATGTTATTTCATCAATTCCATATATTATAGTGTCTTAAAAAAAATATTGTTTAAAAAATTTAATAAACTATGCTGTTCGACAAATATGTGGACTTTTATTTAGTTTTCCTAATTTATGTTTGATAAATACAGATAACCTTCAAAATTATTTATAAAACATTGTTATTTGCCTCAAAATATATTAGAGAATTAGACAATATATAAAATTAAACAATATCTAAAATACATACAAGAATACAAAAAAAATAATATGTGGGTCTGAGAGACCCAGCGTCACCTCTAACGTTACCCGAATGGCACGTCACCAGTTAAGGGTTAAGAGATCTGGATATAGCTGGAATGCCAATTCCTTACCCATCCCATCTATCCACCATCCCACCATGGAAGATACATATACCGAACATCATCACAGAGCTGCTGAAATTTGATTAGCATCAAACTCCAAATGAAGTGATCATACAACATTTCCGAGAGCTCCTGGGACTCTACCCTTATCGAGAAGAAATTTACACTGGTGCTTCCCAAGTGAACGACAGTATAGGTGCAGCTATTTTGACACCTTCTAGAATAACCACAGTAAGGCTACCACAGGAGCTAACCATCCTAAGCGGAGAACTCTATGCGATTCTAGTTGCTCTTAATCGTATAAAAGATAGCCAAGCAAACAGGTCGCTTAACTCGCTAAAGCTCCGAAACGATCAATATACGGAACATGCAATTATTACAAAAATTAGAGAAACACACTACCATATCCTAAGTGGGTTCCATCTCACGCTGGAATAAGTGAAAAAATATTGGCAGATCAAAATGCTAAAAAGGCTGCAACTTCAGATGCTCATTTCAACCTGAAACCACCTGTGACCGATCTCAAAACTCAGATAAAAAGCCTAATACAGAGTAAATGGAATAGCAAATGGCAAGAATCTCCATCAGAACTGAAAGAACTAAAACCAACTGTTGGACCATGGGAAGTAGTGACCACCAACAGACAACATCAAGTGGTGATAATCCGTTTACGCCTAGGGCACACAAGAGCCTCACACGGATTCCTCATCGCCGGTGAATACGAGCCAATATGTGAAATTTGTGAAGTGAGTCTGGCTGTGTGATGTCATATGTTAATGGAACATCACAGAACAGATAACAATATTAGTGGTAACCTTAACGACACTATACGCTCGAACTGAAATGTAAATAATATTATCCAGTATCTGAAGGATATACAGATGTTACATAAGCTGTAAACTAACCAGCTGCTGATAGCCTAAGGCTTATGCAGTATTAATAAAAAAAAATGTCAGTTGTGTTATAAGAATATAATGAAAGATTATCCCACATACGTATACAGTGTTATTGTGTGATTTGAAAATCATATTTTTCCCCGTCGCTCTCCAAATGTGATCAGTGACGCAGTGTGGCTCCAAAACGAAGTTTTTGATTCAGGCCTCGAGGATCCTACAACCGGCTTTGGGAGATTGTTGTCAATTCATTTTTCATCCGACCCATTGGTATACATAATTACATGTGGGTTCAAAAAGGAGCAGTGAGATCGATTTTTGACTTCAAATATTCAGTCAATTCAAGTTTCTACGTTAGTGACCAATTTTCAATTATGAGGAGGCACTAATTTGTATTTTGAGTTATCGAGGATGAAACGTCTATACTGTTCTTTGACAGTCATTTGTCAGGCTTTATTGTCGGCAGTTTCGAACAAGACATTTTAGACATTTTTATCTCATCCAAATAGCTTAACAGCACAGATTTCATAAGTTCAAACTACACATTTTCCTACTTACTTGGCTGTGCAATTTGAACACTTTAAATTATCCCCAGTACAATCTTAAAAGTGAACCATATTAATTATAAACGAGTCAATCGTCAAGGAAAATTTCCATTAGTATCTAGAAAAATTGTATATCTATATTCAATACACTAATATTTTAATCTTCTATATGTATCTAAGCGTTATCACATCCATACAAATCTATATGTTTGTATGCTACCGTGCCAAACAATGCGCATTGATAAATGCAGCAGATAAAAGCACTTAAATTTTGTTGTCTCAGCATTAAGTTTTTATCGAAACAGTAATTCATCCAAAATGGAAAAAGTCACAAAGACACAAAAATAACTTTTTCAGCAACATTGTAATCAACAAACATCAATCCCATTTCAAGCTTCAAATAGCGCCTGCGCTGATAATTCACTGAAAATGTTCTTACCGGTTGGGAAAAGAAACTAATAATATGAATTTTTGTTGTGGAGTCTTCTATCGCGGTGCAACACCTTATTATTTATTGCGATTTTATTTTGGCTATTTTGGATAAGTAAATAAAGCATATTTGGCTAATCTGTAAGTTCTCTATTTTTCATGTTAAAACAATTTTGAATTGAATTATTACAATAAAAGCACAATGTATAGATACTGCAAAAACGTGCAAAAACAGCCTTCTGACAATTTTTTAATGTACGCCTTTGATAAATGACTTTCTAAGATTTCATGTTATTTGATACCAACCACAGGAAAAATAAAATTTCTCCAAACCAAAGTGTGCCCGTTCAGGCTACCAAATTAAGTTATTGTGACATTGAACATGACACATGTTGGTATTGACGATTGTACAAAATTCAGTTCAATTCGATTCACTTCAATCGACTTTATTGGAATACAGTACAGTTACAAATGACGAAGTCTGGGCAGTGACCATTCAAACGTAACCATGAAGATTTTAAAGATGCTTTCACTTTTACTCATTTCACCGCTAATTTAAATACCACCAGGGTTACAAAAAAACCAAGCTTCAAAAAGTATAGTTCACTTGAGGTAGATTGGTTACTAAAGTAACTCGAACCAGATTCTTGTACTGTAACTACATGTATCTCAGAATCCAGAAGTTTTTTCAGTGGATTATACCTCAATAACACAGACTATTGATTTTTTAGTACAATAATCTTAAAATGGCCATAAAAACAAGGAACCTTCAAAATACCAGCACTCACGTTTACATTTTCTCAAAATTAATGGATATTCCGAAAAAACAGAGCTGACTGGCCTGCCGAAAAGTCAATTCTTTTTGCAATCGTAACACCTTTCTAGAGACTTAGCCGCCGGCTGTGAATATATACTCGTAAAGTATAGTCTCCATGGTTTATCAGTGTTCTTGAATATGTGCTACAAACACCTACTTTCTCCAAAACCTGTTCATGGGCGCGATGAATGGCTTTTTTTGCATTCTGAGCTTATGCGTTATATCGATAAGAACCAGTATTATCAATACTGATCTTGGGTTATTAATCAGATCCTTCTTAATGCAGGTGAATGCTGAATGCAAGGATTACCGCCTTCTGAAAGATAAGTGGAATTTCGGTAATAAGCATTGTTTAACCACGTATACTCATAAATTAAACTTCATTTCATAAGCCCTTTTACTATCAGTTAATTCATAATTTCAGTATTCACACATATAAATATGAGACTATTGTATGCAGTCCCTAAACAGATCATTTCGATATTTGTTGTATGCAATAGTGCCACTGACAATGAAGGTATTTTATTTAACTGTAATTTTTGCAAGTAGCATATGCTGCAAAACAGGTAAGTAACCGTTTCCAATGTTATTGATGATCGTCGAGGGTATGACATCGCCAGTTTAAATATTATTAATGTTGCATGCTTTAACATATCGTATCTCCTAATGAGGTATTAGATATACCTATTTCTGACAGTTATTAGTCAGCCAGTTTCAGTTGATTTTCTATTTTATTTTGCTTGCCTCAAAAATTATTTCTATTTTGTATTTATTTATTCATTAACACCTTAAACATCAAACCAAAATTATATATTCCTTCCTAATGATCTTATTTTGTGAGAAAATAAATATCGTTAGAGAATATTTCCATCGTTCGTGAGGTTGGAGTTTTTATGATATGTGCATTCACTCAAGATCATCTTCTTTCAGTTCCTGTAGATTTGGTTGTAGAGGAGGAGTTGCCGTCCGAGAGTAACATAACCCTCAAATTCTTTGAAACTGGTATTCGGTACCATTTTTTCAGTCAAGCAAACCCATTCAGAAGCCGCAAACTTCGTATTGATACAATTGAATCAGTGCCCCTTGACTACTTTGACGCCAACAAGGAAACTTTGTTCATCATACATGGTACGTTTTTTGACCGCTTCTAAGCTTTCAGATCACATTCCGCGAAATGATAGCTTATGCTATTATCTATCCTATTCTTTAATATTTGAACGAAAAATTGCGATTTGTCTTAGGCTGGAAGAGTCACAATGAGTCTGAAATCAGCTTCCACATCAGGGAAAGGATCTTGGATCGTCATGATGTGAATGTTTTTGTTGTGGATTGGCATATAGTAGCAGGAAAGAGTTATCTAAATGCTCAAGGCAATGTAAGAAAAGTTGGACAGTACATTGCCAAGTTTATTACAAAGCTTCAGGATATGTATGGACTCAGGTATAGCAAAATCAATAACACAACCTCTGATCGAATCAAATTACAGGAAATATACACACAATGCACTGCAGTTTCATAATAATGTTTACTGGTTAAAATAAAATATACATTATATTGTATCTCTAAAAAACGAGGAAGTCCTCTATTGATTAGAACAAGTGCAAGTATGGTAGACTATCACTTATCGTATTCTTCCTGTGCATAGAACAAGATTCTAGTTACTCAACTAATTCCTGAATGCTGGCTTGGAGCAGTTGAGTTCCTATAAGCTTGTTCTTTCTACAAAAAGAATACAACGAATATGAATAATATTTCTTTATCCTTCAGATTGAATAAAGTGAAATTTGTCGGTCACTCTCTGGGAGCCCACATAGCTGGTAATGCAGGAGCAGCTCTAAACGGCGAGGTAGACCGGATTACAGGACTTGATCCTGCAGGACCCCTCTTTTCCGTCAAAGATACTGACAATCGTCTAGACCCAAGTGACGCCAAATATGTTCAAGTTATCCATACCAATGATGGCTTCCTCGGCTTCAATGGACAATTGGGCCATGCTGACTATTATCCCAATGGAGGAAAATCGCAACCAGGTATTGTGCACTGTCGCCAAATAATGAATGTTTTCGCACACGAAGTTTTAGCGATTTCCATTTTTTGTTTTTGGCCTTTTTTTTCGCAGCCACTGGACCGATTTTCTAAAACTGCATAGATTTTTCGTCCTTGGCGTAGTAGTAGCATTGTGTGAAAGTTTCATCAATATCCGAGAGGGAGAGCTCAAGGTATAGGCGCTCATGAGATTAGCGGGCAGACCGAGAGCAGATACAAATACCGACAGACAGATAAAAATGAGTGTCATGGTTTTTCGCGATTTACATGTCATTTACATCCAAAATACATAACATTCCATTTTCGAAAATAAATAGCAAGTAAAATGTATAGATCAACAACAACAATGATAGACAGCAAATACTAGTAGTAGTGAACCCAAATTATTAGTAATATTCAAAAATGGTTTGATTGCAATGATAGTTCTGTGCCCAACAAGTCTACGTGAATGCACACATTCGATGATACCTAGAGTGTTTTACATTACTTACATTTTACCTAGGAGGAGAAATATAACTTCTTCTTATAGAGATGCGTTAAGTAATGGCAAATTTCTCAGGTTAGTAATAAAAAACCTTATTTCTAGGTTGTTTCGATTGTAGAGGTATTCAGTAGGATATCTACCTGACAAGTTATACTTTTGATTTGAAGGTGTAATTGCCAAATCTACATGCTGTAACTGACAGAAGACAAGTTCAAATGACATTCAATATTTACTTAAGCAAAGATACTTTTCAATAAGGCATTGCGCTCTCGGGTTAGTTACGAAAATAAAAATTATTCGTTGGATGCGGTTCATTTTGTTCAAATAATGGAGTTATTCCAAGTATCAGTGATGTCCATCCAGAATAATAACTTCAAGACTATTGATTATTGTTGTAACGAATATTTTTTTTTTTTTGTTAAAGCGACATCCTTTGTCTTTTGTGAATAGAGCCAGTCACCAATTATTTGGGATTAGTAAAAAAAATGAATGACTGAAGATGATAGATCTCTTACCGTAATACTCGGTTGACATTCATTAGACTTTCGTGAATCAACAGGCTCAAAATACGCTGACCTTTTTTACCTTGCTAAATATATGGTTATATTTTCCAGGATGTGGCTTAGATTTGGCAGGCATTTGCTCTCACTCGCGGTCATATGCTTACTACGCAGAATCTCTAAATTCTGAAAGCTTCATAGCATATCAGTGCGACAACTATGAGGAATATCTTCAAGGATTTTGTGTTTACAGTCATGTTTCCATTATGGGAATGTTCAACGTGGATATTAAGTTAGTATATCAACTTCATTTCGTCCAAATTAGAATATAAAATTCTACCTTATACTTCAGAGTACCAAAGCCTCGGCCTCCATTTGAATTAGTATTTCTGATAAATAGTATTACACGGTCAGCAGATGAAATTTTTATCTTTAAAACTTATTTGTTTTCTATATTCTCTATTTCAGTGCACGTGGCAAGTACTACCTACGAACCTATGGGAATTTCCCATACGCAAGAGGATGGAAGTAGTATGTAGGAATTTTTTAAAACATACCTGTTATTCAGTATAAATAAAATAATGATGCTATATTATTTGTTTAATACCATAAAAATATTTTATATGTGCAGCATTAGGTGGGATGGGATCAAGGGGGTAATTACTTAGGCAGGATCATGCGGTTAACGTTATTTATAAAGTACGTGCTCGCAATAAAAAGTAAACAGTTCGGGAAATATTGCTATTATCTTGAATGCAAAGCATCAAATAAAGCGTCAAGATCCTACCCCAACCCACCTAAAAGACCAACCAGTAAAAACCAAATTGGTTTCACCGGTACTATTTTCCATTGGACGTTGAATGTCTTAACTTCCTAAAATTATTTTGATTCTAAAGGGTGTTATTTGGAAAAAATGTTCACATGACCAATAATATTGAAATGTCATTAAAGTTATTGTTTCTATCCCTTGACAGTGTGTGTGTGTGGCTGTTTGCAAAAAATGCAACCCGGAATAGGTTATAAAGGCGGTGAAAAAAACATTCGGTAAACTCCAATAGTATCGCCTCGCTTTGGGTACCATTTGTGCGATCTACGCTCAAAAAACCGGATTCTGAAAGAGTATTGCGCGAGTTACTACTTTTTCCCTCGTAAACTTTTGTAAGAACCTTCACACTGTTTTGCTTTAAAAAAAAAGTATTACAATTTTAAGATTTTTCACGCAAATGCGAGTATTAAATACAGTTAGAAATAATATTGGCAGCATTTTCGTAAATAGACCTGATGGGGCAGTCAGTTATGTGGCCTGCTCGAAAAACGGCCCCCTTTTCCGTTTAAAATAATCACTATGACTAGACTTGCGAAAATTATGAGGCAAGAATTATATAAATTGACATTATGTGTCAAACTGAAACTGCGAATTCAACTGCCTTTCTGTCCGCCATATTTGTATACAATGTGTGCATTGAGAGCTCACTGTCCTGCCAAAGAGTAGTCATATCACTTCGTGAATTGTTTTTATAATGGGTTGTCTCCGTTGAGCTTGGGTTTCTTTTGCATCGAAGCTGATTACAAATTGGTGGTTACATCATCGTGTACTAATATAATGAAAACTAATGAAATCTCAACTGTGTTGTCAAGCATCAAAATACTTAAGATTTCATCAGAAAGTCATACGAAATGAGTAAACATTCTCGTATAGTCTTAGGGTTATGCTAGATAACTGAGAACTACGTCAAATACATCGACCACTGGTCAGATGGGGAATGATGAATAAAGGTCCAGGCAAAAGTAAATTTAAATAAAACGTGTTTTCACGGGAGTGACAATGAATTCATCCAAAAAGGATTATCTGTCTGGCAACACTGCATTTATCTCTGACCAAATAACAACAGCACGTGTTTAGATACCATCAGCTGTTCGTGGACGCCAGGTTTTGGGTTACATCTCTTATATCTCTCACTGCGAGCACCTAAACAACTCCTTCGACTGGGTTTGTAGAAAAATGTTGAGGAGACTTAAAAGTAAGCTAAAGTGCCAGCTGACGTGCTAGTAAAGTAAAAAATAACTGGCGTCAAGTACCCAACACTACCTTCAGTTCATAAACGATTACATTCCGCATGAGTTAGTCTCTTTTAGAAGAAAGTTAGCTACGAACATGTACAACAAAGGAGTTGAATAGATCATGACAGTCAAACAAGCTCAAACAATTAGTCGATAGTGGCTACACATACTACTAAGCACCCAGCAACGTGACAACTCAGCACGGCGTTGCATGTACGGATACAAGTATCATTATTCATTGATTCACTTAGTCCTCCTGATTCGAAGCAGTCAGACGTACGCTTGCTGAGTTGTCCGGTACGTGTATATCTCCGTTATGCCACCTTTAAGGGCAAGGTTATCACGTAAAAAAACTATAATTATAAAGTCAAAGAAATCGGCAAAATGTGAACTTCTGGACTAGATACATTCCACGCCTACTACATAATATCAAAAAAATCGATATAATGTTACTTTTTATGTCACTTGATATGGGTGAGGGGTTGAACCGTAACTAGCAACATCCAATTTTTAACCCGCGCCATTTTTTTCTGAAAATGTCCAGGATCTTCTGAAATGTCGAAAATACAAAGTACAAGCCACTGGACCGACTTAAAAAACAAAATACGAGCGGCACTTCCTAAGTTGTAGACGGGCAGAGAGACAGACTGACGGAAATGAGTGACATGGACTGTTGTCATATAACTTACAAAAAACATATCTCATTTTAGAATTCTTTACGTCAGTGGCGTAGGAAGTAAAATAAAAGCGTTGTTGCACAAAGGTCACTTTTGTGCTATGACGGCTGGTTATAAAAAACTAATATACCCTGTATTTCTTTCCTACAAAATATTGTATATGTTTCTGTTATGACATTGCAGCTAACCTGCAGAGGAATCAGGGCGGGAATGAAAATATACGAGGCGCTCAGACATTAAAAGCAGCATCTCCATGCATGGGGTCATAAAAATTAATTAAAAAACAAAGGACACGCGCCTTGGTCCAGCTCCGACAGAAATAAAGACTAAGGGGAGGGGGTGGGGGAGAGAGGAGATGAGACACTCACTGAATTTCTGAGTATGGCATGTGAAACGGGCATGACGGTACGTGGTATATACATGCATTTATACATCATTCGGAATAATATTTCCTGGTATTTCGTGGTGCAGAGGTTTTGCAAGGCGTAGTCTGATATTGTAGAAATTTGGTCCCCGTTTGCTCTATGCCGTTTCTCAACATGTCCACTGCTGATTTAGATTCTTCCTCTTTGACTAACTCATCATTTTATCCTTTGGATTTATGTTTAATTGGACCAGATCTTAGGTTTTGTACTATACAAAGAGAAACATTTACAAGAGAAGGGTTAAATATTCTGCATATACAAAGTGATATAAAAAATATTGTTAGAACAGGGCAGAAAGTTCTCCTAGAGGTAAGTGTCTGCAAATATGCTGCTGAAGCGCCCCCTTCATTGAGATACAGAGCGATGATGTTGTATTTACAAAATAGAAGAGAATTACCTTAAAAGTGAAAGAGACCCAAACATTTTTACAGACACCTAGTGCTGACATCATGCACAATACATACAAAACTCGCGCTTTTGTTATGGTCGAATTGTAAAAAAGTCGATACCACTAAACTTAAACCTTTTTGCGATTTTTTCCCACAAATAAAGGCTTGTTATTATAATTAAAAATGTCATGCTTGGCTCGAGATGTAGAAGATCGGATAAATTGATACCTGCAGAACAAAAAGGCCCTGTTTTACGCCACCGACTGTTTGGAAATACTTTTCCAGTTTTCGAGTGGGCACTCAACTCGACATAAGTTATATACCTTGAGAAAGTTTGCAAGATCATTCCCTTCTTTATTAAGAGCTTCAATCTGTTCTATGAAATCACAGACGTTGAAGGTAGCGAAGTTTGACATTTGTATAAAATGTACCAGAAAAGTGATATCACGTCAACATAATGCTACTTAAAGAATATTCCTGTCTTGTTTTTGGTCCGTTCGATTAGTGGCGTAGAAATATACCTCGTCAAGGGGACATTTTGGGTCCCCTGTTTAAAGTAGCTCTTTGTGTTATTTCCCGATATAAGCCTAAAGAAAATTGAAATGCAATTGGATTTACAACTGTTTATTAGATTGATCTCTCCTCATCTTTCTGAATCCAGATGTTTTGGATTTATATGGGATGTTGTTTCATGTGCATTTCTGATGACAGCAAGTTGGTATACTGCCGCTGGGTTCCCAGTTTCCAATTCAGAATTTCGCAAATACTCAAACTGTAACCCTTTCAACGAAATGCTGGAAGACCTGTCCCTGACATCGCCTAACATGGTTCGCCTGAGCACAAAACGAATAATCTTGTATGTATATTTTTCGCGGTCTGTGCCTTCCCTCCCCTCATCTTTCCTCGACACGAAGCCGACCATATTTATAATAATATATTTAATTAGCGACGTGGTCATGTCAAAAGCAGGAGAAGCAGGAATAGCAGAGGCAGTAGCAGGAGCAAGCTACACAGGCGGCGACGGCTTTACAGTAGAGTTACTTTGTCTCTGCACGTATTAAGGACTTAACATGTGATGTGCCTGTGCCCGACGATGCCACGTCGCTCCCCCTTTTCTCCCCCCGTTTGTAGCCCGACGGTGCTCGTTTGCCTACGCCTCTCACGTCCTTTTGCTCATGGACAGGGGCGCCCACTGGTCCCAATTCAAGAAATCATTAACTTAGGGTCGAAAGTCAAATAATCGATCTATTGCTTTTCTGTAGATACCTTATACTGCTACAAACAACTTTTATAGGTCAACAGTTGGTAACATACGGCCTAAGTTTAAAGAAAAAAATATCGCTTGATTTTTTGTACGGAATAAGAAAATCTGCACCATTTGAGGGTGCACTAATCACGGATTCGAAGTGAGACTCATGATACATGGTTAAGTGTATAACTATCCACATTTTCTTCATAAGCACCTATTTCAGAAGTCTGACACCTAACAAAATAAAGAAACCTAAACATATCTTTAAAGAACTAACAAGAACTAACGATGGACTTGGATAATATATACCTATCATACCCATGGGTGCATTTTCAACCTTAAAAATCAATCAATTGAGCAATATCATGTATATTTTTTATAATTTAATTTTTATTAATAATTTTGTTCTGACCCACTAAAATACATAGTCCAAATATATCGGTACCTACTTGTATTTCTAACTGTCCCTAACTCGGTTATCTAAAGTCTTTAGGTTTGTTATTGTAATTGAAAAAAATTAAAATGCCTGTATCTGTTTAGGTCTCAGCATCGATTAACACTTTCCATCTGGCCGCAGACGTTTGCAATAGGTAGTTATGAAGAAAATATCGACAGTATGGCCTCTGCAATATATCGTCGCTTCGAATACGTGATTTGTACGTAGCCAAATAGCTACCGTACAAAAAGTTAAACATTTTTTTCTGCAAAAGTACGTAGTCCATTAATTACAAAATTAAGATCTATAGAAGTTGTTTCTAATAGGATAAGCTTTCTGCAGATCGACCCTTTACCTTTCAACCCAAGTTAATCATTTTTTTAAAAATACAATAAAAACAAATCGAATTTCTTTATTTTGTTAGGTCGCAGACTTATAAAATAGGTGTTCATGAAAAAAATGTCTACAAACAAGTACAAAAAAATTAACCAATATTTATAGGGCACATTTTACCAAATTAGTACCCATTGTTTATAATAACAGCCTACAAAAAAAAGTAGATCCATTCTTTGGCTTTAGATCCTACGACCATGATTTTTTTATTTGGGACCAGATATTCGAAAATCCCTTCATCCAACGATGAACGATGTCTGAGAGATTCTAAGAAGTTACTGCAACTAAAGGAGCTCCTACCACGACCTTTTGCTAATGGACAGTAATGGAGTTCATCAAAGCCAGATAGCTATTTGGTCTACATCTAGCATATCTCAACAAATCTAAGACTAAGATGGCCATAATATGTTACTGCTCTATCTCTTCGCATCAATTATCTCTATCAGTGACATCTTATATTTGTCGTTCAGCTTTGCAAAAACCTAGCAAAAATTAAAAAAAAAAAGTAGAAAAAAATGAAATACGTTACCTACTTCAAAATTAATATTTCGTATTATGAGTTGCTCGTGGTTATCGTATCCTCCCCAGATCAGATTATGAAGCTTATAATTTATGGCGTATACACTACTTTTTACGTCAAAGTTTCAGTGAATCTGTATCATCCATTACGAGCTTTCATGTAATGTAATAGAAATTTGCCATTATTTTTTTTCTCATGTACACCTTGAGTTGAAAGGACTACTATTTTTACCTTCACTTCTTTTTAACAACATTCAGAGAAGTTCCACCATTTGTGTAAGTTGTAGTCAATGATGCTTTTGGTCCTTGAAGTACTGGCTAAAATCTAGAGTTCTTGTTAAATCTTGTTAAATTCTATAAGGTATCCAGAAATATAATTATATGTACTGCCACACTTATGGCACGTGCTGGGAACTGATTACTCAACTGTCTGTAGATCGATCCTTTCAACTGTCTTCTTAGAGACAAACTGATCTCAAGTTAGGATTCAACGACCGCAAAAACCTACCTGACTCACCTCTAGACCTCGGTCAGGATCCAAATGCTAGATTCATCAAGTTGTCCTTAAAACGACCTTCAAGTGTCCTCATAGTTACTAACTTCATATAGTGTTATTGATTATACGAACTTCCGCGCTGACCAAATGTTGAGTGAGCTGTAAAGGTCGAGATTCTTTGCGACTCCAAACGGGCTGTTGCCACATCACTCTATTTTTTACATGCTCTATTTCAGTGAATTGTCCACTTTGGCTTAAAATGGAGCAGCATGGCAAATTTTTGGAGTGAAGCTCAGATACGAATCATAGTTTCTGTATTCGTAAAAAGCATTAATTATCGTTGTGTCAGAGGAAAAATTTGATGATTGTGAATGAAGAGCTTAACACAGCGGCCAAGATGTCGTGTCACATCGTCATCGTAGTCGTTATCCAAATGTCGTGTTCATGACAGCCGTCGTCGCCTTAACGATGCATTTTGAGTTCATGTGACATCTCCATTTTGACATCGCGCCTTTAACATCTGAATAACATGTCAATAAAGACTTCTTGAGCCGTGGCTCAGCTACAAAAAGGACTATTGCAGATCTTTGGATCGCCAATAGACTTAATGTGCCTATGTATTTTTAAAGTAAGAACCGATTGCGCATCGTGTCCGCGCATCCTGTCACGTGACGTCTGTTCAACCTCAGATACTCTTGGGTAGTATCTCACTACGCCGTAATTAGGCGCTGACAAACATTACTAGAGTTTAGGCGCGCTTTTATAAACAGTCGGCGCCGCGTGGTCTCTAGCGGCGTCATTATGCTTCACGGCAAAGATCAACTTCCGGTTGCGGCAAGAGCACAACAGCAGTTTCTCTGACTTTTATATTTTCCAAAACTTAAAGAATATCTTGGTCGAAAGTGCTCGGAAAATGATGACATGTTGACAGTTGACAATTACTGACTTATTTAACGGTCAGGCGGCAACGTTCTTTGACGACGGGATCCAAAAGCTGGTGCCACGAATTGATGTGTTTAAATGTCTGTGGTGACTATGTTGAAAAATGAAATAAATGATCATATTTGGTTTGTAATACAATTAATGTTCATAAATGACTATTATCTGACTCCATTACTTAAAAAATGGCTCTCGTACTCTGGAAGCTTACGTCTTCAATTAACTTATGCTTATTGTATCATTCACAAAAAGTGGCAACACTGACAACTTACACCTAGCTGAACTGAATCTGTTTGCTTTGTATCTCTGTCACCATGACCAACCTCAAACAACGTTTTTTCTTACTTATTACCAGTCATCGATTCGGCATCGAGTCGTGTGAGGACAGACAGATGGAAAGCAAACAAACGCATAACACACAACATAATGACCTTTTAGTAGACCATGCCTGCTTGTTTGTCTCCACACGACTGGACCTACACCTACATATAATTGAAAAAAAGCATGAACAACTTTGTATCCGGTTGTATCCGCTACATAGGCGGAATACAAAACGATTTAGTTTCAGCCTGTATGGTTATTGTATGTTTTGCAATAAACAAATAACAACAATATACCAAGATCTACGTGGCTCATCCTTTTTTTCCTTTTCTCACCCTTGCTCATCCTCTAAAAGCCCCTGCAGCGATCAGCTCGACGAGATATATATCTTCGATTATTTTCGTATGCATACCCATACATGAAAAGCGGGGGGCCATAAACCAAGTGGCTTTATTCAGATACATTTTTATCGCCAGCGTCATACTGTTTTTAATGGTTGTATCCAATACGGGAAATGGCTTGCTTTATTTCCCTTGCCTTTATTAGAATATTTTGAATCCGAACGACGACAATGGCTCCTTTGTGGAAGTGATGCTGAGAAGGCGGTAGAGGAGGCTTTAAAAGGTTCAATTTTTTCCTAAGAGTGGAGTCTGCTTAGCCTTTAGTAACTAAAAATTACCTAGATCTAATTCCGGTCTAGTTATATGAAAGTGTAATTTTTGTTGGATATACTGTAATGTATATTAATATAGCGTATGTTTTAAATTCGACTCTCATCATTGAGATCTCGGAAGCGATAAGGAAATATGAAGTTAAATTGAGACAAAGGTGCGTATTTAGGTAACTTTGAAGAATGTGCTTGGAAGTTACACATAAACCTTGTCACATTTTCTCCAACCCAAAGTAGGAGAATTAGAATTTCGACGTGACGTTTCGTCCATTGTCATCAATTATATTTTTTCTTCCGGACGCTATATTGGATCCTTTACAGGTGAATAGAGTTCTCAGTTCGGATTTGAAAAATGTTTAATATGCATTACATTAGTTTTGAAAAACTATTATTATTAAAGAACCTGAATTTCCTAAAGAGACATCGAGATTTTCTGAAATTCGCTTATTTTGTTATATCAGCCAAGCATTCCTCCAGTTTTTATAAACTAGGCATAGATAAACAGTCCCTGTTTCCTTAATGTGCTATTGTACATATGATATGGATAGATACTTTAAGCCGATGTCTGAAAAAGTGATGTTCCTTTAGTTGGTCGTATAAGAACCGATATAATGCAGCCGTTTTCATATTATTCAAGAGTACTAATGGAAACGTTGAAAAAGGTATAATTTTAAGTAGCTGATAGAACAATTCTTAGAATAAACATAAACCTCGACGATGTTGTACCCTGCTAAACAGATTCCATATCCGTCATAACCAAACCGATACGGATATCTTGCAATTAAGTAATGTTGGTCAATGTGTGAAGTCAGGAAGAGAGGCTAATATTAATTTATATAGCGCTTGTTATAGTCGATAGATGTGCCAATTATTTGAATATCGTTTAGCATGCGGCTCAAAAACTAGAGCAACCTGTAGCTGGTAATGTAATCTAATAAACACGTGTTAAGCTATCATTTTCAAGACAAACTATGTAAATAATCGTTTTATGTAACTGGCTTTCCAATGTCAATGTATGACATACATTTTCTGAATCATATTTCATGCTATGTTCACTTGTAATAATGATTGATAACAAGAGACGGCATGTTGAGATTGTAATTATGCCACCCCAATCAATCTCAAGAAGATATAGCGGTTTTAGGAAAATTTGGCTTTTACTTCCCACGCCTACTGTCAAGGAAGTACGGTTTGTAATTGCGGAAAATTTCGAAAACGAGATATTATGTTTTTGATATTATATGTAATATATTTACATCAAGGAAAGCTATATCAGTTATTTTCGGTAATGTAATCTAATAAACACGTGTTAAGCTATCATTTTCAAGACAAACTATGTAAATAATCGTTTTATATAACTGGCTTTCCAATGTCAATGTACGAGTATGACGTACATTTTCTGAATCATATTTCATGCTATGTTCACTTGTAATAATGATTGATAACAAGAGACGGCATGTTGAGATTGTAATTATGCCACCCCAATCAATCTCAAGAAGATATAGCGGTTTTAGGAAAATTTGGCTTTTACTTCTCACGCCTACTGTCAAGGAAGTACGTATTGTAATTGCGGAAAATTTCGAAAATCAGATATTATGTTTTTGATATTATATGTAATACATTTACATCAAGGAAAGCTATATCAGTTATTTTCGTCGGTCTGTCGGTTTGTCTGTCCGTCCGGTAATCCTTGCCCCGTCTATAACTTGGAATGTACAGTTCGGATTTGGATGAAACCTTGAAGTCTTTGAAATTCAGTCCAGTGGTGGCCTAGAAAATAATAAGTTGAAAAAATAATCGCTTGAACTTCGTTTTTTGATGGTTCAGAGGATCCTGATCATCCTTGGAAAAATTAGGGGTAAAAAATTAAGGGATGGGCATTGTAGGGGGTAGGGGAGGGTATTTCTCAATTATCTTATGTTAATATATCTATGCGTACTAAATCTCGGAAATTCTACGCACTTATCAGACATATTTCGTATATCGTAGATGTTCGTAACTTTTTTCTCAGGGGGGGTCCAACTTGTTGTGAAGATAATCCTTTATGAAATGATAATGGCGTTGTGTTGTAAGTGCAGACTCTTCCTACTTGATGCCATTTCTTTGTCTGTCTCTGGAAATACTTTGAATTGCTGAAACTTCTAAGTCCCACTTCCTTAGCTAAATGTGTAATTTTGCTTCTATTTAACCGACTGCGCATTTCTTACCGCTTCCGAGGTCGTAGTGGTGAGAATCCAAAGACTTACCGTCTCAACGACTGCTGCGCAACTCGTCCTGTACCTATCGCGCAAGGTCAAGCACATATTGCAGACTAAAATGTCTGTGGTGTAAGCTGCGTTTATTCCATAACATGTTGCAGACTCTACAACCTTCTGGCACATGTGCGGACACGTGACCAAAGTTGTAATGGTAGCGTATCTTGAGACATGCAGGTTTGTTCCATACTATAACCTTCCGTGAAACCATTCCTAATTCCTGTGAGGGTCGTCCGACACTTCGTTTTGGAAAAAGGGATATAGGGAAAGATCCTGCTCTTGTTGGTAATTTCCATAAATTAGAGGAAATCAATTAGGGCGGATGCGACGCGACGCATCATTCGGAAATAATTGAATTATAAGGAGGAGAATCTATCCAGGCCGTATTAAAAGACAATCAAAATGCAAATGTTACGCATTTAAAAAGATTCCGGTGCCGCCCGTCGCGATCGGACTGTGCTGCCATGACGAAATGACTTTCGATTCTTAGGAGAATAATAATATCTAGAAAATGTAATGAACCGAGTTTGAGTAGGAGGAGAGAAATAAGATCTTCGAACTGGAAAACAGAAGGTAAATAATGCATTTCATTCAACAAAACTTTACGCCTAGTCGACGTTCACAAAGGATCTGTTTAGATAAGTGCATATTACCTAATTCTAGTAACCAGTTCCACAAACTCTCGCTGTCAAGCAATCCATATACCAAGTACGAAGTGTCTACTATCTTTTTTCCGTGGCATAAACCAGCACGTTTCATCTATAGCCTAGACTCCTCAGTATATCCAGGCACATCGACAGCAGTGGAATATCATGTTGTTTATACACGATGTTAGTCAAGTAACTGGACAAGCTTCATGACGTCATTCTTTGAGTGTTTCTGATAAAAAAAGTTCCTATCTATGTCCATAAATTCGTTATTCTGATGGAATCGTAACAACTCTTAAGCTAATTTTAATATCGTGGCTATCTAGATTGCCGGATTTAGCGTACGTCTATTAATTCTATTCTTTAGGAGCTTTCGAATTTAGGAAAAAAGTGCGAGACCCCGTATCTCGGAAACAAAACATTGTGGGGACCTATGCTCATATGTAGCTCCTTTTAATCACCTAGAGAATCACCCCTAACGTTTAACCATGTAATAATTAAAAGGTTGAATCGGAGCAGAGATCATTAGATCATTAGAAACTTGTTGATCTTCATTTTTCGAGGTCGTCGAACCTTTATATACAAAATTGAATTACGGACATAAGGAAAAGGACGATTTAGCACATGATATCTTAGGCAGTTGCACTAAATACAGCTCAGCTAACTAAATGTATGTATGTAATTGAGTATTTTATAATATTCACAATAACGCGACCAGTGTTGGGCCACTGAAAGACTCATACCCCTTTGATTCTAATGAACAACACAATCGACTCACTAGAAACTTAATTATAATTAATAATAATAAATTATTCTTAGCAGTGGACATGTGAAACGGCCTTCAAGGTCATGTGAATCCACACCTATGGATTATTTCACAGGTGGTGTAAGCTTTACATGCCAACCTTTTTACATTTTTGCAATTATATTCCCAAAACCTCCAGATGGTGGTAAAAACGGGTCTTTCAAATTTCAATTATTTTATTTCACTCCATTTCAACGTACTGCTTCAAAAAAACCACACATGCATATCCATCTTCTAATAAAACATTCTCTTGATTCCTTGAATTTTCCTACAGAAATAAAGCCCCATAAGAAAACGATTCATAGCAAATACGATTTGCATGTTTCCCTGTTTTGACTGAAGCTCTCCTGGACCGTGAAAGTTGACGGTTTGATTTTACGATTTTTCGCGCGCTTTTTATCTTGCGCTACGTATACTTTTATTGTCAGTTTATTTTATGTTTTATGATTATGATGACGATCCGATACTCTGTATAAGCTCTCCACCCTTCGGCTTTATACAAAATAACGAATAACGAGTGAAATGTTCGCAGATAAAATGTTATTTTAGTACAGTGATGGGGAAGCAATACGGTATTTATGGAAAGTTTATGTTATTTTACAGCCACATCTCTGTTCTTATTTTTATGTTGTTAAGATTTAGAATATGGGAAATAGGCTGTTTAAGACTACTAGAATAAAAAGTTGTGTGTTTTCGTAAACATAATTAGACCAACAATATTTATTTCTTGTTTGTTATATTATCAGGAACAGAGATAAATACCTTAATGTTGTATTTTACGTTTTTGAAGCCGCTAAAACCTAAGCAATACAATATGCAGGGTGTTTCAGAACTAAGAGATCAAACTTCTAGGGGTTATTCAGTGTAACAGTAGAAAACATTTGAGTTTAGGGACCCATATCCCGAAAAGTGTCACTACAGCACTACGGCCCTAAGACGCATTAAAATTTAGAAAGACGATGAATTGCATGTGATTTCGGCGGACTTGACTAAAAATGTGATACTCGTTTTGAATGATTTCAAATGCTATTGTAATTCGTCCAACTAAGTCTTGCTCTGTTTCTACTGGAGTTTCGTAAACCAAGGACTTTACACGTCCCACAGGAAAAAATCTAGCGACGTTAAATCGGGTGACATAGGAGGCCAAGAGACTACTCCATCTCTGGCAATCCAACGGTGCCCAAACCGTTGAGCCAAATACTCACGTACTTGTACAGCAAAGTGAGCCGGCGCTCCATCATGCTGAATTCACATTTGCTGTCGAACGTTTAATGGAACATTTTCAAGAAGTTCTGGGAGAACTCCAAGAAACGCCGGTAAATAGGTCCTGTTAACCGTTCCGGTAGAAGGTATGGCTCAATCAAATAATCATCAACAATGCCTACCCATTGACGTTGACAGACCATCGTTTTCTATAGGCAAAATTGCATGGGGATTTTCTTTGTCCCAAACGTGGCTATTCCTACTACTAAAAATACCGTCTCTTGTGAAAGAGGCTTCATCGGTCCATAAAACAGTGTAAAAAATTTGGTTGTGCCGCGATTTGATGAAGAAGCCATTGACAAAATTGAATTCTAGGATGATAATCGGCTGCAGTCAATCCTCGAACTTTCTGGAAGTGATAAGGATAAAGTTGTTGCTCGTGTAGCACCCGGCAAACGGAAGCGTTACTCATATTCATATCCTCAGCAATGTGAAGTGTGCTACTTGATATTTCGTCGGCAACTCGCTGAACGACCTCTTCTTCAAGTTGGACCGTTCTTACGGTATCATGCATGTTGGTTTTAAACATGTATGTCTCGGAGAGCCGCCGATGAATAGCAATAAACTTTTTGTATCCCAGAACAACACACAAGCGCTGGATATGGGTCCCTATACTGAAATGTTTCCCACTGTTACACTAAATAGCCCATACAAGTTTGATCCCATAGTTCTAAAACACCCTGTATATATTTTCTGATGATCATTTTGTCTTAGATTCTACCAATATTACGTCAGTATTTGTTGGAAACATATTTATGAAATGACTTCATTTTCATTCAGGTAGGTCTCTACAGAAAAATTTTTTTAAAGAACTTACGACACGTCTTTTTTTGTGTTGTAGCTGACTGCGTGAAAACTTGTGATTATGTGCATCCTACGCACGTCAAAAGGACGTCCTTATCCTTATTATTGTTGGTGAATTTAAAATTGGTACTTATGCTGCAGAGGCTATGTAAATATATATGAAAAGAGAACAAGGACAAGGACCAAGGATCCTGGTCGGGATCCCTCAATTAATTTATGTAAAATTGTTAATAGAGGAAAGCATTAATTAAGGCAAGGTGTACTATCGATCATGTCATGAGGAATCTTAAAAAGGGGGCTTTTCGTAGTTGCTGTGTTCAGTCTATATCAATTTTTGTATAAAACAAACTACTTTCTTTTGTACTTCTTAGTTCACCCCGGGGGTGCAAGCAAAGTGGATATCGTGTATGTTTATTACTAAACTATACAAAATATGACCCTGCAATATAACAGGTTTGGCTTTCCAGAATCCACAAATGCAGACAATTCTCGAATTCCAACAGAATACAAAAAATAGTACTTATTGTACGTAAATATCACAAATCATCAAAAAAACTTTTGTTCGCGATCAAAATATTTATGTTGCTTATGTGCAGCATGAGAAGAACAATCGGCTCATTCAGTTTGACAGGGGCGGACTAGCTTTAATCCAGTCACGCAACATTGCTACTGTGTAACTAACGAAGCTACAAAGTGATCGTAAACAGTGGTTGATTCGTGATCAACGCGTGATCGGTAGCCATGGCGCTCTGTCGGCCTCTTCTTGATTGGCTTGTAGCGACGAGCCTCCAGACAAAGTCGCACGGTTGCCACGCTCGGCGAGTTTTCGCCAGAGTGGTTGATCACATTCGCATGGATCACAAATCAATCTGTTGGTGCAATACGTGCAATAACTGTTGTAAAGGACATTATTATAACAATAAATGGCATCACAAAGGTATATTCCAATTTGATCTGCAGCACATTATGAACGGCATATACGGAGATGCGAAAACAAGCTCAAAAAGGTGAAGAAAATTTTTGTGCAATCTTTATAGTTAAATTTTTCCTAAGAGATAGCATCAGTGAGGGAATTTTTTTCTATTGTCTTATTTTTCACATTAATGCGATGTCGAGGTATGTGGCCCTATCGCAATTGAAAATAAGGTTTCGATAATCCTTCCATAAAGTTTCGATGAGTACATCTGAAATAACCTTGAGATATTCTTCAGGGAAATACAAAAATCTCCTTTTGTGTTTTTTTGTGCAGATTTATCTATTAAAATCCTATCCGCAATCTATTTTCCGTGCACACACCTTCAACCGAATGTATGCCATATTATATGATATTACCGTTTCCAACTTTCACCAAGGTTAATAGGAACCATAACAGCTCCCTACCCTTCCCCCCTATAAGAATATCGATTTGTAGCCTCACATTTCAAGGTTAGACTTCTTGTAATGTTTCTGTTCAACATTCGGCGATTTCTGACAATTTTCCCAATAAAACATGATCATTGTGACATTAAGCCTGGCAACGCTGCATAGTAGAGGGAACTCTCAGCGTCACGTTGATGTTTCGTCACCACGCACAGGATTGTAATCAGTTACGGATACCCGTTTATGAGCGCGAACGTTTTATGCACGTCTTGACTTGATTTTTCTTGCGGAAATTTAATATTAGTCTAAAATGTCTGACACAGATACAGCTGATGAAGTGGTTGAAATCAGCTTAACGCCACCCAGAAAAAGGGCTAAAAAGCTTCATCTTAGCGCAGGTGAAAAACAAATTATTCTAAATATCTACAAGAACCAGATGCAAGAGAATAGTGGATTGGCTATAGAAAATATCGTATGCAAGGTTGCTGAAATTTCTGGAGTAGGTCGATCAAGTGTTTACAAAATCTTGAAGGAATATAGACAAAATCACTCACTATCTGAGCCAAAAACATATCCAGCGAGAAAAAAAATCATCGAAAAAATAGATGACTTTGACAAAAGTGCCATTAGAAGAAAAGTACATCACTTTTTCTTCAGGAATGAAATACCTACAATAGATAAAATATTGAAGCAAGTGTATGATGATGAGAACCTGCCAAATTTTAAAAGATCTACGTTCCATAAGCTGTTGAAAGAACTAGACTTTCGATTTTTGAAAAGAGGAAGGAATAGTTTATTGATAGAAAAGGAGGAAATTGTTATCTGGAGGAGAGAATACCTTAGAAAAATTAGGCAATTCCGCGCTGAAGGAAGAAAAAATTATTATTTAGACGAAACATGGGTGAACGCGGGGCATACGCAGGGAAAGGTTTGGGTAGACAGATCTGTGAGGTCCTCAAGGCAGGCTTTTTTAGATGGCCTTTCGACGGGATTGAAAAATCCTGCATCCTGATGGAATCAATGATTTGGAAGCTCCGAACTCAGTTTTGCTATCTCATCCAAGTTTCTGAGTATTTCCTTCACCCAAAAACTAATCTAAGACCCTATCCTACACTAACCTAAAAAGAGTAAGTTGCTTAATTTCGTCATTTAGTGCGCTCGCTGAGAAGTAAAATAACTAATTACTTTCAGGCAAGGGAAAACGCCTGATCATTTGCCACATAGGTAGCGTAGATGGATTTGTTCCTGAAACATTGTGGGCATTTGAATCCAAAAAAACTGGAGACTATCACGAAGAAATGGATGGTAACTCATTTGAAAATTGGTTCAAAAAAATTTTGCCGACACTTGATGATAACGTAATTATTGTGATGGATAATGCCCCGTACCACTCCAGAAAATTGGAAAAAATTCCAACAATGGCCACCAAAAAGGCAGACATTCAACAGTGGCTTGTCTCAAAGAAGATCGACTTCGACCAAACAATGGTCAAAGCTGAGCTGATAAATATAGTCAAGCGACATAAGTATAAATATGATTTAAAAATTGTTGACGAAATGGCCAAAAACCAAAATAAAACGATTCTCAGGCTGCCTCCCTATCACTGCGAACTGAATCCTATCGAGTTGATTTGGGCCGACATCAAGCAATACGTGGCGTCAAATAACAGCACTTTTAAGTTTTCTGGCCTTAAAAAACGGTTTGATGTTGCTGTCGATAGAATTTCGCCAGCAAAATGGAGAACATGTATTGACCATGTCCAAGAGAAGGTTGAAACCAAAACGTGGGATATGGACAATATCATTGACACCCAAGTTGAACCCCTTATAATTTACATCAACAATTCTGATGATTCAAGCTCCTCGGAATACAGCATATAAATCGATTGATACCATTAAGACTGGCAGTTTAACGGGCTTTTTGGTAAGTTCATTATAGACTGCAATCAAAGTGTAAGTTTCTAGTTATTAATGTGGAAATTCCAAATTTATAATTACACAAAATTAGGGTTAATTTAGGAGTTCCAAAGCATAATAGTGCCATTTTGACCTTCTTCCTATTTCTCATGTAAATTTTAATAGCAATCAAACTAACAAACTTTATGGAGTCTGTAATAAACTTTTGTACTACTACTACTACGTCTGTAGTTTCTATTTGCTCAAAAAAATTTGCTCTGCATTGTGAATAGAAGGTTGATTTGTAAATATTATTGGGTATATATGTAAGTTAATAATAAAATATGAACAATTTCAATTGAGATGGTCCACAAGTTTTTTTCGTGTGCGTTTTAGTAACATTTTGCTGAAATGGTGAATACAGAATTTTTTGCACTGATTCCTAATGTCGAAATATGATTAGAAAGGCGTGGTATATTCCTGATAATTTACTATGCTTTTGATAGAATTTACAGCAACACATATCTTGTACGACATTTTTTGATAGATCAGTCACAATAGCTTGATACGGCCCTGTAGCGTCTCCTACGGTTAAGTTCTTGATCATGTGCAATACGGGTGTATATGTTTGATTTTACTTTGTTTCTTCGATGGATACAGTTTAGGTATCTTCACCCATGCCGCCACATTCGATATTCTGTGGAAGGTTGGGAAATCTCGAAACTACAGACCAAAATATGTGAATTGACCCAAACATACCATAGTCCAAAAGTCGATAGTTTGCGAGATACAGAGTGTCAAGTTACAATTCTATTTTTCCTTATTGCTTGAGAAGTATTTCAGATTTTGGCATAAAACTCGGTATATGGATGTTTTCTAGTATGAGAAACAAGAATCCGTTATTTTTATGGCCGAACTTCTAGAGGGTGCCACTTATAGCACGATTTCGGTAAATAATTCGTCATAACTTTTTTGTACTACCCTGTATACAACAGCTGACCAAAAAATCTTATATTCTAGTATTTCCACAACAAAAAACGTTTACTTGTTTGAAGTGTCTAAAGCTAATAGATATTTGTTTTTAAAAGTACCAATGCATTATTTGTACCATGCTGATAAAACATTTTTATAACATGATAATCAAGTTGCTTTGGATGTTTGTCATAATATTGATTTGAACTTCATGAATAATTTTAAGTTGACAATAAGTTGCTAAATATGGAGTATACGTTTGGTGAATATTCTGATATGCATTTAATGAACGGATTGGCAAGATGTAATGCTTTAAAAGCACGAAGATTGTACGCTGAGAGATTCCCTAATAGACACCTACCTAATTCAAAGACGAATCGATCAGCGGTTACGAGAAACTGGTAAGAAATGATTATAGCCTTATTTTGAGTAGAAAAAGCCATTTGGATCTTAGGTAGTTTTGCTCAAAATATGGGCCGACATAGTCGAGCTCCCAGAACTGTACGTACAGCTGAAGTTGAACAAAATGTTTTAGATGTTGACTTTGAAAATCCTACAGTTGGGGTTAGGAATGTAGCTCGTGAATTTAGAGTTTCCAAATGTGCAGTAAATACGATTTTTCAAGAGCAACTGCTCCATCCGTACCACCTGCAAAGAGTGCATGGTTTAAGCGGGGATGCTGAACGAGCACGGGGAGAATTTTGTACATAGCTCTTAAGGAAGTATAACAACGACAATGGTTTTACCTCGTTAATACTATTTTCGGAAGAATCAGGATTTGGAAGGGATGGGCCCATTAACTCGCATAATCTTCACATTTATTCACACGAAAATCCTCATGCAATAATACAAACCGGCAACCAAGTACAATTTCAAATTAATTTATGGGTAGGAATAATTGGACAATATTCAATAGGACCCCTTTAGTTTCCACGTGGACTAAATGGCCAAAGGTATTTAGAATTTCTTGAAGAACAATGACCCATTCTGCTGGAAGATCTACCATTACAAACACGCATGAATATGTGATTTATGCCCGACGGCGCTACACCTCATTATAACTAGTATACCAGTTAGAGAGCATCACCAGATTTAAATGCTATGGATTTCTTCTTCTGGGGTGATTTAAAACGACGCGTTTACAATACCCCAGTGGAAACTGCAGATGATCTTTGACAAAGAATTTTTCATCATAGCCAGGAAATGAGAAATAACATCCAAATGCTTTGGAGAGTGCAGCAAGGACTAGTTCGTCGAGCTCGAGAGTGTGTTAGGCAAGGTGGTGCTCATCTTGAACAATTTTTGTGGTTATTATTTCCGTTTATTAGTTTTGTTGCCATCCTCATTTGTTATTGCCAAAAACAATAGCAACGCTACTCAGATATTATCCAAAGCAACTTGATTATTATGTTTTAAAAATGTTTTATCATCATGGTACAAATAATACATTGGAACTTTTAAAAACAAATATCTTGAAGACTGTTAGCTTTAGACACTTCTAACAAGTAAACCTTTTTTGTTGTGGAAATACGATAAAATAAGCTTTTCTAGTCAGTTGTTGTATCCAGGATAGCACAAAAAAGTTATGGTAAGTTATTTACCTAAATAGTGCTGTAAGTGGCGCCCTCTAGAAGTTTGGCCATGAAAAATAACGGATTATTGTTTCTTATACTAGAAAACCTCCCTATACCGAGTTTATGCCAAAATCTGAAATATTTCTCAATCAATAAGGAGCACCCTGTATCTCGCAAGCTATCAACTTTTGGACTGAGGTATGTTTAGGTCAATTCACATATTTTGGTCTGTAGTATATCCAGTTTCGAGATTTTACAACCTTCCGTAGACACCCTGTATAATTTGGTTTTACAAAATTGTCTCCATTGTAGGAGTACATGATATTTAATTAAATTTCAGTGACGGTTATGACACATTCTATTTTTATTTTGAGCAGTCTATTTATGAATTCGATACATTGGTCTCATATTCTGAGATACCCTGAACACCAAAATCTATCCAATCCAATAAGATTCCTCCCGCAGAATCCTTGTCTTATCTATTCCTCTCTTCCTGGAATCCCCCAAATTTTCCAGCTCGTCCGAGACAAGCACTTAATTAATCGAATGAATGTGATTTAAGTTAGTCGCTCTTCCCGACACTACAGCCATAGCTATAGCTGTGTTCTTACAAACAATTGGCTGAGCACCAAATTCAAACACATACACACACTACACAATATATCCCCAAGTTTGGGAAACAGTTTAGAGACATTATTTCGATTCTATTAAATTGTATTAAGACCGGGATTTGCTCACATACGGACAAGGTTGCCAAATCCGTCACTATAAACCACAATGTATACGCCCTACAAAATCTAGTTTTGGTAAATGAACAGTCACATAAAGAAGCATGTCTATTTCCCAAAAAGGAAGACATTATATTGTGGGAATATCTGCCAACAAAGGAAGTGAAGCAAATAAAAGGTTTCCGAACTTCGATAAAATTATACTCTTATATGGTAAAAGCGTACAATTAAACAGCGTTAACTATAAAAATTGGTCTACGAAGTTCAATGGTTCTAGTAGGTTAGGTTCTAAGTTGTATGCCTTCAAGGACTTTCTAGCCAAATTGCCAGTTAAAGATTAGTATGACTAACTAGATTTTGATGAGCCTTATGCAAAATTTTGTAAACCAAACTATAGGCAGCAAATCAACGGTCATCAAGGTAGGACAAGGGACCGTAGAACTCCTGAAGATAACTTATAAGTGTCTTGTAGATCGATGGTCACTCTGACAGAACAGCTAAACATTTGCAAAGTACATATACAAAATTTTAAGGGACCGCGAAAATTCAGAATTACCTGTACATGACTTGCATCCTTCAAGAGCTCCTTCACCATGGCTCAGGCATTTCTTGGAAGCGGATGATACGCAAGTTCCTGATATTTGATGTGTATTATAAGGATATGTGGCAACAATGTATTGTATCCGTCGCTTACGTTTTGAAAGTTGCAGAGGATGTTCCTATGTTGTGTAGCGAAGGGGGTGGCTATATCCCGCTTTGCCTAGAAAGATTGCTTAGAAGCTTCGGCTGCATTTAACCAAAAGCAGTGGGATGTATCCAAGATGCGAATGAGAGTGACTTCGATTTGCTGTTTCGGAGGATACTCGATTTACTTCCGCATAGTGTTCATAAAACAGGCTATTTTCCATCAAATCAAAGTGACATTTCTTGTATGATACTGCTCATCTCTGCTCGCGTGTTGGGGAAACGTATATTGATAGAAATCCACTGAAACTCTATAACTTACCGCCAGGAGTAATAATAAAATTCTATTTCTATCCCGGATACCAGTAAAACGCATATTGTTCTCTTGTATACTGTTTAGAACCATATGTAGCAACTCCATCTGAAGAAAGCGATCCTAGCGCGGCCATCATAAGCTACTACGTATTTCGTTACAAGAAACAACAATATCCAACTACCCTTGTGCCGTTTGTTAGTAGTATACCACCTTTTCATACCCTAATTGCTTCCAGTTATACTTCCAAACTTTAGACAGGAGTTATTTGCCAATATTATGAAATCTCTAGAACGACGGGAATATTTTATTGGCTCTTGATTTTGAGAATGTGAAAAGGGGCAGTGCTTTTATACTGAGTAGCAGTAGCCGTGCAGTAGCCTTGGCAGTTCCCAGGATTAATCAACATATTATCGGATCTGACATCCAAGTGAACATTGTTTTACTACTGTTTAGTTAGGTTAGGTTAGGTTCCACTTCAAAAAAATGCAGTTTGGAGGGCCGTATTATAAAATCTTTCTATAAAACATTATTACAGAGTTAATGTAAGAATTTTGCATATTCGCTATTTGAGAGTAATTTGTACATGTGATGTATACATGACCCGTGAAGCGGGCCGCAAGAAAGGAGTTGGACAGCCCTGATGTAGTCTATAAGATGTTCTTCTTGCCTCGCCTTCCAGGTATATGTGCAATTAGGGTAAATTAAGGACCTCCGTTGCTGCAGTTGGTGTGGTACGAAATGTTCCAGTGATCAACATACAAGCTTTACTCTGTATTGCGCTACTGTTTAGTATATACTTTAAAATGTGATATAAGACCTGGTTGAATAAAATTCACGCTACTATGACTTTCATTGCAAAAACAGGTGTGATATTATTAACATAGCTTCAGCTCTGCATCCGCCGCTGTATAAGCTCAAGAACATATTCGTAAGTTAAGAATTTGTACTCTCACGTAGCTTGAAATGAGTTGTTCTATTTAATGAAAAATACCGAGTCAACCTGCTAGAAACCATTTTCAAGAGCAATCGCAATCAACCATACAATCTCATATACTTCTGAATTAAATGCACCAACAAAACAACAATTGCATCCGTCACCGAAAAAAAAGCCGCAAAAATAAAAAGGTCCGTTAATTGATGGGACTTGATACCGCGAGGGAGTTCATCACCTCGATTGACAATCCACCGTGATAGAACGAGCCACACGTGGTGCACAGTGGGTCCAGCAGCAAAGTGTCCAACTAAATGGCATCATGCATAGATATTAGCTATCAATATCAAATAGAAACAGCCACGTAGCAGTCGTTCCGGTGAGACATTGGGGGGCTTATGACACCGCTCTGACCAACGAATTCGAAGAGAAGGAGCCAAGCCCACATGTTTACATTGCTATGTTTTTCGCCAAAATTGCATAATTTTAGTGCATACTTTTGACTCATTTGACTACCAATGCCTAACAAAGTGACAGCGGTCTTAGAAGAAAGTGAATCAGACCACATAGTGAAACGATAAAAAACTGGTTCATTTAGAAAACTTACTAAAAAATCATAGCTGTACTTTTTAAAAAACCACTGACGGATTTAAAAGAATTGAAGATTGATCAAGTTTTGAAACTTTTACATCACATCTTTTTGGAACCTCCACATGTTCAACACGTGCTCAGCAAGCCGACAGTGACGTGTGGAGTTGACATTATTGATATATGATTGTAACGAAATTATTTCATTACCTACATGAATTTTCTTTGCGATGACAATTTTGGGAACAAAGAAGCTTCGCCCGAATAGAAACATTATTTATTTACCTAGGGGGAAATCTGACTTCTTATTTTGCTAGGTTAATAAACTAAAAAAAAATTCTTGCTGACACGACTGTGGAATGCCCGTGTGGTTGCTTATTCTGGTTTCTTGATATCCTATGATTTTAACAGAATGTATTTTGACTGACTTGGAATGGGAAGGATGAACTTGGCAAGTCCATATAGTAAGCTTAGAAAGCGGTGGCACCATAGGAAAAGGTTCGGAAGAAGAAGTGAATTAATATGTCCAGATTCCTGGAAAAATTACCAATTTCCAATGTTATACTTTTCTGTATTATGTCGCCTATGAATCTCATATCCCATATGAAAGCCCTGTTTTGATTTCGAACACTAAAAATTGAAGATCTGCCAACGAATCTGAAAAAATGACGATTTCCAAAAACGCTGTAGCTTCAGCTCCTTAAAGTTTAAGTTCACAAATACTCGTATATTGTTTAAATACACCGCTTTGCTTGTTTTTAGAATAAAGAAACATATACGGCATATAAAAGCTACATACTCATTCTGTAACAACTCAGTCTGCCATTTGTCGATTAAATTCATCAATTATTTGTCTCCTTCCCGTTAAAAGCCACAGAAAAGATATTGAATTAACGCGGGTGCATTCAGGAAAAATCCATTCTGCTAACGTTCCCCCATTCATCCAGCGTCCTTCTTCTGTCAGTAGACTTGGGCACAACAAGAAATTGATTCGCTCCATCTCCACACTGACAGTCGACGATCTATCACATTGTTTTCCTTGCTCTTTTATCCGACAAAATTGAGCTGCTTTCAGAGCAAATATACGTGCGATGCTATTTTTTCAAGGGGCTTTGGACATGACCAAAAATCGGTCTCAGGTGGGTTGACTTATGCTTCTCGTGTGTAGGTTATTTTACGGACACATACCAATTATAAACTTATTTGAAAACGAAATCCTATCCAGTGGATAGCATTCTATCTAGTGGCAACGTCGCAAATTAAACCCAGTGATTTTCCGTTTTTTGTTTTTAAACAGTTTTAATATGTAATATAATTTCTACAGTTCACTGGATGTAGATTGAAACAGGAATGTACGCAGATACTAAAAAACGGGTAAGAAAAACGCAAATTTTCTTCAAGAAAACATTGTAGTTTGTAACCTCAAAAACTCAGCATACGATAAAATTTAGACACGATACCTTTGCTGTGATGCCAAGTGTACCAAAAATTCTCGGAGCTACTGAAAGAATGAATACACGACAACAAACGAAATCGAAAAAAACATACCAGAAAAAGTCAACAAATTCAACAATAGCAGCTATATCCATATACAAGTTGACAATTCTGTGGATGATAAAAGTTACACCCAGGAAGAGTTGCTGTTAGATCTTAGGAATAAACTAGCCTCAGAATTAGCAAAGAATGAAGATCTGCATGATCTCACTGCAAAGTTGAAAGTTACAATCGAAAAGTTAAATAACGAAGTCCTGAACAAGGATAAAACGATAGAACATCTCAAAGGAATAATTGAGAAAGTTAAAGGAAACACAGTGGTTTCTAACAAAAATACACAAACAGATGCAGCTCTAACAAAGCCAACGGCCACACAAACACATGCCAGCAAAGAGTCGAGGCATGTCCAAATTTCTAAATCATTTTCGAATAATATAAAAAGAAATGAACCACGCAAGCCTAAGTTACTAATTCTTGCAGACGAACATGGGCGAAACCTTGTCCATATTTTTCGAAACATCCTGCCACTCAGCCACATAACAGTGGAGGCAATACTGAGCCCAAATGCCCAGATGCATGACATAATGAAGGACGCACTAAATCTATCGTCTGATTTCACCAAGTTGGACTATATACTCATACTGGCAGGATCCAATGATGCCCATATCAGAGGTTGCATATACAGTGAGTCGCTAGGGAGAATTCTTAGAAATATGGGACACACTAACACCATAGTAGCAACAGTTCCAGAGTGGAAATGCAGGCGTCCCGTAATAAATAGTATAATTCAAGGTATTAATGATCAAATACGCTTTACTGCAAGGGAAAATACCGCTAACCTCTTAGATATAGACAGTTGCCTTCAACATTATCACTTCAAGAAAAACTCAAACATGTTTAATAATGCTGGTAAACACATGATATGCAACATAATAAAGGATATCATTACCTCAAAAAAAGTGAACGCCGATAAAATAAGCAAAAATCCCGCCGTTGTGAACCCGATATTGCCTCTTAGAAAAAAGTCTGCCGATGAGTGTGGTCAAGCCAATCAGGTCATACAGGAATTTCCAATGTTGCAGAGAACATCTTTAACAAGCTCCATACATCCGGGCAACAAGGAACAACATCTCCTGCCACCATTGAAACAACCGTCGACTTCAAGTAAAGCGAAAGGAACTAAGGACGTACAGAAATCATTTTTTCATCGAACAGCCTCACAAAAATTAACACATTCAAAATAGTACATCTTAATGTATGTAGCATACAGAACAAATATGACGCTCTCGATGTCTTTGTTGATGAGACAACACCTGATGTACTATGCCTCACGGAAACATGGCTGTCGTCTGATGCAGCAAGTGTAGCTAATATTAAGGGGTATACAAACGCAGCAACTTTCTGTAGAAGCCAATATATTCATGGTGGTTGTGCTGTATTTGTGAAACAAGCGTGACTACCAAGGAACTTCCATATGTCAAGAAGTTTTCCGTAGAACGACACATCGAATGCTGTGATACCATAGCTACTCTGGAAAGCACAAAAACGAACCTAATAGTAATATGTGTATACCGTCCGCCATCTGGTAACATAAGAACCTTTCTCGAGAGTCTTTCGGAAATGCTCGATCACGTATCAGCCACACGCGACAAGATTATTCTTTGCGGCGATCTAAACATTGACTATTCTCGCCCAACTATAAACACCATGATGCCTCGAGATATTTTAGATTCGTTCAACCTTGTAAATCACTGCAACGAACCTACACGCTACGCTATCAGCAGGAATAACACAATATCCAATACGTCAATAGACTACATGACGACAAATCTCAGTCCACAATTCATCAATTGTACAGTATTTGATCCACATATATCCGACCACACTGCCCAAATGCTCTCGATCTCCATCACGTCAACCAGCGAATCCACTAAAAACATTAGCATGTCACGTCGGATAAGAACAATAAAAAGTGAAAACCTTGAGAATCTTAAAGCCAACCTGTCTCAAGAACACTGGTCGATAGTTGAAGATGAAGATATAGACACGGCGTTTGAAAACTTCATCAATACTTTCTTATGGCATTTTAATACCGCGTGTCCAGAAAGAGTAGCGATTTTTAAGCAGTACTCACACACTAAAGCCTGGATAACGGAGGAAATAAGATCCTCCAGTAAAAATTTGAGGGAAATACACACCCTCCTGCAAAATAACAAAGATAACTCCGAACTAAGACAACATTACCTACAAAGAAAAAGTAAACACAGAAAACTACTAACAACTACTAAAAAGCGATATCATGAACATCTAATTGAAAATGCAGAAAATAAACCGAAGAAGGTTTGGGAAATTGTAAATAAAGAACTAGGACGAAGCAGCTGTACCAATCAAATAATCTTAAATACAGAATCCGTTGGAGATCTGCGAAGCGAAGGTACATCCGACGCGTTTGGTAGGTATTTTTCTACAATAGCAGAGAAGAAGCTCCATGTACACTTTGGAGGACAGCCCACAACTACAAGTCTGTCAACAACCTCACTAGCTCAGTCAATGTTCTACAGCGAAACTACCGGAGATGAAGTGACCAATGTGGTAAACAACCTTCGAAAAAATAAGTCATGTGGAAGTGATGGTGTGTCAACAAGAATAGTTAAAAGTGTGTGTCATCAAATTGCAGGTCCACTAGCTGTGCTCATAAACATGTCGGTGCATCAAGGTAAATTTCCTAAAAATCTTAAATTGGCCATTGTGGTACCTATATTGAAAAAGGGAGATCCCTCTCAAGTCGAAAACTATCGTCCAATATCTCTTCTGTCAGTTTTTTCAAAGATATTTGAGAAAGTACTGCACGCGCGCATAGCCAGCTATACTGAAAAATACAACATCATCTCCAATAACCAACATGGGTTCAGGAAATCACGCTCGATTGAGACAGTCTCTTTTGAGTTTATGAACCACATATACCGAGCAATAGACTTGGGTCATCTAGTTGCTGGAGTATTTTTCGACTTGACCAAAGCGTTTGATATCATTAATGTAGATTTGCTAAGGGAGAAACTTTTCAATATAGGTATTAGAGACTTCTTGCTGGACTGGCTAGTGTCTTTCCTGACAGACAGAGAACTTAGAGTAAGAGTGAACGATGCGCAGTCAGCTACCTATAAAATAAATATAGGTGCAGCTCAGGGATCTGTATTGTCACCACTTCTTTTCATCTTATTTATAAACGATCTGAAGCTCTCAGGTGCAGTAGTGAACTATGCTGATGACACATCGGCTGTAGTAACTGCAGATTCGCCTGAAGATCTGTACCTTAACATTGGAATCATAAAATCTGAGATGGAAGTGTGGTGCCAAACAAATCGTCTGATCTTGAATGCTGACAAGACGGTAGTTGTGCACTTTTACTCTAGTACTCCACGTCTCATTAACAGAACTATCTCAGACTCTACGACCTTCCTGGGTATTGAGTTGGATGCAGGATTAAATTGGAAGCAACAAGTTGACAGTGTATGCAGGAAAATCAATAGGTCCTACTATGCGATATTGAAATTAAAGCCAAATGTCCCCAAATCAACCCTGATAGATGTGTACTACGCAATGGTGTGTTCGCATCTGTCAAATCACACCATCGTCTGGGGACAAGCATGCACCGCGTCCAGAGTGTTTATTTTGCAGAAACGTATTGTAAGGCTGATATTTAACATTAAAGGGAGAGAATCATGTAGAGCAATATTTCAGCATAATAACTTGCTAACGCTTCCGAGTATATATATTTATAAATGCGCCCTCTACACCTTCAATCACAGGGCCAGTTTCTGCAGAACAAGGACTTAAACACGAACTACAACACTAGAGCGAAACAGGACTTGAGTATACCTTCGCATACACTGTCAATGTTCGAAAAATCACCAGCCTACGCCTGCACCAAGGTATTCAATAAGTTGCCATCAATACTAAAAGATATTAGATGCTCAAATAGGTTCAAGAAAGAGCTGAGGAGTCTGTTAATAGAAAGATGCTACTACTCAGTAACCGAGTTTCTTTCAGGGTAAGAGTGATGCACCAAAAAATTAAATAGGCAACTATGGCTGTATATATATATATATGTGTATATATGTATATGTATGTGTGTCTATATATATATATATGTATGTGTATATATGTATATGTGTATGTATGTATTATGTATGTGTATATATGTGTGTATATATTTACTCGTATATGCGTACCTATTATTTTTTTTTCTATTTTTATTGTACCTACTTCTTTTACACCATTGTTCTATTTATTATTATTGTATCTGTTGTTTTCTCGACTAAACTGTGTTTTTTATCCATTTTTAACCGACTAATTTATGTATTTATACTTAACTATATTTTTAATTCTTGTAGATAATAATGTACTCATAGAGATATACCTGACGAGTCTTATATCATTTCTATGATCCGAAGACAATAAAGCATCTATCTATCTATCTATCTATCTATGAATAAAATAAGCCTTCAAAATTTCAGGACAAAAAAAATTGTTCATTTACGATATGAATTCTTAAAGAACGATATTTCAAAACTCTTGATTATAGCTATAAGAAGATTCTGTGTATACTTATCAAGCAAATTAAACCACGGTGCAGAGTTGCATTGTTTGATGGTAAGCAACTACTAATTTCTTGGAGATCAGACTAGACTATTAGAGAATTTGGAAGCAACCAATACTGTTTTTACTTCCAATGTCCCTAGACGTATAGTTCCGGCTTCTTTTATCAGTAAGGTGATGGAGAAGTGCATAAATCGGGAGCTTCTGGAGTATTTCGAACACCACGGCTTGATTAGTGGTAGGCAGTAGTTTCTGACACCAGCGATTAATGGGGGACCTCTTAGCTTATATCACACAATTGTGGAGCAAACTCGTCCGATCATATATGGTGAGGTTTACGTCCTTGCTCTTATGCAAACTTCGATCCCATGGTCTTCCAGAGAAGCTATGCAGATGGGTGGCTGACTTCCTAAAAGTATCTGAAGTGGTTGACGGGTTCTCCTATTCTTCTCGCAAAGTCAACCCGGGTATTGCCCAGGGTCGATCTCGGGTCCATCATTATGTCTATTACATAACAGCGACATTATCTCCTATAATTGTTTGACGAGAGATCTGGAGGTTATCACTGATTGGTATGCAACAATCTGGTACAATTAAATGTAGCGGCCATTTATCTTGGTTGATCGAAGTCAAGATCACCGAGGAATTGATCTGGCACGACATCTCGCCAGTCGCGATACCTGCTGCGAAGAAACTAGGCTGTTTAAGGCTAAGAAGTACTTTTTAACACATACCCTGCACAAGGCCCAGGTAAGACCTAGCCTCGAGTATATTATCCTTTCACTTTCGCGACGATGACGACGGGCCGACGTAGACCAGACTGTACTACTCCTATGTCAATGTCATTCAAAACTTTCCTCCAAGCCTCTGCGCGACGAGCCTGCTAAGCAGATCCGCCAGACTTCAGCCTCCCTTCCTAATATGTCAAACTTCGTACATCTAAAACTGATTGGCAGAACCGCCCCTTTCGATTATTAGCACTAATTCCTATCGGTTTCTTCGTTTAACAGCTGTCGTCGTTCTCCTTTCTTCGTAATTTCAAAAAGGCCTTCAGTAGTCCTAATAGAAGTTTGATAGCGATATAATTTCGGATCAAAGTAAGAAATGCTAATTCTTTAACAAATCGTAGCAGAGTTGTGAACAAAAAATCATCTCCAAACATTATTCTATATGATTTTCAACCTAACGATACTTTTTTGGCGTAGTCAAGACAAACTCTACTGTAGACGTCAGGATTTTCAAAAGAACTGCTAACTTTGTTTAGCCGCTTTCCATTTTTTATCATCTGAAGATAAAGAAAAAGCTTTTGTGGAAGTAAAAATCTTGAAATCGTTCAGAATTCATTTTCACCGTTTCTCAAGGGTCTGATCGTTTTATAGTGTGAATAATTTTCACCTTTCAATTTTTTACCTAATTATCATGCCCCGTCTTTCGAACTTTCGACTAGACTTTTCAGTAGATCGATCGGTCGGTAGATCCCAAGGCTTTCAACAATAAACACAAAGTTCTAGACCCCTTACTTTCGAAATACCGGAGCTACAATGTTGACCAACGGTACCTTACTGCAGATTCGTACAGGTGCAGTCCATGGTTTGCGATAGCTACTCGTTTTTTATTTACCCACATTATCATTGGTACATGTCTGATGACGATTCTCGAACTCTGACAGATGCGCAATGTACAGGGTACTCTGAAAAATAATTATACCTGTTTTTAAATTCATAAAAATAGGTCATCATAAATCAAAAACAAAACTTGAATGGAATAAGTTGAAATTTTGTGGCCATGGGTCGTTTTGACGCATTATTCGACCGAAGTGGTCGACATTTATGAGTTGGGAAGCATTGAAAAATATCTCGAAAATATCATTATGCTTCATTTTATTCTGTGAAGAGCTTTAAACTTTTGTCAAACTGCTATAATGAACTCTGAAAGTGCCATTCTTTAAACAAATCTCCGATACAACAGCATTTAGCAGATATAGTAGTTTTGAACACAAGTATATAACAATAAGATGTTTTAAATTTTTATCTCACACAATAGTACTTGACACCTTTGTGCAGTTACACCCTTGAACTAAGATAGGACATACTCACTTCTAACACTTCAGTCTGTATCATTGCATGCTCCATGTGTACGTAGGTCCCATTGATGCTCACTTCGGCTGCTGTTTAACTTGATTCAAGACAACCTGTGTGATATAATACTGCTTGAATACACATCAAAGGCCCACCAAGATTTGGTAATAGTGGAGGGACAAAGGAGATGGCGTTGTCGAAGTTTGTGTAAATTCAGTTCCTGTTTGCTTATCGGACGCTTTCGAATATTATAGTTTGTATCTAAAATATACGTACATGATCACTATTGGAACGGCAAAAATACGAGTAGATAGTACGTATGATATGCGTAGAATAAATCTTTTGATACCTCTTTGATTTTTTCAAACCCTATCTTTCTCAATAAGATGTCGCGCAAAAATGTCAATCAACTTTCGACAATAAAGTCAGAACGAGACAGCCTTATTCTAAGACATTAAGCATTACTTCAAAGTGGGGATTCCTTGGACGATCTTAAGACTATTTCGTTCTATAACGATTTCCGGAAAATCGCTTCATTTTGAGGTAACAGGCCATTGTAAATCGGTTCTTTGTAATATTTGAACCGCACGGTATAATCACATAATAGGTAATCAAGAAGCTGGACGCTACTATGTCAAAAAACTATCAGCAGCTCCGAAAACATTTACGAGATTGAGTTGAATGGTGCTCTCAAATTTTTCCTCTTTACTCGTCCCTGTGCCTTTATTAGTGAAATCATTTAAGGTCTTCTATCACTAACACAGCAGAAGCCTTGGGTTAAAATTTGTAACGCTTCCTTTCCGCAAAAAGTCCAGAAAAGATGGAATGCAATAAAGATTCCAACTTTTCTGCACAATCACAGAAAGGGGGTTACCATTAGCTTCCGGTAGCTCAGTCGGTGGCATGAAGACATCTACAGGCGTGTAGCTGTGTGTCGACCATGGCATGGCTAGAGGATAGAAGAACAAACAGAACACAAAAATTTAACAGATTTCATTTAACTTGAAAAGCACTTTCATTACATTTGAAATTGAAATTTTAAAGAACAAAATAAGTTTTAAATCTTTGGCGCTGCTATAAAACCATACACTTATCTTTTGCTAAGCTGGTCCGGTTTGACTGGACTGAAGCGAGGATGGCCAGGTGCTTGAAGTGGAGGTCCCAGTTATGAGGGGTGACCTCACATTTAGTGACTTCAAAACTAGATGTAGGCGAAGTTGAACATAAAGGTGATGGCGCTGCCAAGGCACATGCAAGGGTGAAGTGATAGGCCAAGCAATGCAAAATCAAAGACAAAGGCAAAAGGCAAAGGGAAAAGCAAAGGGAAAGGGAAAGAGAAAGGGAGTGGCCCCAATCATTTTGTCCTATTTGGACACATATTTTACAAAATTCTAGCACATGGTGCTATATGACCTCATGCTACAGAGAACAAAATTCTTAGCTCTTGTTAGATCGGCGGCTCAAGTGAAAAAGAAGCGCGAGGAAGATCGCAGATCAGGAACTCCGCATCAAGCGCGCTCCAAGCGGAAAATTTTCCAAGTGTTTAAAAAAGCTAGAGATGGGATTAATGAATTGCGATTCTGAAATGATAATCGAGAAGTGATTTAATAAATACGATCGGACGGTGAAACCGTTACAAATTGTATTATAATCAGAACAGTAACTTCTGATCCGTAATTAAGCACTATAATGCTGAGCAATGCACAGATCAGCGCAGCTGACGGCTCTGAAAACGTAGCCTCACAATGTACTGCTCCTGGCTAATGCTAGCGCATCGACAGCTCGGCACGGGTATTACATATCTTAAAAAGTAACATTTCGTCGGTTTTTTCTTTACACTTCGTAGGTTTTTTTGTGACATATCGTAGGTTTTTCTACAAGATGTTAACTTAGCATAAGCTGTTGTACACTTGTTGTGAACTCGCTTTGTAGCTGTACGTGTTGCTTAAACGTCAGCGAACAGCGATTATAGCGAGCAAACGTGGAATGAACTATTTGCACACCAAATACTACTATAATATAGTCTGCAAGAAGTCATTTCGTCGTTTTTTTACGTTTTTGGGATATTTTATATAATACCCGTGCGCTATTTTGGTGCTTCATATGCTGTGAACATGTGCTACCTTGCATCCACTCTGGCCCCTATCCGATAACTCAACAAAGTTTTGAGAGCATACTAACCAGTTCAAGACTCTCATGGTAGTGTTCACTTCATATACGGCTACGGTTGGGCTAGTTCCGACGCAATGTTACTGATTTGTTGTAATAATGGCATAAAACAATATTTTTAGAAAGCATGGATATTTAATACAAAATAACATCGTTGTTTCCTTATGTTAGAAAGAATAGTTTTCAAGAGAACAAAATTTTTTTTAGTTCTGATCCTCTCAACTTACACTGCAAACAATCCTTGAAAAGTTTAACAAAATTCCAAAAGTTGGTCTATAAGTAAACTTTTATATGGATCTTTTTTAGGTCGCTGACTACGACTATGTTATTAAAATTATTATATTATCAAAATGACGGACCCAGTATGCCGGAATCGGTATCATAATCGATTTAAGAAACAAGACTTCTTTTGTCAAAAACGATACATTTTATCTCATCAGACAATTTTTCAGCAGAAATGTTACGCCTTCCGAGAATGTAATTTTTAGGCCATCATAATGCATAATGAATTGCAGGATCGTCCCGGCAACATCATTTCATTAACCATAATAGTACAATACTTCATTAGTTCCTATAATATCAAGATTTCGTTGAATTGCATATAGCATAAGTGTTTTTCAAGAAGTACTTACTGTTCGCGTTCCTATGTTGATATTGTGCAACTAGAGGAAGAGTCAATAGACTACACTACTCAGAGAAATTAGGGGAGCAAGAGAAAAATCCAAAATTTACGGTAATCTTTAAGAAGCTGTATTTCAGAGAAAAGCACTTTGAAGATTCAGTCGGAAAATTCTGGTTGCAACGGTTCTCATGCAATTTTTACAGATAGAGCATGAAAAATGTTTTGGAAAACTTTGCCTTCTTCTTTTTATGGTCTTCTTGATTTTCATAGCTTTTCCTGTCCTTTTTCTTTCTGAATTCTGAGAAAGTTCATGCTGACAAAACTTGGTTTCTATCATGAGCCTGACATTTCTTGAGATTCCAAGAGAAAACATAACCTCACAATAGGAGAAGGTAGACGCTGATACGGAAGAGTAGAAATTTATAAATACTCCCGCCTTTCTGAAGGTGAGAAAATACTAGGAGAATCAAGGAGGCCATAAAGGCGTTCAACAATTGTAGATACGGCCCTCAGTCCCCGGGTTACCCATGTAGCTTTAATATTATGTTTTTAAAATCTCCATACGATCATTTGGCGCGAAGATATCTGACTTTGATTGGAAAAGGATCCCTTTGTCATCGCCCACTGATATCTCCGTAACCAGTTATCGCACAGAGAAAAGAAAAACGATTTGTCCATTTTCAACCAGATTACATGATGTTTCGATTTTTTTACTACTTAGATTTCTTGCAAACTGTGACCAGTCATTCCAAAGAAACCGTTCAATGGATCTATCTGCCATCGTGTAGGATTATTACAGGTACATTGAGGTATGAAAAAACCTTAAAATATCAGCCTTCTCAGTGGCAGTTCCAAAAATGCGATAGATTTTCCAAAACAATGTAAAAAGTAACCTGTTTGACTTTTTTAAAATCAATACTAAGCAAACCAAAAGAAAAAATCCTTAAAGGTTGCAATCAAATGTTATTGGAGACCTAGTCCAGTTTTCGGAAATACCCTTATGTTCTCTCTGCGATCACCGGTTATCGAGATAGTGGTGGATAACAAAGGGATCCTTTTTCAAAATCATCAATCATGATCTAAAAAGATGTAGTCAAAAATTTAGCAAATTGTTTTTCTTTTTTTGTTTTTCTGTTACAATTGCGTTGCTCCTAAATTTTTTCGGATAAAAGTCTGGAAACTAGAATCTTAGAGCTTCAAAACCATTTTTTTTTTTAGTGTCTCCATACGACTATTTTTCACCGAAATATAGTCTGCCAAAAATCACCGAAAAATGTGGATTTTTCTTGCTCGCTTAATTTTTTTGAGTAGTGTATAGCAGCTAAGTTCACTATCCACCTAGTTTGCTTCTTGGATAGGTTATGGGAAGAAAGTTGACTTACGTTTGAAAGTATCAAGCGGCTCTATAATTCTGCAGTAACCAGATGTTGCAGTTTATCAAGAGATATCTCCGTTTATGATGGTGTTAAGCAAGGGTTTCTGTATCAACCAAGCAAGTAATTGTACAGTCGATGATTGTGCATACTAAATTTAATCGCAGTGTGTTCAGTTAGGGAAGTGCACTAACTTATTAGACACGAATTAACGAACCGTCTTGGATATTTAGAAGTGTTCACGTCAGCAGGAAGCGGGATATGCCAGTGGTGTACATAACGCTGCCTATCAAGGGCTCCATCTTGAAATCTGTTAAATTGACACCGTTTATACCTAAACTTGTTTAGTGCTAGATTTGCTCTATTGATCGCTGAAACATTTTTTTTTTGGTGGGAGGGAGATGGACAGATATGAATATTTGTGATCGAAATGTTGGGGAAAAATGAAATCGAGATATGATTGAATGAATTTCGAACAAAATGCAAACATTCCGCCATTAATTACCAACCATCAGATTGACCTGATGTGTTGGAAAATGCCAAGAGTCAGGTTGATCAATATAGTTACAAATTATTCTGAAATAGAATTGCTTGGAAATTTTTGCTACGAGCGTCGGGCCACAACTGCAAACAGGTAGGCAGTTATTACAGTTCAGCATTTATATAATCTCTTCAAAGATGAAAAAAAAGAGCCACCAATACTGAAAAGAAATTGATAGTGTCATGTAAGCCATTTAAAGCAACACAAAAAGGAAAAGATCCATTGGTAGAGGTGACTGAGAAAAATCTTAAGGTGATGCAAATATGGCTACAAAATATACGAACATATGGAGGCTTTATATGTTCAAACCATTGTGTTGCCACATACTTTCACGAAATTTAAATAAAATCAACCGATTTGTGCTCGACATAATCCACATAACATATACATGAGCACACTATGATTGTCTAGCCGCTTAATAAAATGGCATACGTTTGAACTACGTTTTTCTGTCGTTCGAACCACCACGATGGCTGCTTTTGAAGAATCGGCGAAACGTTCATAATGAGTAGTTCAAGCATGTGTGGTTTTATTCAGTGGCGAGACAATCACGGAATCTTATAGGCATGAAAACCTTTTTACACCACAAGCTCTTATGTGAAATTATATTTTCCCGTATCATTTAATTTTTTTTTCGCTGAAAATAAACAAAATCACTGGAGACATCTCTTCTATGACCTCCCAAATGTCACATGTACTTACTATATGTTTAATTACCTTCAATCTTGTTGTGATAAGGGTTGACTCACCAAAAATAGAATTTTCACCTAAAACATACTTTTAGGAATTTTTTGAAAATTAATCGTATAAAACTTCGAAGGCGTTAATATATTACCTCAAGGATAGACCATCTCATTGTTGAAGTAGTTGTCTTCAAAATTTAAGACCTATGTTTACTACAGTATTGATCTTTGCCATTTTGTCTCATTTTATAAATGACTATGGACAGTATGAAAATAAAGCAAGATCAAAACTTTCCTACAGACTTGGTAAGTATGCCGCTAACTGATTTTTGATACTCTTAGCAAGAGAGCTAATCTAATATGTCCAGAGTTTCTGTCGTATCTGAATGCTCGATGAGTACCATGGGCGCCCGTAGAAATGTTTCTCAGGAGGAGGGGGTCGATGATTGGCAAGATATAACTTTCGATAACTATTGGCCTTTAAATCTTTTTGGAAAGTGGAGTGCAGCAAATTTCATCGGGGTTGCGGGGGCAGGTGGTGTAGGGGTCAAATGTTAAACATGCTGAAGTCAAATTTTGTTGGCGATACGGATATACCTCGGGATATGCGCTAGTAATTTCCATAACATGATCAAGTGCGTTTAATGAAAAACTCTCTAGAAGCCTAATCTAGCTAGGATACATCTAAAAAACTTCTCGATACCTCTGTTTCAGAGGACTAAACATAGCGAGGGACATACTAGGTGATAGCAGATGATCAAAAAGACTTCATATAGGTTACTGTTTTTCTCTGCAAAAGCTTTCCCCTTGTTGAAAAATCTCCACGTCTATGTCCGTCGTCTGGAGCAGTAGAGCTACACAGATCGACTTCCAATTTAGCGAAATGGGTGATAAGATATCGTAAAGTATGCGACTCCGGATCCTTGAGTGGGAGGTAGACGGGTGGGGGGAGGTGTGAAGTGTCTGTTTCAGCGTGTATTGTAGTCTGCTAATTAAATTTCACGTCTGCCTCTCTGACAACTGATATACTGACGGATCCAGATACAGGAATTAGGTAGTTCTCCGGGATACACAGAATTTTATACTTTAATAAATTATCATCTCAAATAGTTGAGTCAAACATTTTCAGTCCCACCTCCTCGATGAGATATGTGACAATATTAAAGAGCATCGTACTTATAAACACCGTACAAATTCAGCTGTGTTTCTGAGAAAAAGCTCATCAAAGGCATATCTGCAATCATTCGACAAACCAGGGACTACAAGAAAATAGTAATAAGTAACTAACTTTTTCCAGCAGGCTTGTGGAATTAATACTTGTCAAGTGGATAATATTCAAGTTTTCTCCCACTCAAGTCTCACTTAAGGTCGATCTAGCTCGGCAAACGGAGATATAACACCTCGGATATCATCCGGCGCACAGCCAAAGCTAACAAACACCCTTAGCAGCGTAGTCTCAGTTTCCATGTCTAATAAAACAGAAATTGCAGATTTAATTACTATAGAGTTCCTCATGAGTATCGGATAATTTGGAAAAATATATATCAAAGTATATTTGTCACACAGATGACAGACGGAAAAAAAATATGTCCGATTCTATATTCAATGCGTACAGGGTGCGGCAGAGAGGATGGACGGCTTTAAAAAAATCATAAAATAGTTAATTTTTACTCGAAAACAAATTTATTGATGGAATCAGGTTCACAAGGAAATAGCATTTGAGACTGTCAAGTGTGGAAAATTACATCAGGCATGTTGGGCGACTTCCACGAGAATTTCGCCCTTCAATTCGTCAGAGTTCGGGGCTTGTTCGCGTATACTCTAGCCTTGAAGTGTACCCATAAGAAAAAATCGCATATGGATAAATCTGGGGACCGAGGAGGCCAACAAAATGAGGTTCTCATTTTGATCGATCAGTGCTTCCATCTCACGTGCGAAGTTCATTCGATGTGCATAATCTCCGGGCTGTAACTGTTGCACAATGCCGAATTTGTAGGGGTGAAAGCGGAGATCCATATGCAAAATTCGCCTTACCGAACGATCACTAAAGCGAAGTGCAGCAGCATGTTTCCGGGCAGATCGAGTTGGACTGCGAAGAAAGACCTTTCGAACGCGTTCAACATTTTCAGGAGTTCGAACTGTTCGCTGCGCTCCTCTTGGTCTTCTGTTGATCAGTTCACCACGCCTGCGAGGTGATTCAACCCAACGAAGGATGGTGTTCCGAAAGGGAACAGCTCTATTCCGATGAATGTTAAAGTGGCGACGATACTCACGCTGTACGACGATGACTGACTCATTATTTCAGACGAAACAATCATAGGCGAAAACGCGGTGCTCCACCGTCCAATGCTCCATAACGACAACTGGTGAAATAACGCTAGGATCTCACCAGTCAAACGGCACCCTCCCCACCTCTCTCGTAGACGGAGGCGGAGAGTACTACCCATCCCAAAAACGTCCGTCCTCTCTGCCGCACCTGTGATCATTTGGCGTAAATATTATCATACATTCTCATTTCACGTAACTGCCTTAAAAAGATGGCAAACCGATATTCATTCATGTCAACAGTTTCAATTTTGACCCTTCCCTGTTTATTCACCGCTTAATGTGTTTGTACAAAAACTACGGGAGTAACTGAGTCAGACAGGTTAACGGCAATAACCCTTGGGTAAACATTTACCTTGAAACAATGAACGGCGAGTGACGATATCGGTAGAAGAAGATAACAAACAAAAGCTGATTCCTCTTTGATCATAAAAATGTGTGACCTACATGTATGAGCAAAAAAGCGAAATCGGATATTTCAAATTTTAAAGAAAAGTAAGTAGAATCACCGGGGATGGAGCGTACAGATATACTCGTACTAACATAAACAAATTGAGATATACCCTCCCACACCCCCACCACTGCAAGCTGTCACCCCTAATTTTTGTACCCCCATTTTTTTTTAATCATCAGGGGTCATCAAAAAACGACGTTTGAGCAATTTTTCGCTTACGTTCTTGGTATTTTCCTCCGCCGCCACTGAACCGATTTTCAAAAGTTACAAAGATTTTTTATCCTTGACGTAGTTGTAATCTTGCTGACAATTTCACCCAAATCTGAGCAAGACCTTCTGTGTTATAGAGGGGCCAAAGGTTACCGGACAGACCGTCAGACAGACAGACCGCCGGAAATGAGTAACATGGTGATGTAAGTGTCATATAAGATCCAAAAACATGACATCTCATTTTTGTAGAAACTATGTCTGTCTTAAATATATTATATATCCTTGCTTGATGATGATTGATATTTCTTAGTAGGGGTCTTGGCACATGTTTTTCAAATCAAGGGTGGGCAGGGTTGATGCAAATTAGTAGTGCGTAACATTTCAAAGTAAATGTCATAAGCCTTAAAAATATACTCGGAGCAGTTTTTCATATTTTTCAATCCAATAACGTAATTTGGCCATTCCCACTAGTAAATGAAAGGGAACACTATTTCTAACGATAGTTCCTTACCGTCATACTAGGTTTTGTATACCTATAGATTTGCTTTAGATGGAATAGGTGTATTATATATTAACGGAACGGGTAATGTACTGATCCAGATTTTCTGCAAGAATCATGAGCAGCTTAAGCAATACCCGCATTATTATCTTAGATTAAATTAAATCAAGGATGACACTTTAGCTGCTAAAAAGGGGAAATAATCTGATTTCAATGCCAATGACTTTTTCGAAACATGTACGGCATTGTCCGATAGGGTGTTTGATTCCATATGAGTTTCCTCGTTTGGGAAGACGTTCCTCATTTGTCTTCAGAATAAACTTCTCAAAGAAATGTTTGAATATTTGAGATAGAATCCAGGAATTTTTATATTTTCAAATATATGTATACTGTATACTCAGATTTGCCATTCTGTGTTTTACTATATCAGATGAGATATTGATGTTGTCATCACCACCAGGAAAAGTTTATTATTCCCATCGACTGACATCTGAGCGGATACAACGTATTGTCTCTTGGAAATACCAATAAATAATTGGCTGGCTGTCATCTTCCGTCCGGAGGAGCGGGATGGCATCCAGATCACAATTCCCTGTGATAAATCATCACTCACTCCTTCCCACCGCCTTCCCACCCCATTCCCATCCAGTCCCATCCGCTCAATGCACGCCGTCACGCCGTCCAAGACAGAGACAATAATATTTCAAGAAGGCCATTATTCCCTCTAGATACAATACAAGGGTGCATCAATAATATTTCTCTGAACAAATCAAGCGGGCCTATCTCTAATAAAAATGTGAATGTCTGCCCAGTCTGCTAGCAAAATATCTAAAAAAATACTTCTGATATAGAAAATTGTTATAAAGTTGTAAGTTTCCAAAAGATTTATCTAATGATGTTCTTGAACGTGACCTTGACTATGACCTTCAAGCTTATTTGAATGTCAAGACAGTCTTCTTGAATGGAAATTCCTATTTTTGGCACAGGAAATGATGAGAGTAAGAAACTTTTTGTTCAAGCATATCTTGAGATTCAAATTTAGCAGACATGGTAATGTGTAACAGAGAGAAGCGCAAGAGGCGGTGCGATGTGTATGTGCGACGATTGCTTCTGTGATCTCGTACTCGGGCTGCTAGGCAACGAAGCGCTTCTATCTCTTTCTAACACACATATTACAGGCTTCTCGCGCTTCTCTCTCGTACACATTACGACTACAGTGGTATTTGGTTTTTAGTGTATACTTGACTACTATGACCATCAAGATCATTTGAAGATCAAAAGTTTCCAATGAAAAAAATCTATTTTTCAATTGGCGAAATGCAAATTGCGAACAACTTTAAGTTCAAGTATATCCTTGCCTATGAACCTGTCTGACCTTCAAGGACATTTTACTGCTTACTTTTTGTCGGTGATATAATAAAACTGAAGTTTATTTACTGTTGCATTAAAATGTTGGATAAAAGATGTTTATTGGCAAACTAACCAGTGCATTACTTTGAATATTGCATTTATTTTCCTTAATTCCACGCGAACAGAGCCTCGGTCTAATACCTACATTCATAAAACACGGGAATCTTGTTGATACAATATTTGAGCTGGCATAGTTCCGCGAATTAACTGCAGATTAAAAAAATGTGTGATGCTCAATTAGAAAATTTTATCACAAATTTAAATTAATCTTTGATGAGAATATCCCTGTAACCGTGCTATCAGACTTCCTCTTTTGAATAAGCATTTCAGAATATACTGAAACATATAAGACAATCCGTTTAAAAATAACTGAATTGGCGGATTGATCGGAAATGACAATAGTTCATCGATACAGGATCTACAAAATATTAAATTCAATTAATCGCCGATTTAAATTGTTCTCAACTAACACCTGTTATTTAAACATTAATGTTATTAAATGAGAAAACCTATACCATACTTCTTGCTTTGAGCAGGCCTTCCGTCGAAAAAATGCATGTTTGTGTTGCCACCTAGTTTTGAGTCTCCCTGTAAAGTTTTACATATTTTCCAAGTAAAGAGCTTATATTTGCCTATAATGTTTTCAAATAAACGTATATTTCATAATAACGGAGCTATCGACAGATTACAAACTAAAATCTTAGGGGTATGGTAAAAAACACGAGAGTTCATTCAGCAGGTCTACAATACGGCAGCATTATCCAGCACATCTCAAAGACCCGTATTCATTTTGTGATATGAAGGGGAAGACCCATCAATTATGTCGGCATCTACAGGTATTTGATGAAAAGTTCAAGGAATGCGTTTTTGCTATGCCTTCTTGATGTTATGAAGTGTTATGGCATGATTTCATAGCTTAGTTACTTATAAAAATGGGTTAATGTAGTACCAGCGCCTTTGCGGTAATAAACATACATAAAAAAATCACAATAAATCTAACCACTGCATTACTGATTATCCTTTTTGGAGGCAATCACAATCAGAGGGAAATAGACAGTAACACCTTTTTATTTGAAAACTTGAGACGAAGGAGAGTCACTATTATTTGAGGTTAAGAAGTACAAAACGATATATTTCCAATCTAAAAAAAATATTTTAGGATTTATAGTTTTATAAATGTATGTTTTTACTGTCACCAAACGCAGCCGGTGAAGGAGGTGGTTTAATAATAATAAGTTTCCGAGGCCTCATATGGAGGTCATGTTGGTGGAAAACGATGTGTCATGTCTCAAATGTGACAGGTGCGCATTTGAAAAAAAGGTAATCGCTCATCCGATTACACAATATTATAAGAGGGACAATATTTTGACAAGAGTCATTCACAATAAAGTAATGAAGCTGTTCCTTCAGAAAATTTCAAGCTTCCCCTGTACTCCAAGAAGGCCATTAGAGTTGTCCCTGCGAAATTCGACAAGACGTACGATGTGTGGCTGTTTGTATTGATACGCCAGTCAGGTATGCCTTGTCTACAGGGAATGGCACCAATATATCTAGCAGTCGAGCAGACAGGGCATCTGTCACTTGTTTCATATCATATGTATCGAGTGTCTTTGCCGGCCTACTGCCTGTGCTGCTTGGTAAATCGAAAGCGTTTCACTTGTCTCCGGCAATCAAGGGATTGGATTAGATTGAGCGAGGAGTCAAGGAGGGTAAGAGAAGGAGCTTGCCTAAGGGTACGTAGATAGAAGTTAGGTGCTATTCGTGAAATTACAGATATGGTTAACCTAAATCGGATGAGCACACCTGTGCCATTATTAGAAAATGCGCATATTGTTGAAAAATGGAAACAACTGATAACTTTTCACGCGATCACATTTTTACAGAATAACGAATTTATGTATTACTGTAAAAAATCGGATCTTTACAGCGTTTAACTAAACGAAAGTACCCCTCAGAAAGGTTATGAGACACGACTGTATGCTGTTGATGTAGAACGTAGAACGTAGAACAAATGTGCCCATGGGCACGAAAATTTTCTACGACTGGTTTTCGAGATCGAGAACGGCTTCAAAAATGAAGTATCTTTTCGATATTATATGACAAGAACAGCACGAAAAACCATGTCACTTCCGTCGGTTTGTCTGTCTGCCTGTCTGTTCGTCTGTCCGCTAATCCTATAACCGCCTTTAACTTGTGTAGTACCGCTCGGATTTCGATGTAATACTTGCACATCGTTACTAATATGCCAAGGACGCAAAATCTTTCGAAAGTATGTCCCGAGGCGGTGGACGAAAATGCCAAAAATGAAAAACATTAAAATCACTCAAACTTTATTTCTTGAAGTTCTTTATCACTCCCTAATCAAATTTGCAGCATAAAAATAACACATGTTGCAATTACAGCATATCAACCTATTTTCATTTCAAAGCAAAATAAGTATATAACGCACCGGTGGCTGTGAAAAATAAAAGCCATGACAATTGTTTTTATTAATCACAGCTGTCAGAATACGTTCAAAATAGTTTTGGGTAGTTGAGAGTTTCAAAATGGGTAGAGGAAGGGTTATTAGTGAGAAAATTAGGTTACTGATAATTAAAGTTTTTAATACTGGGAAATCAAACTCAGAAATTGCAACTTTGTTAGACTTATCGCGGCACAGTGTGAGAAATATTGTTAGAAGATATAACGTAACTGGTTCAGTTAATATGTGAAAAAAGTAATATCACAAATGCCGACCGAAGAGCATTAAGAAGAATAATCGTAAAAAACAGGCGTGCCAATTATTTACAATTAAGTGCTCTGTGGAGTGACGCTGTTGGAAGGAGAACAACTCATAGAGAGGCCCTCAAACTGGGGTTTAGCACTTGCAAGGTAAGTTTTCTTATAAAAAAAGTGAAGTAAAAACCCTAAAGGTGCACAACTTGTTTATAGGCCAAAGAAAAGCCACTATTAACTCCACTGCAAAACAAAAATCGGCTTAGATGGGCTAAAGAACATAGACAATGGACACCTCAACAATGGTGTGCAATACAATGGAGCGATGAGGCCCGAAGTTTGTGTTGGTGACAGTCGCAGTAGAGTTATTCGCAAAAAAATGAAGCTTTCCATGCTGAATGTCTGAAGAGAAAAGTGAAATTTCCAGCATCCATTATGGTCTGGGGCAGTATGTCATCAAAATAAGTAGAAAAACTTCATTTTATTGATGGAAATGTGGATACAAACAAATATTTGGCAATTTTAGAAGAATCGCTCTTACCAGTGATGGAAGAATGTTTGACATATGGCCAAGATTTTGTGTTTCAGCAAGATGGTGCAGCGTGCCATACCTCAAAAAAGGCTATAAAATGGATGGAAAAAAATAATGTACCACTTTTGAAATGGGATTCTAGCAGTCCAGATCTGTCACCTATTGAAACTTTGTGGCACGAGATGAAAAAGGTTCCTACGACAACATCCTGCTCGTACAATCACCGAACTGAGACAAAAGCCTCAAGAAATATGGGATTGTTTTACACCAAATGTTTTCCAAAACTTGGTTAACACTATGCCCCAAAGAATTTCAGCCGTAATAAAAAATAAAGGTGATGTTACCCACTGGTAATCTTTCACTTGTTGCACATTGTTTATTTGTTCAGATGTTCTATTAGTTTTAGGTCTAAGTGATTTCAAATATGTATTTTTTACGACTAGATTGTTTTTGAGAAAATAAATTGTTTTAGAAGTAAATAGTTTTGTCATGTTTAGTTTATAAAGGCATATTTTGGTACAAATCTTGAAGTGGGCCAACTGAAGTGGGAAGGGGCTCGTATATGAGGCAAATAATTGTTTACCAAATATAAAAAATGGACCGGTGTTGAGCTTTTAGAAACTTTCGCCAACGGACCTATTCTCTAAATAGCCTATGGGTCTTTATTTGAAAATATATTCACCGCAAAAAGTAATTGGCCAAATGGTTACCAGATCTTAGAAAGCAGCATTATCCTGTATACATGTATATTTTCCCTCCTGCTAAGGTGTTCCCGTTATTGTTGACCGATAACCGCCTCTTCTGCCGTTTTCAAAAGCAAAGACACGGAGAAGGAAAGGAGGGTGAATCTCACCCCTTTCTTACAGCCCTCAACACCCTTTCTGTGCGAATGCGAGAACGTATGTTTTAATGAAGGATGTTATAGTAAGGTTGATCTAAGCCTTTAGGGATTAATATTAGACCTTCTTTGGGCTCCTTGCCCGCGTCTTCGCCTCCTGATACCACACACAAAACAAATTTATTAGGGAGATAACATTATATAGAGGGTGGTGAATGTCCGGAGAAGCTGTAATACGCTTGGGGGTTATTTATCAGTTAATTTGATGTATTTTGCATGGAACGAGAACATCGTTTGTTTAAAAAGCAGCTGATATATTATTGCATATATCCGTATTGAGAATTAGCTTTTTTTACACCGAAGCAGCCGCGCAGACAGAATCCCAAATGCCAGGGCACCGCGGCTGCTAGGAGGAGGTTAAACCAACTTTGTTAATCCGATTTTTGAACTGATTAAGATCAGTAGAACTTGGGAAAGCCTCCTCACCACTACAGGGGCAAAGGAGCGGACAAATCGGCCAGTTCTAGATGTACGTGGTTCGACACGGTTAAGATTGGAGGCCGACCATGACTGAGTTTTGTTTCGCCCTTATTCTTAACTGTGCTTGTCACTGTCAGTGTGACTTTTCACCTGTGATAGACATGCATTTGAGTTTACAATTTGTTGATATTGCTAATAAAATCAGGCATTTCTGGAAATACTTGCTAGTGCACAGTACCGACAGTTTCTGCTAAATTTACTGAAAAATTATTAAAAAGTTAATCTTGGAAACGTTCCTTCTGTTCGTGTGTGAAACAGCAGCTGCGTTGAAGATCGGTTTGCGCAGTATGCAATTTCCCATGCGAAAGTTAAGGTATGCACATGATACAGTTATTCGATTCGTTTACGTATTTTGTGTGAGACTGATACATAACCGTCAAGAACTGTGAAGAGATCCATAGTCCATTTTCTCAATGTAACTTCTGAAGCCGATCCTATGGTAAAAGACTTTATTGACGTTCAAGGTACCGAAACATGTGTGTTTTTATTTATCGGTGAGGGAAAGATAGAGGTGAATGAGCAACACAGCCATCTGATGTCAGGACAGAATGGATCGATTCAATCATTGCTAAAAAATATAACAAGATGTTACTGCATCATACAGCATCCTTTAACGCCGCATGTCCCTTTTTTCAACAGCCAAAGTGGAGGAATACCCTCAATACCCTTTGCCCTATTGTTTCATGGTGCATATAGAGGACTAAAAAAACATTGTTATCAGTTTCGGGTGATTACTTGTTTTCTCATCACGCTCTCTCATCAAAAAGTCTTTCCTTTCGTTGAAAACTCAATTTGTAAAAAAATCAGGTTTCACGAAGATCAAAGATTTTCAAAGAGAAAAAGTGATAGGAATAAAAGTAATCACCCGTTTCATTCTTCCATAAAAGTGGAATATTCACATACAATTTCAGAGCTATACTAATATTTGTTAACAAGTTACGATTGAAGAAAGGATGCACGATAAAATGCACAAACAATTCATTTTTTGGCACACAAAAATTGATAACATTGTTTTTAGTCATCTCTATACACATCATGAAATAATCAGATGGAAAGTATTTAGAATACTAGGGCAAAGTAAGAGCAAACATTGTCCACAAGCTGGTGTAGTTTATGAAGGAGGCCGAATCAGTTTCCATCAACAAATATTGAATTTTTTTGTAATGCTGGTTGGTACAAAATATTGATTTCTAAGTAATTTGTGTCACTTTTTGTTCATGATTTGATATTTAACTGAATAGTACTCAATTTTCAGTCCAAGCCGAAATATTAAAAAAAAGTAACTGAGTAGGCTGAATACCGAATAGTAACCGAACATTTGTGTCATGTTTATAATATTTACTCAATCGCACTGAGCCACGAGACAATTCTAGAATAGTATGTTGACTTCAGTATTGCAAGTATTTAGGCTTAGACGTCAGACTTGGGCAAAGAGAGACTACTTTTTTCTTACGAGCTAAGAGCTTGAAGATGAGATCTCTGTCTGAGCATTTAATTGTGGGGTTTGATGAACATAGTTGCCCGAGCATGATCTCTGGAAGAGCCATAGATGAAGTTTTCCATGTTACAGTGAGCTATAAATTAGTTGACTGCTGTCTTTCTTTGGTCATGGACAAAACTCCTCCACCTTGAACCAAACCCTTTATCTGACCTTTGCTTAATACAACGAAACCGTTATGGCAGCTATCCATATTATCTACATAAATTCCATTTATCAAATAACAATTTCGTACTTACTGCAGCTTTTCATAAAAATAGACGTCTTCCTTGTTATAAACGAATAAAGTGGGGGAAAGCGATAATCTATCTCTAAAAAACCATTGCGACCAACTGGCGCACTTCCCACAGAGAAATGCTTCGCCTTGAATAGTTCCTGCCGATCTGGAAACACTAAATTTTATTTTAGTCCTTTGTTTCACATTCCATTTATTTTTCTGCTCTACTTTGTTGCAGACTAGGCGCTCTGAAACTTTAAATGATCTGAAGGACCCTCTTCTGAGGGAAGAAAAGCGTTTTTCGTTTCCAAAGCCTATCTGTCGTTCATAAATATCCCATTAAGTTAATTTGAGGTCGAAATATCTATCGAAATATTTTCAAGGCATTACTCAATTCATAGTTCAAATATATGACTCCAAACATGGACTTTATTGCAGACTGTATATTAAAGTAGCTGTGGCTGTGAAAATGTACCAAACTACATCTGGTTTTCAAACTTTGTTCTTGAGATACACACCAACTGACGGACATAAGAACAAACATCAGACGGAATCAAAATTTTTAATTTCAGTACATATTGGCATCATAAAAAAATTTCATCAAAATCCAAGAGGCACTTTGCCGGGTGGCCAAGAATCAGCGGCAAATAGACGAACCGATAGACCGATACCGAAAGATCGACTGGAATAAGTGGCGTAGATGTTCTTGATGAACATGTCATATAATATCGGGGAAACATGACATCCGCGATTACAATACCTCATCGCCAATTAGCGTGGCAATTAAAATAAAGCAAGGTTGAATACTGATCCGCCATATTTCTTTCACTCTTGCCATGGAACTAGTAGAATGTTCCTAAAGAAATTAAACATCCTCGCTGATTAAACGAACGTCCTTCTGCCAGAGACATAAGATCTTCCGAAGACAAAGTATGTTTTTACGAGGTGATGACGTAAAGACAAGCCGGAATCTCGGTAAGCCTTCGGCCATCCTATCTACCGCTAGCGAGTATAAACATGCACACAATGGCCTCCGCTGCCGTCTTCCAGTCATCGTCGTCTTGCCATAATTCATAATCCATTGTTAAGAAGGGCGGTAGCGGTGAATACACGAAGCAGTCTTGCCAACTTTAACTATGACTGGAGATTAACAGCTCTCGGCCAACTTTACATGCATAAATATTCGCCTATATACATCTCGGGGCCCGCGCTTCCTCCCGTCTGGCCAGCGGGAGGCTACAAGAAACCCATATCTTTGATATTGTTGGTTTTAATCACCGGGACATATATATAACGATGCCAGTGGCGTAAGTCTAAGAAAAGTAGGCGAATCCAACATCACTCTTCTTGCTTGTTAGGTCGTTAATATCTATAATTATTTTAACCCACGGTACTTAGAACGCTGTCCACCGTATCCACCAAGCACTATTATAAGTAAGTATACTTCGAGCGGCTTGTAGCTTTTTAGCTGATTATCCAAACATTAGGGTTATACGCGTCGAAGAAATGGATGGTATTGTCAATCCTTTTTGCCTGATAGATGCAATAAAAGCAACAATCAGAATCAAAATAAGAAAAGTGTAAAACAGTTTTACGTCAAAATCACCACGCAACAAATTGAACATGCATTTTTGTGTTCAAAAATGAATTCTGTACATGAATCGAAAAATGAAAGACTAGTACCAAGATGCTATCCAACGAAACATCTAAGAGTTGTTACTTGTCAAGTAAGCTTTTGCACAGAAATCATTCCTGCAGATTTGTAATAGTTCACTCTGTATCAACACCAAGGTCCTAGATCTTGGCTTAGAAGCTGCTGCGCAGACTTTACTGTCCCAACTTGTTGCAGCGTCATGAGAGAAAACCTCATTCTTTCTCTGGTGGCTGGTGATCCTGTAATTTTATCCTTGTATCTACTAAGAAAACTTTCTGCTTCTAATTTTCCTCCATAGCACGAGTTTTCTCGGCAAAAGCATTGATTTTCATTAGCAAAAGCTCGCATAAAAAAATCTCCTGAACCCTGTAGTTGCAGTACCTTTGTATTTAGGCCTCGCCTTTGAGGCTACTTAAGTATTCAAACAAATTTTGGACTTTATATAAAGAAATTATTTAATGGAAAAGCGAATGCTAGCTCCAAGATAAAAAAATGATCTGGTTCTAATTGTTGTTCGCAACCTACTAGAATCTACTACCCCAATCCATACCTTTCGCCCAAATCGTTCTGAATGCTTCCCCGCCTATGGTCATACTCGCCTTTCTTAGAGGTAACAGTTTATTATGTATTGTGGTGTTCTAGCTTTTATTAAGATTCTCGAGACGAATCTAGGATACACTTATGACCCTAGAGACAACAATTGCTACTAGGGATGATTTTCCTTAGGGTTTCACTTACGGTGCTTAGGGAATTTCAGTAGCAAGATAACGCCTTTTTTATTTGAGCTATTGTAGTGCTATGGAAAATTTTGACCTAAATGAATACACAGCTGCTTCTCCCCAGGGGCTGTCATAATTGTTCAGAGGTTTTTTTGACAGATTTTCTCCGACAAACTCAATCAAATGCCATTTTCTCTGGCTTTAAATCTCAACTGCAGATATCTGCAACTCAGAATGCCTTGATCTGTACCGAAGCAGCCGCACAGGAAGAAGCCTAAATGCGGTTGCTAGGAGGAGCTTAAAGAAACTTTGATGATCCGATTTTTGAACTGCCTAGGGTTAGAAGAACTGGGTAAAGCCTGCTTAACGAAGTTCGATACGGTTAGGATGAGAGGCCGAAGTCAGGCGGGTCTATCTAGCAGGCAGCGCCATCATGGAGGAGATATCTGCATGAAAGGTGCTACGGTCCGCAAAGCTGTTGATTGAGTGCAAGATAACTAATATATAACAAAAATAGATCCGAGGTCATAAAATATCTTATACGGACTTTTTGAGGGTAGGCATGTATATTCAGATGAATTCGAAACCAGAACAGGACAACGTACCCCTTCCAACAAAATATACACAGCCGGTACATTATCCTCCTTTATCTGGAATATTTTCTTAGGTCTCGCAAAGACTGCGGTATCAAATGATATTCCCGATACGCTGCTCCTCCAGCACGGCTATATTTCGTGTGTCGAAAGCAAAGGGTTCCTCAGGGAAAGCAAGGAACGAAAGGGATAAGAAACATTACCGGCTGATCTACTCTCAGATACGCGAGGCCCCCGCCTAGTTGTTTCGGATTAATCCAGAATAATATTCCGAAGAAACCCAGCCAAGGCAGAGCAAACACTGTATATATAGAAGTTACAGAAAATTTGCATCCTAATGATTTGGTGTAATTATTTTATTGTGTTTTGGGCTGTTTTTGCCGGCGGAGTAAGGCTGCGTCTTTTGCGTGAGACAGAAGGAGATGGAACCCAATCGTAGGAAAACAGGACCGCAGTCAGGATTTAAAAATTACCACAATCAGGGCCCATTTGATTTCTCCCCAAAAGTGTGACTTTGCGATTCAGCAGAAACAGTGAGTGAAGGACTGCTCAGTGAACAAGCAGCATTCTGATTTCACCAGCCCTTCCTGTCAATCCACCAACTCTGAATGACCTTCTAACTAAGCGACAGTTGTTGTGGTTGGTGAAGGCACCCACATGTAGGGTCAATGTAAATATTCTTCAAATTCTTAAGCAGGATGTTCAGGAAAATAGAATGCCAAACTTTGTGAAGTCACTAAGGCCCGATTTTACTATTTCGTGTTAGAAAATTGCACCCAGGGCACGAACTTGACCAATGAGAAGGCGTTTTTAGAGTAATGAATCTGATAAATATAGTCTATTTCTTGTAAAAGATCTCTCAAACTAGAGAAAAGTTATTTGTGGCTATAGGCACAAAATCCACCAATCAGAAAAGACTTGGGCTGTTCTCCAATACAATACCTGGATTTATATGACAGCAATTACTGTGAATTTTATTGAAAATAACAATGTAACAACTTGAAAGAGATAATTTTGAAAAATGTATGTATTTTTAATCATTTAATTCATCAACATGTCAATCCAGTTCCCGTATAATGTAGTTTGTAGATATAAACCACACTTTCCCACTATGCCTTGCACTCTGTGTCCGAGCGATATTTATTTACAGTATGTCGCTTTCTTAATATATCAGTACATACAGAGACTCTACGGAGAAAACAACATTTAATGCTTCGTACAGTAGAGGGTGGTTTCTGTTACGCCAGGAAAACTAGCTCTAAAGATGTGTCGAGCCTATAAATAATTGGAAAAAGATTATTTTGCAGGGAAGTCAAGCGAATTGACAAATTGTTGAAATCTTTACCAAATTGACAACCATATGGCCTTTTATAATTTTCTCGGGTATTTATGTTTGTTTTCGATTTGGTTATATTATTTACAAGCTAGATATATAACTTGTTTCCAATTCGTGGAGTTTGTGCCGTATCCGCAAACTTTATGTACGGGCTTAAATAGAAAAAATAGTTTTTATAGCTAAACCAGGTGACTTATAAACTGTTTTTTAATTTGATATTGGCATTATGGGTCTAACACAAATGATGATTTCTCTACTTTGGGACACTTTACAAGAAATCCATATTCTTCAAATCAGTTTGGTGGAATTTGTACCAAATTTGGATTCTCGCGGGTCGATAGTAAGACGGAACAATAATCGTGGTCACAGATAATGGTTCTTTGTATGCGGGTAGCCAGAATGGCAGATTTATTTGTGTGGGTGGGTTGGAGAGAAAAGAGCTGATAATGACTTTCTCTCTGGCGAAATGTTTGGAAGAAATGCAGAAATACGATCCAGCTCAATACGTACCCGGCACTCAGCACATACTTTATGCTCAAACTTTATCAACGCTGTTTCTTCACACTTAAGGAAGACAAAGTTACTGAAGACATCAGAACATGACTTGTCAATTGCAGCAGTGCGGAAACTGGAAATGTGTTTAAAATCTAGACATATTTCCATCGTCTGATGAACTACTTGACGTGATCACAGAGGAGCTGTCCTTATTGTGTCGCCGATGCTGCAACATTCTGAGCCTTCTATAGATTAGCAGACAAACTTCTTCTCTCCCAATTACGATAATTCAAACACAATTTACCGTACTGAGTTTTTTTATATGAATTTTTATCAAGGTTGGAAAACACTGACCCATTTTACTCACTGCCAGTGTCAATTTTATCTTCTCATTCATGAAAGACACATGATATTTGATCTAGAGCAACTATCTTGAATTTGATCTTAGGTACAAGAGCTTAGTAACCTTTATTTCTAAAGAGAAGACACTCAACACAAGGAATGAAGTCATCCTATCAGCTAACCAATATTTTAAGCTCACGGCAAGATTTGAAAATGTAACACATAACAAGAGAGAATGAGAATGCTGGTTCTGTTTTAAGATTTTGCTTACTGAAGCAGACTTAAACCAAATATGTAGATTTTATGCACGAGTGCTGATTGTTCAAGAGAAGCATTTTTTAGAGAATATCATAAATCCAATCCTATGCCTTGCAATTATAAAAATTCCAACTACATCTCAATAACCTCTCAATTTTTGGGGTTCAAAGAAATATGCGCTTTTCAATCAAGACATCATTATTCCTGTGCAAAAAATCAATACGTGGTATACCTTTATCTGATTCTTGCGCACTGAATCCGGTCCTGTATGGAAAAGGTACCCCTTTCTCCTTCTCCAGCAAGTGTTTGAATGAATATAAGCAGCGAGGTGTCAGTACAGATAGGGTCTTGAGTTGTAATAAAATGTATAAGAGCAAATTTCCACATTTCGTTTTCCTTAAATTTGGAATTTCGATGTAAATAAATGTTGCTGGGCTCGACGAAATGCAAATTTTATCTCTCAGCCGCCTTCGTTTTGTTTATCCGCAACGTTTTGGATTATTGCGGAGAAGGTTGTTTCTCCTTCTTAGCTCAGTTAGCTAGTTAAGAAGGAGCATATATTAGATCGGAGCTATTTCAAGTGGATTGGAATGTGATCGCATCACATGAACAAGGATTTAGTCCCATCTTGCAGGCTTAGGGAAAAACGGTTAAATAACAAATCTGTACTTCTCTCTGCGCTAAAGGTGTCTCTCACCCTAGCATAAATTCATGTTCAAAACATGCTAAGAGTGTGGCTCAAAAAATGATCCTAGAGGAATGGACGTTTCTCACTGAGAAATGTTTAAATCATCTAAAGATTATGCTTTTAGGCCAAAGCATGTAAGATAATTTTTAGTTTGTCCTTAGTACTCTACCTTAAAAAGGACTTTTCCCAAATATGATATGGGATGCGAGAGACAAAAACGATTTTTGGGAATGTTTTGCATATTTGGCTTTGTGAATGCGGAAAAGTTCAAAGGATTCCAGAAACAACAAAAAATGTATTTTTTGAAACCCATAAATAATACTCAAATGGACTTAGCACGTTTTAGTTCCTTAAAAAGATATATTTTACCATGTTTTCAAGAAGTCTAAGATTGAAAAATAAGTGATAAGAAATATCAGTCGCTCCCTTCTGTGACTAGACGCAAGAATGATGGAGGAGGATACCATTCCTTCGGTACGTGACTCAAATCAAATTTAAAGTTCAAGCTTTGAACGAAAGATGTTCCTTCTAAAAAATAAAGTCTTCATTAGATTATTACGGAAAAGGTTGTTCCTCCTTCTTAGCTTCGATATGGTTGATAGAGTGAGGGCGGTTCCATCATACTATACATAATACGAGCATAAGAATTCCTCAATATTGTATATAATAATAATAATAATAATAATCAATCGTCTTTACCCAGGGGGCGAAGTTTAGCATAATATTACTCTGCCACTTAACCCCAAAAAAAGGAAAATTGAAAAAAAAATAATACAAAAAACATAAATACATTGGTTAAAATATGATGTATATAACATATATAAGTGAAGGGCTATTCAATATTTCATGATCTAAAAGTATAAAATTGTAACAGTTATACAAAACAAAGGAATGCTATATTGGAAATATTTTTGTGTGAGGTGACAAATAAATGTTATCAACTAATTTATATACTTCTATTCAAAATAAATTTCTTCATATGTCTTTTAAATTCATCAACTCATAGCAATTTTGTGGATCGAGGTAGAGCATTGTAAAAAATAATTGCGTTGTAGGTGAAGCATTTACGAAAGAAGGTTGTCCTGTGGAGGGGCATTGTGTGTGTTTCAGTGAATCGAATGTCCCTAGAATGGATATTGCTTCTAGATGGAAGCTTATTTCTCAAAAACTGCAGAATGAATGATAACAAAAGCGTGTGAGTGTAAGTAACTAATTGTAGCACACACAGTCCATTTACTCTCAACCACTTCATGTCATTAAAAAAAGGGCTGATATGATTATATTTTTTCAAATTATTAACCAACCTACAACGTGAGTTTTGGATTTTTTGGAGACGTGCTGGAGATATTGAGTCAAGAAATGGAAGATAAACTAAATCGCAATAACTAATTTTGGACATTACCAAAGATTCACACAAAACTTTCTTAGTTGTAAAGTCAAAAAATTGTTTATTAAGATATAATTGACGTAAAATTGAAAAACAACTCTTACTGATATTATTTACATGTGGCATAAAATTTAGACATTCATCTAAAGTTACGCCCAAGTTTTTTACTGACTCACTTACTTCTATAGTCTCTATATGTACAAAGCAACTGATTAATACATTTAAATAGTGTTTTATAAGGGACTTAATATTTTTTTGTGTAATTTCAGTACTGTCACCATAAATGAGATTGTCGAGATCTAACAAAATTGATTACGTCACTAATATACTAAGTGGCATATAAATCCGAACACCCAGTTTAAACGGTTTTATTTCAATAAAACCTTGTATAAGTACTTAATGAAGCATAATAAGTAAATGATAAAAATTTCAAAATGATTTGCACTGCTTTAAAGCCCTTTGACCTTTATATTATCATATCCCACACTTGCTCAATTGGGGATAAATCGGGAGATCTTGGTGGCCATGGTAACAATGTGACATCATTATGTTGAAAGAAGTCTATTGTGACTCTTGCAACATGTGGTCGGGCATTATCTTGTTGGAAAGTTGGATCTGCCAGGGTATCAAGATAGGGTAAAAGATGGGGTTCTAGAACTTCGTGGATATAACGCTGCGCGTTCATGTTACCTCTGATGAAGATTAAAGGTGACCTGGAACCATAAGCTGTAGCACCCCAAACCATAACTCCAACAGTGTGATGAACATGTCTTTCAACAAAAAACTGTGGATTCCTCCTTTCACCACGTCGCCTTCTAACCCTGGCACGACCATCGTGCATGCCTAAACAAAATCGAGACTCGTCACTAAAGACAATACTGTTCCATTCCTGATCCCAGAGAGACCGTTGTCTGCACCACTCAAGGCGATTACCTCGGTGTTCTCGAGTTAAAGGGAGGACCCAGTGTGGCCGGTATGAAAACAAGCCAAAACTTCTCATTCGTCGGTAAACACTTCGCATGCCAATAGGTCTTCCGTGTTCTGCAAACCATTCATTTGCAATGGACCTGGTGGTGGAGAAACGGTCCCTTAAGACCAATAATCTTAGGCGGCGATCTTCACGGTCTGTTGTTCTACGGCGGCGTCCAGTGCCCCTTGCTCGTTGCGTACGGCCTTCTCGAAGCCATGCCTGACAACACCTAACCACAGTGTCTACACTTCTTTGCACTCTAACTGCAATTGCCCGAAAAGAAAGCTTTTCGAAGTCCCACTATACGGCCCCTATCAAACTCACTAAGTTGACGAAATCGTACAGGTCTCCGTACTCTAGGCATCGTAACCGATCTTAAAGGATGTCAAGAACCAAAATTAGCCAACGTTGATTCTTTACTGCGGCTGAAATATTCTTTTGTAGAGCGTTAGTGAATTAAAAAAAAGCAGTATAAAAACCGGAATGTCCAACTGATAAGGCTGAAAATTTTTTCACTTGTTATTTACAGTAAGATAAATACATTCACCAACTTTTATTAAAATAAAACCATTTAAACTGGGTGTTCGGATTTATATGTCACTTAGTATATTTGACTTCTAAATAGATGTATTGATTTCCCCATATTATTTAATTTTTATAAGAAAACTGATTTAATCCTTATTATTTATGGTATTCAAGCTCAAGCTATAGAAAATGAATACTAGCCACACGCAGTCGATTTTCTTGGCACTAAGCGTGCTTTGTGCAGTTATGCGGCTGGTGATTGTGAAGTAATATTTTCGACTGTCGCGCCCCACGTCACGTATGCGAGTTTTTAACGAACTGGTGTGAAATGCCTAATTATTGTACTTCAGTGAACCACATTTTCTGTTCCGTTACGCGTTAACGGAATGCCAGTTACCTAAAATGGCAGTTCATTTCACCTTATAGAGAAACTGGCTACATTATGGCAGTCGATATCTCTGGCAAGGGAACATCTCGTACGTAACAGTCTAAAGTTTTCCATCAACGATGATGTGCCCGTGCCCCGCTAAAACTCGTTCCAACAGTCATAAAAAATTCATTCCGATTTCCAATTAGAGTTGACGACTAATTTAAATAAGAGATCAGAAACGTTGCTTTCACCCGCCATATTCTCGTAATAAAACGTATTGACAGCCCCCCACGGGTGGACTAAAACAGAGCTGTTACACAGCAGCGGAGAGGAAATTTATAAATAAGAGGTTTTACGCTTGGTACTACTGTGACAGGTTTCAGTTTTTTTTATTGAAATTATACAATAAATACGATTTATCTCAAGGTTATTATTTCAAGGTGATATTATCAAAAAGCTGCACAAGTCAAGCCACCTGTGATATAGGATTTTGGAATCGTTGAGTCCGAGTCTAGGACGCCGTGTGTATGTGAGGGTTACTAGAAGTTATTCCAAAATGATTTCAAGGGCAAATTTGAAACAAGTTAAAAGAAATCGAGTCATCGTTGAGGACGAATTCTATGGGTCCTTTCTTGTGGGCTGCATTAAGGTATTTTCAATGTAAAGTTCACAAAAAGCAGGCAGTGAATGCTAAGATAACAACTACGTTTTGATATTTTATCTAAAATTAACTCGCCATGGTCCAGACTTAACGACATAAAGACCTAAATGATGGTTGAAATCAATGGCTCGGCTTTTTTGAAATTATAGAATGGTTTTAGTATAAAGTCCATATACCTTCTTAAAAACCAACTTACCTTTTAAAATTCAGCGACCCCGAGGAACCTATATGTCAGCTAATCCTTGGCCCGTATAAAATTTGGTTTCAGTGTATCCTGATCATTTAAAAAAATATATGGAGAGTCTAAAAATAGGTGGTTGTAGAGGGTGGTGGAGGGTACATCAAATTCCAATCGGCGGCACTTGCCATGCGCCACGAGTTTGTAAATATTGCATCTTTGGTAGCTGATTCGATTGACTTATAAAAGCAGGTAGAAGACGGCGCGAACATATATATACTGGTACTGTGTTATATGCTATAGAGCGGCTTAAATGGTGTGGTGTTGCTCCAGCTCTTGGTACAGAGCTGTGTTAGCCTACAGAACGGCACGATTCTGTATTAGCTACCCTCAATCATTGCCTGAGTACACCATTAATATTTGGATACTGTGCAAGATCCCTCGTATAATTGTCACCCTTGCTCCGCCTATGGTGTGAATAAGAAGGGGGGTGATTCGATGTAAAGCCCTCGCGAATCTTCTTGTTTCTCTATGCAAACGCTGATTAAATTTTCATACCCGTAGGTATGAGATAATCTATTGAAGTTATTGATTCCGCCTGGCTGTGGAATTTCCCTACAGGAAAAGGGAATCTTAATTTGCAAGGGGTTCCAGAAAAATACGTCAAATACCTTTACAGTATGATATTTGCATACCGGTGTGATACCAATTCATCTCAAGGGGATAGCTAGGGGATGTAATTTTGAATATGACGCTTGGATTTTCATTAAACATAAACAGAAATATTAAAAAACAGTGGCTATATTTCCAGGCTAGAAACTAGTTATACAAACGCAGCAACTTTCTGCAGAAGCCAATATATTCATGGTGGTTGTGCTGTATTCGTGAAACAAGGCGTGACTACCAAGGAACTTCCATATGTCAAGAAGTTTTCCGTAGAACGACACATCGAATGCTGTGGTACAATAGCTACTCTGCAAAGCACAAAAACGAACCTAATAGTAATATGTGTACGTATGTTTATTAGAATTTAAGAATTTTTACATATCGATTTATCTTGTCATGAACCAGAAGTGATAAAGTGGTCAGGTTTTTCTGTTAAGTTTTTTTGGTGACTGTGTGTATTGTTTGCTGATAAAGAAGCAAACAGTTTTCGTACATTTACGGTGTCAGTTAAATGTTAAATTTGGTGTAGCTTATTTAAAAGCCTTTTTGTGGTTGCTCAAAATGCCTAGAGTGCTTAGAGTGTCCCAGCTAAGTGACTTTGAGAGAGGTCAAACTGTATGCCGGATATATGGTACTAATGCCACATCAATACCACTGTACTTAAATAATATCCGTGTCAGTATGATCAGCTTTTGTATCTATCTACCTCAATAAACTCATGATGAAAATGCAGATTATAACAAAGTTTGCTAACAAAAGAAACGTTTCTTTATATTATCTTGATTGATACCTTAACCAACAGATACTTGTTGATAATGTTATCCTTGAGTCCCAAACGTATTGGTGGTATTGACGATGAGGCGACAATAAAAATTGTGGCAAAAAACTCTATTCACAAATTAAATTTAGGCAGATTCGCCACAGTCTGGGAGTTGACAACTCTAGGTTAACTAACTTTTATATAAACTGTATTTCGGACCACTGGGTTATTGGAGTAAATAAATAAATATATTAGTGTACCTTTTCCGGAATAGAAAACGTTTTTTATTAGTTATAAGATCCATCCCCTACACATTTTGGGTGCAAGTATAGTATATTACCGCAAATTTTAATCGATGTATTTAAAAAACAATATTCGGGTATTCTGTTAGCCGCTGCGATCAAAGGAAACAACTTCCCTAATAGAATGGGCATTGCCCAAACCTTCCTTCCAGATGCATTCTATTGTACCCTTCAATATGAAGTCCCAGATGTTAGTTGTGTACATATTCAGCGATGAATGGATCGCGACCACAGCTCGGTGTGTATATGAACGAAATCTGAAGACTTCGTTTATTTCCAGAGCTTTGCCAGGGCGCGGTATGGCTTGCTATTCAGTTCCAGTAATAGTCTATTAATTATTAAGTGGCCCATTCGAAGCAGAGCCTACGTTTCATTTAGAAATCGTATACGGAATGATTGATAAAAAAGTCGCCTTTATATTTGGATTTCTTTGAAAGAAACACTCGTTCACTCTGAGCTATACCAATGTTGCAGGTGGATGGAGACAGGAGCGTAGCTTGTGATGTCAACAGGGTATTTGAAAATTTTGAAATACAGATACAGGGTGTAAACGTTGTGGTAGTCATTATTGAACTGGGTAATGGTCCAAAAGTCAATATATTTTTGTCTAAATAGCTTTATAGTTTACAACTTTAAGTGCTTTACATCGACTACAATCACCACAATCTTACTAATTTTTATAATCTAATCTAAATTGGGTAATTAACAAATAAATGGCATTAAGTTTTTCTAAGTTAAGCCAAAATTTGTGGTTACTAAGTAAGTTTCATTAAATTAAATATTTAAAACACACATGACAACAGCGCGTCGGCCTTTCATCACTCTTATCGAACCGGCAATCGATCGCAAACGGTAACAGTGGTTAGTTATCGGTCATCGGGCCTGTTGTTTTGTTTTTGTTCGCGTACGTCGTCGTCTTTATTTACAATGTTATCGAATCAAGAGTTCGCCGGAATGTTGTTAGTTTACGGTGAAGCTCGTCAGAATTCAAATCTTGCAGCTCAAATTTATCGCGACAGATTACGCCAGCGGGTACACCCAGACAGAAGGACATTTGTGCAAGTGTACCAAAGACTTCGAGATACAGGAAGTAATAATATTCCTACTCGTGAAAGACAAGTTACTGTGGAGCAGGAGAAACAAATTTTAAACATCGTGGAAATCAATGCAGATATCAGCACTCGGGAATAAGGCCGCCGCGTAGGACTGTCGCATACCATAGTGCATAGAATCCTACGGGAAAATTTGCTTCATCCCTACCATGTACAACGAGTGCAGGCCTTTTTACCAGAAGACTGTCCTCGCAGACCAATATTCTATCAGTGGTTTTAGCACAAAAACATTGATAATCCGTATTTTTTTGAAAACATTTTAGCGACGGACGAATGTACTTTTACGCAAGACGGGATATTAAATTAAAATGATTATCCTCATACCATTCGTGAAGGTCATTTCCAACAAAGTTTATAATAAATATTTAGGAGGGTATTCTTGACGATCAGGTAATTGGACCTTTCGAGTTAGCCCCAAAGTTGTCAGGAGAAGGATACCTTAGCTTTCTATCCAATAACCTACCAGAACTTTTGGAACAGACATTGCAACGGAGACAGGATTTGTGGTTTCTTCATGACGGGGCACCACTACACATTTTGAATGAACATTGTACAAATCGCTGGATCGGTCGAAATGCCCCTGATGGCCAGCAAGATCTACTGACCTAAATCCGATGGATTTCTGATATTGGGGAAAACTTAAAGGGACGATTTATGGGACTGGTCCAATAACAACTGAAGCACAACTTCGCGAAAAAAAATTTAATGCGGCTAAAATAATAAATGGACAACTTCGAGGACCTGGAGTAAGAAGAACTTGGGTTCATCGTAATGAAGCTTGTGCGGAAAGTGGAGGACGACATTTCGAACACCTTTAAATACAAAAAAATGCAGTGTGGGTTTTAAAAAGACGAACAATGTATGTATCAAAATTGTGTTGCCTATTTATAAGTGGATTTTTTTAATACGTTCAATAAACTTTCACACACCAGGTGAAGCGCTGAGACAGTTAGTGGTAAGTCCGTTTTTTTAATTGTTTGCATTTTACGAGTACATTATCAAATAATGAAATAATACCTAAGAGCCAAAAATAACAAACTCCATCTTTATATACACTGCGTTCCGTCGTAATTTGTGTCTGGCATTGCGGCGTTGTCAGATTTTATTTTACTTTAAAGTCGATTTTCTTTAAAAAAATGCCGTTTTGACCCCCGTATTATATGAATCTTTTTGCTTCTTTTAAGCCCCTCTATCACCTATTTAAATAATGACTATCATAACGTTTACACCCTGTATTTAAACATTTTAGCCATTTTACAAGATTCCTGTCCTCTTTGGTATTTGCAAAGCAACGTGAAATACTTTAACATGGGATATACTGCAGTTCCATCTGTTTTGAGATTCGCCTATATTATAAACGGATAGTTTGCGATACATTTCTGTGATCCATGGGCGAAATGCAAAAACAGGATCAATATTATCAGTGTTTGTTTGGCCTGTGCATGCTACATAGCTTAAAGATGGCAGCCGCCTTACTGACCCCTAACAAAACCCTTCTTATACATGGACAATATTCACAGTTCACATGTTCGCACGTCGCAATCACTGATCACTCACCACTTGTTGCTCAGACAAGCAGGTAAATGCGGTACCTAGGGGGTGTTTTCGAATGCCGAATTGTCAATGTCACGTTCGAAATAGCTAAAACGTCCACGGAATTCATAAAGTTTCTTTTTGAATTTTGCAATTGACGTTGTTCATTTGACAAGTCAGTTATGATCATGCATCAATAAGTGACGATTCTTTTTCACTTCCGACAAAATAACATGACAAACTAGGAGTTTTCTTGAAAATACGTTTTTCTCGCTATTGAGCACCTTTTTCAAACAGCCGTCTCAATCAATTAAGCAGTTAATTACTTGACAAGAGTGACAGTGCATTGACGATGACAAGAATCACATGGGGCAATATTGCGAGGGAGGGTGATAGGCGACATCACGTATTTGTACTTAACGTAAGCACATTAGAATGTCCACCTTCTAGAGCTTCTCCTCTATGGAGAAAAGCCTCAAGCACATAGGAATAGGGGTCTTCAGAAAAAAGTCCAAAAACTTTATCATTTGGTTTATTTAAGAAAAAAAATAGAAGTCTACTGCTCCAAAAAGCATACTATTTCCCCAATGAATATCTTAACAATGACAACATATACACATGGAAGTTAGCCCTCAGTTTCGTTTTAGTTTATTGCATTTTATCTGGTTTTTATCAATTTTAATTTTGTTATCCAGTTTGCTATTTATATTCTATTCTTCTTCACATTTTGATCTCTAGCTTTTTAGTTCGTTGTGTTTTGTTGTGTTGTGTTGTTACAATTGTGTGTTTTTTACAATATGTGTTTCCTTTTTATAAACATGTGGTCTGTGTCTGTGTGTCTGTGGAGTTTTCATTAAATTCTTGAATTTATATGCTTTAGTAATGAAATTTTTATTTTTGCCTTCACTGATATGTCTTGTATGTATAACCTTTCTGGAGTATTCAATATCATTTTTCAATGATCGATTGAATAAACAATACCTATTATCTAAGTATCTACCTACCCACCGAGTGATGCTTGCCTTCCAACGGAGACCTACATCAACAACTTATCGATGGCCATTGACTTTTGAGGTCTATGACCATTTACTTTAAAGTTACTGATAAACGGCTAATGTTTTTTGAGTCCATGGCTACCTACAATATCAGGTTCAATGACCGTATACGAGAGTGGCACTTCACTATTGACTATCACTATTACAATAACCATTGATTTCAGGATACTTGACATTTATCATCAGAGTTATTGCGCTTTAGCCTCTGACAATTGCCATTCAGTCTTACAAAAACTGGAGGAGTTATGGATGAGATGCTTTGCCCCTCACACCTATCTCCTTTTCTGAACACTAATACAATTTCTTTATAGCCGAAATCGCAAGTCGATCCATACGCCAAATTTTCTTGCTAGAAGTATCGAAATTCATTAAAATCATTTTGCTCTCAGAATAGCTAAAACGATAGAAGGTATGGAAAAGGTAACTTGCTCCAACCACACATCAAGCCAACTATGTGAATACCAATTTGCTAACAGGCCATGCTACTTTGTATCAGTGGGGACTTTAACAGCCATCGGATGTTCTTCGTAGGAGCGTAGAAATCATTAAATAACAATTTACAACCAGGGTCATAGAAGCACGAGGGAAACTCTTTTGCTCCTGATTCCAGTTGACGTGAACACCTCGCGTCCTTTCTGCGATCCTAATAGGAAATATTTAGTACACGAGATCCACATATTAATCCGAAACTAAAAGTAGCAATCAATATGAAGCGTTTGCCATCGGATCACATCGACTACTCCCAATCGGGATGTTGCTAAATAAACTTGCGAAGTTACTTTCACCAGACTATATCCCCTACTTCACGTGATGACATCTATTGTTCTTCCTCGATGTGATTAACACATCGTAAGTGGTCTATTAATGCTTAAGCCTGGCAGAAATTTTAAGTTAATATCTTAAACAATAGGTTGATAAGGTAAACGGAACTTTGCTTACACTAAATTTACCATGGCATACTATTAACATGAAGTTTATGGTGTATCGTTAGACACTACTGTTTAACGGCAAAATTGGAGAGTCTCATCATCCGTTGTGTGGTGTACTGAAACTATTTGAGCATCTGAATGTGGATATCATCCAATAATAAACAGAGAACAACTTTTATTTAATGTTGTTTTCTCGTATACCGTCAATTGAACAGATTACTATTTTCAGCATCACTTCACTATGTTAGTATTATTCAAAGAAGTTTTTAATAAGGCTCCGCCTTTTGACTCGATTAAAGTAAATGATATTTGGGAACCTCAAAGTGCTGCCAGGTAAAATCTAGTGTCAGTATTTTGCTAACTCTTGCAAACTATTGAGAAATGCCTTTCTACGAAAAAAAATCTATCTGATTTTGACTCAACGACCACAGGAACATATATGACACGCGTCTTGACTCGAATGCTGAACTTTTTGTCCTTGAAGTGACCTTGAAATGACCTTCAGGTGCCATCATAGTGATTAAGCTCTGATTCGGTCTTAGTAACCAGTGAAACCTATATAACAAACGGTTGGACTCGACTGCTGAGCTTCTTTTTAATATTTCATTGATGTATATTGATATATATATATATATATATATATATATATATAACCTTAGAGTGACCTTCAAATGCCCTCTCAAAAACAAACTACTCCCTGTTGTATTAGAAATTATTATACATTATTATTATACATTTTATGCCGTAGAAATTGTATTTCTGCCAGCTTTTCGGTGTTCTAGATCAAATTGCGTTGCAAGATCTGCATAATTATGATTAGCTGCAGTCTTGAACCTTAGATTGCCACTAAATGACCTTCAGATAAGTTAAGAGGCCAATGGCATTCAAGCTAAAAGCTATTGACTCTTTAGTCAATTGTCCTTGAGGTCAAAAGTCGATGACCCTTGAGTCAACAGCTACTGAACGTGAAATGCTAGAGAATTGCGGGCTGAAAGTTGTATAGTATACCTTGAATACAAGTTCTCCACAGAGGTTATTGTTGCAGAAAAGTCGTTAATAAAGAAACCCACACTGTGGTAGCAACATATGCAAGCTGTCAATCAGTGAGCTACCCTCATTTCCGATTGTTTTTACTCAACGTGTAGCCAAAATTGCATCCGATAATGACATCATGGAAATTTGAAGTTGGCCGTAATTTGGAATATAGATATATAAATAAACATATGTTTCATTTGAGCAGTATAAACGGTATTCTCGCTAACTGATGTGTAAAAAATCATCATGTCCGTCTGGCTAGTTATATTGCAAACATATTTTTTGTGAACAGGCCCATTGCATTGAAGCCCTGACCTGACGTACGCCGCTGAGTCACATTTCACAAGTTCCTGTGGACAATGGCGGCCGTTGGCTGTCCCGGTTTTTCTTTCACTTTGACGTAGCCAAAGGGTAGTTTTCTGTTTCCAGAGTTTTCTCTTTCTGTCCCTAGGTAAATATTCCTTGTACGCGATTGACTCCGAAGTGCTTTTGTTTGCTCAACTTTACCTTGTGTCATGTGAATGGATCCAAAGTTGTTTGCGTTCGTTAAATTTTTCCTGTCCATGTAGGCATAAGCTAAGCCACTTAAAAGTATCAATATAAAGAAAGCTAAGGCGAATTGCAGTTTAAACGATAAGATATCTGTTGCAGGCTCAAACTCCAAGAATATGCTTGACAAAAAAAGTTTGTCATTTACTCGTCAGTTGCATATTTTAACAAGCTTAGACTTATAAGGAATATTATTGATACATGAAAGAATATGCCTATTATTAAATAGAATATGATTTTTGGGAATTGAATGAACCTAATTTTGAGTTTAAGGGAATTTGTTGATGTCCTATTCTCAGTTGTTCAGGTAAAAAGTTTGTCATGTGGATGTCCGCAGCTGCAACGGCTAACGAAATTTGTAGATGTAGAAAATAATTATACTCGTATCATAAATGTCAACCATGTTTACACCGCGCTTAAATAGCCACAACAACTACAATTGGGACGACGTTTTTGAGCACAAAGCGAAAACCGTGACAAAAAGTATCAGATTTTCATTACATACGGCCAAGTCAACCTAAAAAATTGTAGTTAACGACGTAATTTCTGAAATCGTACTACAGATACACTGCTGTCAGATGTAACTTGAGCTTAGAAAAGTCTCTAATAAATTGGGGTGGTTTCCTAAGCCGTCGTTTCAAGAAAAATCCGAATGAAATCCAATACTGTTCACAACTGCCCCAAGGTCAAGATAGTTCTCAAAGAGGTTGGTCTCGGTGGACAACAAATGAAAGGTAAGCATCTCCACTCTATTCAAAGTATAAGGTTTATTGAAACAGGAATACTTTCGCATAACAAAGTTTTCTCGGGATTCAGGAACTGGAACCCTGGACTAGAAGCATTAATTTCCCGGAAATGATACACATACACCAAATCATCTCAACAGAACACAAACAAGGCATCCGGAACCAGGGCAATATTTATGATGATGCTAGCAGAGGGGCTACCATCAACTTCCAACAATAACCATCGAACTTTTCTCCCACTCCACCGTTCTGGAGCAAACTTTCGACACCGAATTGTTCTTTTATTTATTACTCGGTAATCTGTTTTCTCGAATAACTCCCGAGGTCTCAGTCGCTAATAGTTCTTTTCGACTAACCACCAACTGGGAGAGATAAGTAAGACAGTGGATTATGACGTGTATCGTATAGTAAATCATCTGAGTTTGGGAGAGTTGTTTTTCGAAAGGACGGCGAGCAGACGGAGAACTCTACGGGAGTTGATCGGGTGTGAGGGAAGTTGGGATTTACTTCCGGATTGGCCGGTGAGTTGTGGACGTAAGGCGAAGAAAAGTGTGTGGTTATGGCTTTGGATGCAGTAGCGAATTAGAAACATAATCCCTCTATTAAACTTCCGAATTATTACTGTATCTGAATTCATTGCTGTTTGATGAATGTTACTGAAAAGTTGAAGTCCATGATTCGTCAGGGAACTTGAAAAATCAAGCAGTTTGATTGTTTCTACTTCGCCATTGAAGTTGTGTGAAATCGAATGAAGTTGACATTTCAGTTAGGACCTTTACTTAAATTAAAGTCAGGCCGACTAATCCAAAAATAACATCTAACTAGTGATATATTCCTAATAATAATAAGGAAATACCATATGCGTCCGTTATTAAACACTGCTTCCAATAGGTTAAATCTTCACTTACCACACAATGCTCTCAGCTTTTCGCGCCTCATGCTGTGAGAAGTAGAAAGGCCCTTCTGGTCGCTTTTCTGAGTACATTATAGTTCGGTCTGCACTTTCAAATTTACACATATGTCAGTGATAGTTATCTAAATTACATCAGATATATTGGAATAAAGTTAACAGACTGTCACTGAACTTCCCAAACTTTGCACTTTAATTAAAAAGATGCGCTGAGCCTACAGTCTACAGACGTGAAACTGTTTTTGAAGTATCTCATACATTTGTTAATTGACCAGGTCAAAAGGTGTGTCTACTGACAATTTACAAAACACCCTGAAACGAAACCTCTATACCGCATCACGTAACTGGATGTATCTGTACAATATTCCCATTGTCTGGCAACTCCCTTAATCTGAGATCCCCGTTCATACAATACAAGTGACGAACAAAAGACGAAAGCTCCAGTCATAGCAGGTTCGATTTTCTCATCTCTTTTATCAAGCATTTAACGTCACCGAAACTTTCCAATAAAGCGACGACGTACATGAAAAGCTGGCATCAAAGAAACACACAGCGACAAATTGACAAAGACATAAATGATGAATAATCAATTTTTCAAATATTTTGCATGCAGCTTTCGAACATAAAATGGCTTAATAAAAGTATAAGCACGGCATAGTCGAGCAAGCGTCGAAAGGATCTGAGGGAAGACGAGTTGCGGCGAATATTGGACTGGTCTAATAGACGGCGTCTATAAAGCTTGATATCACGGCCGCCTTAGAAAACGTTAATATCTCGAATTTTGCATTTTAATTGATTGTTTCCGAGTAATGTCGTTGGGGTGATTTGTCAGATATGTCGATTGATTGCACACCGAGGAATTTAATAATGGCTTTGGTTCAACATACAAAACAGATATACGGATGCTATGCTTTTAGAAATAATATATTAATATCATATGGAATGTGAAGAACAAAGTAGTTTAAGCCATGGAAAAAGTTGACAGGTGGGATGACGTAGGTGAGACTTGATGGGGCAGTTGAAGCGGCAGGGGTATTACGTAAAAAATCGATGTAACTTGTGTATAAACTAGTCGCTAGCCCTTTACGCGCCTACTGGCTGTGAGCACCACCTATGGAGGAATTACTCAATGACCATGCTTTAGATACTGTAGCTCACATTTTGCCAGCATGTTTTGTGAGTTGCAAGATGCCGGGATAGTGTATAGACTATATTTGCGAAGATGTGACGATGTATCTAGCATCACTGGCGTTAGCTCTGGATAATGGCAGACAAGTTGATTTAGTCTACACTGAGTTTTCGAAAGCCTTTGATCGCTTGTATCACGGTGTACTACTGCACAAGATATCTAATGCCGCTTATCATATAGATTTATAGCTTTTTTCGATTCGAACATTAATGATAGACATTTATGTGTAGATTTTAATGATAAGATTCTGTTCTTGGTAAATTATTATTTCTAATTTTTATTGATGATATTATGACAGACTTTCCTTGCGAGTACTTGCTTTATGCTGACGATTTGAAAAATTTTGATAGTGTGTGCGGCTTAGAAGACAGTTTTAAGTTCTAGGCTGATTTGAATATCATAGATCACTGGTGTAAAGGAGATATCATGCATTTGAATGTCAATAAATGTTCTGCTATGACATTTACACGTAAGATTGAATCGACATACACATATTTCACTTTTGAAATCAGTAGCAGTGTTCTTCGGCGAGATGATAACTTCAAGGATTTGGGCTTGTCAGTCGATCCAAAGCATTCATTTATTGACCAGATTAATACAATCTTAGCTAAAGCATATAAAAATATTGGATTTATCAGCAACATTAGACAGTTACTTACAATAACACTAGTAGATTAATTTTACAAATACTTGTTAATGCTTTTGTCAGGTCTATTTTAGAATAATGTTCGATTATATGGTACCCGGCCATGGTATACATTGTAATAACATTGAGAGAGCTGCTAAGTGTTAATGTTGTTTGTTGAATGGAACTATTGATTCTGCCTTTCTTTTAGATTTTAGCGGTGACGTAGTGTATTATGGGTCTCCTAATCAGTCACCGTTCGAATCCAAGCAACGTTTCTCTCTTGGCTATGGATGTTGTGATTGTCCGTAGGTGGTAGATGGTTCTGACGGTCGATTGCGGAGGTACCACTTGGCGGATCTCTAAGAATATGTGCATGTTGCATGCACACGTGTTCCCTCGCTATAGTCGGTGTGGCGTCACCCCTCTTTGTCCTATATCCCCCTATAGCCCCACGGTACCTATGGGTGTTAAGACCTTAGGAATTCGAGGTGGTTCAGGTATAAAAAAAGATAGGACCATCCTACGCGTTTCCGACTTACGTAATTGTCGTGGTAGTAACATTTCATTTTATTTACCTGTTCGGCGAACGAATTTATTGTTATTTTCGCCACTTGGTTTTGTATACAATAATGTTTGTGCAGGTGTTAGCGAACTTGATACATTCAATCTCAAAAGGGGTTTTTCATTGTAAGAAGAGTGATACTTTTGTCTGTCTCCTATCACGTACCGTCTACAGCTTTTTTGTATTAGCTTGTTTTTTCCTGCCTTTATTTTGCGACCAAACGGGTAGAAAAGTTAAGAAATATCCTTTATCAATTGCGATTAGTAAAAAGTATTGCTTGCAAACTAATTTCCACCTTTGTATAGTCCTTGAGTAAGTGCCTTTGTAAAAAAAACCAACGGAATCATCAACACAGGATATTAGGACACTTTAACTACAGTATTTACATCCGTCTATAGTACAGATTTACGGCTTAAGACATACAAGCTATAAATGGCCTCCATCAGTGCCACCTCTGAAGCAGATGTTACATCACATCAGCGAAAATATAGCTCAAATGTCATTACGTTTAAGTAACAAGCACAGCTACTACGAGTGAACCTGAAGTGAATGACAAATACCTTACTACATGGATGATCCCTTATCCACAACATTTAAATCACGGTAAAGAAAATCGCATAGAATTTGAACCAAAATCTATTAAATTTGAAACGCATAATGTTAAAAACTCAAAATTGATAGAGTACAGTAGTAGGTAAGATAATTTGAAAAAACGTTTTCAAGGATGTCCAACTACAAATGATTCACAAGACAACCTTCAAAAAATGATGCTAGAGAACGACTTTGCGGGTGTGATCTTCGAGACTAACTTTATGTAACTGTTTTCATTATTAACATTGTACCACGTTTGAGTAATGTTGAGGTATAACTACCATATTGGACTTTCATTGTTCTAGCGTCCTTCCATGAATAATTTATTTTTTACTGCAAGAAAAGCTACCTCATTTATTGTTTTTTTATCTGACTGCATGTCCGACTGTAGCAGGTGATGCTACATTTTCACAAACTTCTCTCCGTTTCCCATATATCCCATCCGCTGAAAAAAATTATTTTCAGATTAAAGATGCTTGCTCATTGTGGCGAACGGAGTCAGAGAAAATGAAGTGAATCTCTTACGCTGGGTTCCGTTACACAAAACTAAACAATAGCCCTCACACTTGAGCAAAGCGAAGGAAACAGGTGTGTTACATTTGACACGTGCAAATGACAGTTATCGCTACGGTTACTTTCGCGTCACTTCTACTCACTATGAGCGCACGTTAAAAAGATCTAGAACAAGACCTATAGATGCACGTGGTAAAAGCAACACATCAACAGAAAATGATACAAATGACATTCATATTCAATGATTAATTCGCCGTTTTGTCACAGTTATTAATGATATGTGCGAGCCGTAATAAAAATTTTCGACACGTCATATTTGTTAAGCCGTGTGCTATGCGCATATATCTACCCTCTCTACCAGAGATATGAATATCACGCTATGGAAGCATCGCTAGTATTTCGGCATTGTTTTCTACAATTTGTCAGGGAGTGCCGCTAATGGCCAGAATTCGTTTGGTTGCCCGTCGAATTACATGCGACGAAGAAAAATGGATTCATCAATCACCATAATGCTCAACACTGATGAAGGAGGAGATGAATAGATTTATTAAATAGGTTTAATAGGTTGATATTGATCTTCAATCAAAATCTACAAGTTGTGTTGGCCTCAGTTGTCGGAATTGTTATACTGTGGTGTATCATCAGAGTGGTGGAAGCAGATACAATTTGAAATTTTATTTGCTCATCTGGTACATGATTTGGCATAAGGCTGTTGTAACTAGAAAGGCTTCTAAAAGTTCTTCTTTAAGTTGTTCGTTTCCACTGCAACAAACCCCTCCGGCGATCTATCGATTTCTAGATAAAATTGCGGGTAAAAGCAATAAAAAAAGGAAAACAATTAAAATTATCGCCGGTCGGGCTGTCGGCTAATCGATACGGCCGATTTGCATATCTCCACCATCACAAAATAATCGATATATATTTCTAATTGCTAAGCAACGATTTGACCATACAAATATTATAAATTCAGCTCACAAGCGGTTAGTCCATTGAGGTAGAATAGACGGGATCTAACATTTCATGATCAAAGATATTAGGACACTTTTTTATACAAAGTTTACGCTTTGAAACCAGACCGGCTGTCGTATTTTGTAAATTGAAAAGTGACACTATATCGGTTTGTATGACATTTTGTAGGTGTTCCTATAAACTGTCATCTTCGAACTATCTGACATTCACTTCATGCTCACTTGTAGTAGGGGCGAAATGGAGTAGCGGAACATTAGCCTCCACCTAGTGTACAAGTTGACATTTTACCGATTTTTTTGACATATAGGTAATACCTCTGCCGCAGGGCTATCACTTGAAAAATCGATATAATCTCATCAACAATCGGTATAATGCATACTAGCTAGCCGATAGTTTACGTCATCCGCACTCGCAGTGAATGCCACCAATATTTACAACTTAAACCACAGAAGTTATAAATACGCTCCGCTACTTACATAATGTCATTAAAGATCGATATAATGTCAGTTTTTAAGTTACGTAATACGAGTGCGGGGCTCGAGGCTCATTTATTGGTTACAGTCTTGAGTAGCGTTAACCTCGATAACTCGATAACTCCTTGCAAATATTATTCCTTTTCGTAAATTTCCTAAAAAATTACATGACAGGTCTGAGGAAAAGTCAGTAACGATTTTGCGCAATGAGGAAATTAAACGAATCAAGTTAGTCGAAGAGGCCCAGACAATTAATCTATAGACATGGTCCAATCGATTTTCTTTTGTCGTTTTTGACCATGTCCTCCGAGCAGTACTGTCTAAGCTGCAGATGGGCCAAGAACTAGCGGACAGACAGACCGACAGACAGACGGAAATGAGTGACATAGTTTTTGTGGTGTACATGACATATAACATCTAATAAACATCTCATCTTATTTTTGAAAATGTTCGCGATTAAAATTCTGCCTTGCCTAGTGGCGTCGGAAGTAAAAGGATATATTTTCTGTAACTTATGTGATGACATGTCTTAATTCTCCTTCCGTTCTTTGAGGTATCGAGACTATATAAAAATAAGGAAAGTGATACGAATACACTCATAAAATATAAATACATTTACACGAGGTACTACAGGCAATTTTACCTCTCAATTGTTGCTAGTTTACAATGAGAACATATTTCCAATTGGCTCTTGTGGTTGCCTCCACTATCAAACAAACTAGCTGTTGACTCAAGATTCAAAGGATGCAGTTGACAACCCTCTAAGTTTCCTTCGCGGAACCTGGCACACGATGCTAGAAACCACAGCTACAAGGTACTTGTGTTGCTTGAGAATTGCTCAGTCATATCGACTATACACCGCATATCTATAACGTTAGACTGATACCTCTTAATGTAAGAAATGATGAGATGAGCCCTTGATCCGCGACTACCCATCTGGAGCAGTTACTTCTATGGCTGCTGTGAGTTCTGAGGTGAAGGCTCACGGGAAGTAAGTGCTATGATCTTTGCTGAATATCTTTCTTCCAACACATAATACAGAGCACATGACATACTACAGTCACCGCAATAAGGGTAAAAAGCTTATGAGTACTTAGAAGATACTCGATATGCACGCCTATGCTCAATAACGTGCTGTCGTGACAGCGACCAATAACATCAGATATTCCAGCAATGTTTGGATTAAATTTTGTATAAATTTGATTATAGATAGTTTCAATTTGATATAGGGTTGATTGATGCCGTCTGGAAGCTTTTATCATACATTGAGATGGTTCAGATATATCGATGACACGTTTTTAATATTAGTGTGCGGCGTAATGTATGAAGCCCTAAGGGCCGTTTGACATGAACGTGTAGGTACATTTTAGTTGTAATTTGCCCTTTAACATGAATTCTCGATTAATAGATGGATATTTGGATAATTGTCATGTGGTTTATCGTATTTACCACCTTGATCAAAAAGTTCCCGGAATTTATTAAAAAAATAAATAATACAAGTTTATTGTTCAAAATCGATACTGTCCCCCTCAAAGTAGGCCCCATTGACCGCAATGCACTTATGCCAACGCTTGATCCAGTCCTCGAAACATTTTTAAGCTCGATGTTGAGTTTCTCTATTAGGGCCATCTTTGATTTCCCCATTATCTCCTCTCGGCTTCTGAAACGGGCTCCACTCAGTGGCTTTTTGATTCGATTGAACAAGAAGTCACAGGGGGCCAAATCAGGTGAATTGGGTGGTTGTTGAATGGTATTCGTGTTGTTTTTGGCCAAAAACTCACGGATAATGGTGACACTGTGCGATGGTTGACAGTCTGACCTTCTGGCAAGAATTCACTATGCACCAGGCCTAATAATCCATGAAAACCGTCCGAATTACCTTCTTTTTCGATTGGAAACGTCGCGGTTTCGTCGGTCTCGGCTCATCCGGCGTGCGCCATTCACTCGCCTGATGGCTTGACTGCGTGTCTTACTCATATACCCACGTCTCGTCTCCAGTAATGATGTATTTGATAAATTTTGGGTCAGAACCAGCTATGGAAATCATGTCTTTGGCGATATCAACAAGGTCATTTTTTGAATTAAATTCAAGTCTTTTGGCACCAACTTGGCTGCAACACAACGGAGATCCAAATCGTTGACCAAAGTGCGTTGAACGGATCTATAAGCAATGCTCAAGTCCTCTGCCATCTCTCTAATAGTTAATTTGCCTAAGTTTTCTTGTTTTCGATGTCGATGGCCTGCCGCTGCGGTCATCATCGGCGATGGACTGACGACCTCCTGTGACGCGTCGAAAACGGCTGTTTTCTTCACAGCATGGTTACCGAAGCATTTTCCTAGCATTTCCAAGGTTTGCGTACCATTGATATTGTTTTAAACACAAAATTGAATGCAAACGCGTTGTTGCTCATTCAGATCGATTTTAAAAATCCTAATCAATCGTGAACACTTTCAAAGGCACATGTACTCAACTCGACGTAACTTTGACAACTGATAATGAAATGATGCCAAAATTCGGGGGGAATATGAGTGAAGGTTGGGCATCATAACAAGACAAACATAATTGACAGTCAAGTGCTACGAGCGCCACACGGCGACCATTCCGGGAACTTTTGGATCAAGGAAGTATGTTGAAAACATACCACCTATTATTTCATTAGCAACTTTCTTTTATGGCTAGGATAAATGGATTTTTGTGAGAATATAAATTTACAAAACAGTTGGCCTAAGAAGAACTTAAGCTTTTCATGCCAAAATCTCCTAGGCAACATATTTATAACATATCTGAGATGATTACATAGGGTGGCAAATAAGTACCATGACAAACTTAAGGAGAAGGTAGGCTTTGGACTGAGCTCCCAAGTAACAAAAACTGACCTATATAAAAGGGTCACCGTTTCCAAGATATTGAATTCTTAAAGTTAAAAAAAAGCTCCTTATCATCTGTGGCTACATAGCTGCTTTATCATATACAAATGCAATGTGGTTAAAAGATATTAAGGAACCATGATCAAATAAGGACTATTTTGGGATTTATAACTTTCTGATATTTTTTTCTCAACTTTGACCATCTGTGGTGAAACAAAAATGTACTGGGCTATAACTGCATTATATTGAATAAAAAGATTGCTCATTGAATACAGATTTCAGAAAGGTATCACACGTACTATTTGGAATAGAAAAAAGTGATAGCTGCTTTTGTAAGTGACTGACACACACCACAATGTAATTATTGGATGTTAATTCAAGATACATTGGTTAACGATCTACATTATTATTACCTGATCCTGATATGATTTTATGAAAGTTGAAGAAATAATATCAGAAGGTTATAAATCCAAAAACAGTCCCTATTTTATCTTGGTTCCTTAATATCTGTTACCTACATTGCGTTTGTATATGATACAGCAACTATCTAGAAGTATTTTATAGAAGAAATGAACAAAGTATAACCTTAGTTGCACATGCAGCTAAAGACCACAGATGACAAGGTTCGTTTTTTTAAATTTAAGAAATACACCCTGTGTATAGGTCTCATGAGTTTATTGAAACTGTTGCTGTGATGTCTCTATATTTGGTTTATTTTTATCCCTTTTGCCTTTCTCTCCCATTTCATCCATACCGTTTTAATAATATTACATGTATTACCAGAAGATGATAGTATTTATCATAAATCTTTACATTAACGGATTGTGGATGATTTTCCGAATGTAAATACTTTCTTTTGTGAATTGTACAAGCCCACGCACAAGCTTGCTTCTGTGACTTTTCTGATTTCTACACATATTCATATTACCATAATATTATAATTATTTTTGGTAAACAATCTTTACATTGCAATATTAAAAATAAATATAGAGAATGAGGACAAACTTCCTAATATCCATTAAGAATCCGCATTAGTTAAATTAAAGCTATTATAAGTCTCCCAAGAGAACCATGACAAATTTTTCTATACTTCGCCCACATTTTCCTTAATATATATTTTTATGCTACCACTGGCATGGCAGATTTATTAATTAGGACAAGTAATGTCTAGTAATTTGATTTAATTAGTTCACGGCTCACGTTTATTATTTTCGTGATTAACTGATTTTTTATCTTACGTGATAATGCTACTGATAAATAGAGGGCATTAATGTGAGGTGAATTAATTAAATATATGACGACGTCGGTGTCATGTGCATTATTACTTTGGTCGGTCGGAGGAGCGTCAAAGGCTGCCGTAAATCTATCTTGTACATAATAAGATTCGCCTTACTTTATGATGATGTAGTAATTTACTCTCCAAGATTCCACTTCCTGGGAGATAATAAAGAGTCTCTTTATATTGTATATAGGTCTTCACTGTTTTTGGCGGTTCACAATAAGACCATAGGTTAAGTTCTGCTTACAACGAGCTCCCTCATACAAATACGTACGCACTTCTCTATGCTCTTGAAAATCTTGTTAAGGTGCGAGTCTCCCACATTAACAAGAAGACGTCACGTGAATACGTTTGTCGCTGTCAGTATCTCAGCTTGTGTTATGTGCATATGATTTGTGTTTACCTGATGTTAGTCTTCGATGTAAACATTGTAATGTCTGACGATACAACTATAATATCCACATCCTGTGTTGGGGGTATCTTCAGAGAGTGTGTGGAAGCAACGGTCCTCTATAAACCAATTCTAGTGTGTGTGTGTGTGTGTGTGTGTGTGTGTGTGTGTGTGAGTGTGTGTGTGTGTGTGTGTGTGTGTAGGTGTGTGTGTGTGTGTGTGTGCAAGAGAGAGTTGCAGCTGCTCTATGGGCCGGCTTGCGCACTGTGTAATTTCCCTTAGGGAAGTTAAGTTACGCACATTGTGACGTAACTGCAAAAAACCATGAAGAAAGCTATGCAATACTCGTGTTGCTCAATATGTAGATATAAATATAGGTGAAGCTTTAGTAGTTCACTGGAACTGGCCCTATAAAATCGTCGCTTGGAGCACTAAGATCACTCTTAGGACAACCTGCACATCTCGCATCTTAAAAACCTTACAAATTGGTCAACAATAGATATACATATATTTAAAATAATATTTGGAAAAAGCTCGGGTTGACGGCTATACGACATATATTTATCAATAATTTCACGCTATACCTGAAAAATTAATTATATCCTGAAAAAATGACCCCGCCAAAGATAAAAACATTATGAATTTAGACTAATATGTACGATGAAATGCCCATCAAACATAAAATAATATTCGAAAAAACAACTTCATCATGGGTGGAAACCATCTACAGGAATATGATTATGTAGATGGCAAAATGTAGTGCATGTCTCTATATAAAGACCAAATATAGTCATCGGTATACAGGGTGTAAACGTTATGATAGTTATTATTTAAATGGGTGATAGAGGGGTTTAAAGGACGCAAAAAGTTTCATATAACATGGGGGTCAAAACGGCATTTTATTATAGAAAAGCGACTTCAAAGTAAAATAAATCTGACAACGCCGCAAAACAATACAACAGGATAACTAACCACTGTTACCGTTTGCGATCGATTGCCAGTTCAATAAGGGTGATGATGACTGACGCCATGTTGTCAATTGTGTTTTAAATATTCAATTTAATGAAACTTACTTTCTACGGACTACAAATTTTGGCTTAACTTAGGAAAACTTAATGCCATTTATTTGTTAATTACCCAATTCAAAAACGTTTTAGATTAGATCATAAAAATTAGTAAGATTGTGGTGATTGTGGTCGATATAAAATACTTAGGGTGGATTTCACCAAGGTTGTCAAATTAACAGTCCGTTATTCTGCACCTATAGGATAACAGTCCGTCAAATACAATGAATGAGCTTCAACATCCCATTAAGAAATGTCACCAACCAATACCTATGAAATGTTGAAAACAAAATATTGCCAAAGTATGAGATGACAGCTTGTCCTTGAAACATCACCAGCTTATTGAATATTAAGAAATTAAGAAATATTTGATTTTTGAATAAAATTCATGTTTTAATTACTATTGTTGATTTTTTAATCATGCTTACATTATTTTTTATTATTTTTTACGAGTACGCATTCTAGGTTATATAATTAGACATTATTTGAATAACAGCTGATTATTGCATTTCAAAACTCCCCGAGTGACACATGTGTGCGATCTGTCAACCCTTGGTCTCAGTAACAAAACATATGCACTGAAGCAGGTTTAACTCCATGCTATTCAATGACAACACGGTGACTTGTGTGGTTGTCAGCGGCCATTTTTTGAGGGTGCGACATGGTTTGCCAGATTGTGCATTAATATCCTGTTTCACCTCCTGGTCCCAGTGGAGTACGCTCCACCAACTGTTGAAATGTACTCTACTACGCTTTATAAGACTATTCGTGGAATTTTCCCCAAAATCGTTGCACAACACTTGAAAAAATGCAAATGAAAATTTAAAATTATTTCCACAACGCCCCGAAATAGATGCGTCGGTACCTCGGGTGATACATCTTGACAGTAGGGATGTTCGATGCGATCCTATATTCAGAAGTATCGATACTTTTGCTTTCCATACCCGATATTTTGGATCAATATTTTTATATACGACACTTGGGTGTATCGATACATTTCATGAGTATCGCCATCTTTCGATCCGGACCGTGTCAGAAAGAGTAACTAACTTCAGATTAATTTTCTTCTTTGTTTCCTTCCGCTGGATATCGATAATTTGAGAGTACCGATACTTCCTAAAACGATAAGGATCGATACATAACGATACTTTTCGTGGATATGAACATCCCTAATCTTGACAGCTTGTCCCTCTTGTCAACTGGGCTGCAGGGTGAGTTGCTGCCTTTACTATCTTACATTTTGCTAAAATCTTATGAAAAATAAAAGCTTCAAATGAAATATTGACTAATATGAACCTATATGCAAAGAATTTAGAATATAAATTCATATTGCAAATTCCAGATTGTCTATGCATGGACTTGAACCGGCTTTTTCGGTATTTTTACCGATAACATCATTCTCGACGATTTTTCAAAATAATTTAAATATTTCTATGCTAGCCGAAAAAGAGCTAAGACCCCATATCAATCATACATATGCATACATACTCAGGCAGTCGGGCACATATGAGAGGCGTAGATTTGGGATGCCTATGATTACGAACGCACATCCTCATCCCTTACTCCGTTTGCCCTGAATTGATTTTTGTGCATACAAAAGGCACAGACTGGTAGATTACCGTCATTACCTCATAACCGGACAAGCAATAAAGAAAGCGAAACCTGTCTCTTTTCAAAATAAATATATAATTAAAATGGGAGGTAAGTTCAGGGGTAAAACAGAAAAATATTCACAATCCCATAAGCAAGAATCGAAAAAAAACTTTCCAGAATGGTTTGCAAAGTACTTTGAAAGAGCGACCAGTATGCACCTAGAGGTTGTAATATAGAACTATGCCCTCAAAAAACATGTTGTGTGCGCGCCCAATACAATACCAGACGTTTTTCATGACTCAAAGGTCCTTGATCTATCACTGATCTTGGGACGGCATTTACCTTATACCGAACTCAACGAGACTATTTACCGATTCTGTTTTTTCCGGTTTGGCAACACTGCAGATTACTTTTAAAGGCAATTGATATCCCAGACCCAGACGTGTTATAATAATAGAAATAATAAGAAAATATAACAATGTTTGGAGATATATTTTCATAAATAGGTATTTTTGATTCTGACTTATAATATCTAGACGATGAATAATAGGTGGATGCGGATACTTTTACAAGTATCGATGTTTTAGGACCCAAAAATGCAGAATGTGCTGTTTGTTTACATTTGGTGTGGATTTCTAGATCATAAATTGGCAAAAATTGTTTTTGATGTAACAAAAGATGATGAACCAGTTGGAATACATTTTATATCCTTTTTTGCCAAATAACAAAAATCGGTACATTTCTACAGGTACGTATTATGTACAACACCCTGTATGTGATACACAGACAAATCTAGATTGCCATGCATGAACAGCTGTCAAAAACAGTGAAAACGTCCTACCAAATATAATAGCTAGAAAATCGACCTATTGAGCCGTATTCATAAAAGAGAAGCATATCCACGGAAGCATAAGGTAAAAGTATAAGGTCTTGCCAATTAGACAAAAATCTATTGACTTTTGGACCATGGGTCATATGAACTTTTTGACTTGTTTTGACCCCTCTATTACCCATTTCAATAATGACTACCATAACGTTTACACCCTGTATAATGAATGTGACTGTAGCTGTGTTGCCCGATTGTTCAATGGCAACCACATCTTTAAAAAGCTAGAATCGTAGCCATCTAGCGGTCGCGTGATGCCTGGGTATCCAATTGCGGACTGGAATCTTTACAGTCTTTTGAAAGTACTAGGCAGCAGCGGTGGCCGCAGTAGTAGACTCTTCGGTATCCTGATCAGTCGCCGTGCGCTGTGCGAGTTCGAGTCCCGTCCCAGGAGGTATTTTTCTCTTGGCTATGGATGTTGTGATTGTCCGAAGGTGGTAGACGGTCTCTGACTGTCGAACGTGGATGTACCACCCGGCGGATCTCGTAGGCGGAGCCAGAATGTGTGCATGTTGCATGCGCACGTGTTCCCTCGCCAGAGTCCGTGTGGCGTTCCCCCTTTCCCCTGTATCCCCCTATAGCCCCACGGTACCCAATGGGTGTTTAGGCCTTAGGCCTTCGTGGTAAATGGAATATAAAAAAATAAAAGGTATCGAATGGTTTTGAAAGTAGAAGTTTCGTCCTTGAGGTTTTCGAAATTAATGTATCTTAATGCGTTTTTCGACAATGCGCAAATATGTTTTGTTTCTTATGCAGAAATACGATTATGTTAAATGACATACGCTATAATTACATATACCTATACAGACGATTCTCAATATGTTCTACATAAAATCTTTCCTTTTTTACATTATCTATGTGCTATATTTTTTCCTCGCTACATAAACACACGTACCTTAGTTACGATATTGTGTGCAAAATCCAATTATTACGATAAGCTAATATCGTATTTAAAAATTGTACGCAATTGTACATAACTGATCAAAAATATTTGAATAGCTTATGCTAATATATAGATCTTTACATAGCCAAACTGCACGAAATTTAACATTTTCTCCAATTGTTTATATCGTCAGCATATGGTACGAGGGTGGTCCCAGAAATACCCGGCCTGACCTAGAGATGGCGATAGTTGTTTGAAAAATATCATTGTATTAGGAAGTATGCAATGTATAAAGTATATGTGTCAAGTTTAAAGACGCCACGTTGTTTACTATTTGTTTGGCAGCCATCAATACTGAACTTTTTTGAGTCAATTTGTAAAAATGGAGAAAATTGGTCATCGTTATGTGGTACAATACTTTTACCAACCAATATAAAAGCTGAACTGGATTCTACTCTGGGTGAGTCTGCTCCTTCGCTTATACAACAGTAAAATATTGGGTAGCAGAGTTTAAACGAGGCCGTATGAGCTGCCAAGACGAACATCGCAGTGGTCGACCTAATGAGGTGACGACTCCAGAAATGGTGAAGAAAATTCATAAAACGGTAGTGAATGATCGTCGACTGAAAGTGCGCTAGCTAGCAGACATAGTAGGCATTCCAAAAAGTGCGGTTCATCGCATATTATCTGAAAATTTGGACATGAGAAAGCTGTGTGCAAGATGGGTGCCGCGATGGCTCACAATCGAGCAAAAACAGTGTCGTGAAGATGTTTCAATTGAGTGTTTAGCGAAGTTTCACAGCAACAAAGCAGAATTTTTGCGTCGTTCATAATCATGGATGAAACATGGGTCCATCACTTCGAACCCGCGATAAGAGAACAATCAAAACAATGGACTCAAAAGAGTCAACTGGCTCCAAAGAAGGCGAAGACCGTTTCATCTGCAGGCAAGGTTATGGCGTCGTTTTTTTGGGATGCGCGTGGTATAATTTTCATTGACTATCTTGAAAAAGGTAAAACTATCAACGGCGAGTATTATGCGAACTTAATTGCAACGTTTGAGCGATGAAATCAAGCAAAAACGGCCGCATTTGGTTAATAAGAAGGTGTTGTTTCATCAAGACAATGCACCAGCTCACAAATCCGTTATTGCAATGGCCAAAATTAACGAATTAAAGTTTGAATTGCTACCTCATACACCCTATTCACCAGATTTAGCCCCCTCGAATTATTTTCTGTTTCCAAACTTGAAAAAATGGCTCAGTGGTGAAAGATTTTCCAGCGATGAAGAAGTGATGTCGACAGGTAATGGCTATTTTGAGGAGCAAGACAGTTCTTATTATAAAAAGGGTATCGAACTTATTGAACATCGCGGGGAAAATTGTGTAGAGCTCAAAGGAGATTATGTTGAAAGATAAATACATAAATACATTTTTTACAAAATTTTTGTGTTTTCTTGGTTGGGCCCACCCTCGTATAACGGATTTTTCTGATTCTGTTTTACCTCTGATGTAAAGGTGATACTTTAGATCTTTATTATCTTCTCGGAAGGGCATGTTAATTTACACATTGTGATGCATTCCTCCACCTTAGAATGACCCAGAGTGAAATTTTCCGATCTACAGGGTATGCCATAAAGGTGTTGGCAATTTCAATATTCAATTGAAAAACAACTACGCAATATAAAATAAAAATAAATGTATTTTTAAAAAGTAGAAAGACAGGAATTTTGAAGACTTAAAAATAATGTTGTTCAAATAACTTCTTTCGGCTGCTTGGCACTCTTGAAACCGAAGCTGCAGATTTTGGAAAATTCGTTGAAAAGTTATTCTCGGTATTTTGTTACTTTCCTGAACAATATTCCTCTTCAGCTGCTCTAAATTAGTTGGATTATTTTCGTAGACCACCGATTTGAGGTAGCCCCATAGGAAATGATCGCATGGAGAAAGATCGGGGCTACGTGGTGGTCATTCAATATCCCCCCTTTCCGGGAAAGACATTTTTCAGCAGCTCTATAGATACCATAGATGTATGACATGTGGCCTCATCGTGTTGAAACCTCATTCTAGAGGTATTGCCTTGGAGTTCTTGCAAAGCTGGCACCAAAAAGTCTGTTATCATATTGCAATAATTGTTAGCTGTCACCGCTTGCCCTCTTTCGTTCTCAAAAAAGTGCGGTCCAATAATACCGGTTGACGTAATGCCATCCCACACGACTATCTTATGGATGTGAAGTGGACGTTCATGCAAGCGTCAGGGACTGGATTCGGACCAGAACCGACAATTTTGTTTGTCAACATGGCCATTGAGGTGAAAGTTGACCCCATCACTAAACATCACGTTGTGACTGTTGAATCGGTTGAGCATCAAATTGACCGAGTTAAGTCGGTTATTGGCATCATCTGGTTTTAATTCTCAGACAAGTTGAATCTTATAAGCCTTCAAATGCAAATCACGCTTCAAAATTCGCCGCATGCTGATTCGTTTGATGTCCAAAGCCTGACTTCTCTTACGTGTTGACTGTTGCAGATTTTGCTGAACTGAAACACGAACACGCTCTACACTGTCGGCTGATCTTGCAGAAGCTGGACGACCACGAGCTGTTACTGCTACTATTGAGCCGGTTGTTCGGAACATTCTAATTCTTTTCCGTATCACATTGGCGCTAGGAAATTCTCTTAAATCGCGTTCATGTCGATACAAATGTCGTGCAGTAACCAGTTTCTTTATTGTTTTCATTATACCTGTACGCTCGGACACAAAATGCACGCTGCGCTCCCGTGTACTCGTACGGCTCCATGGCGACTAAATTTCCAGGCAACGGCGCGGCTAACAGCTTATCCCCTCCCAACCCGCGCAACGCGTTTCTAAGAAATTTAAGATTTAAACCGCCAACACTGTAATGGCCCACCCTGTATAAATGACACAAATGACAAATACGCAATGAACTGTATAAATATTTCTAGGTATAGCGTATCTTCTTTTAACTGCAGCTAGTTGTAACATTAGTTATAAGAGTGGACCAGATGGTACCTTTATACCGCAATCTTATATTCAAGGTGGATGGAAATCAAAAACACAAACATATTTTTTGGGTTATTTCATAAACCCTATGTCGCTCCCAAGAGGATCTTACCTCGAATATAAAAAACCCGATTAGCTAAAAGCATGAACAATCTAAAAATCTGTTATGAAGCCTTCAGGGAGCCATTCGTAATATGCGTAGGCCCTACCTAAAAACTGCAGGATACCTCGCCCTAGGTGAAGAATCATTTTATTCGCCTGATTACCAGATAACTTACGAGCAAAGAAAAATTAGCGCAGGTCTCATATTAATATTAAGGTTGAGTGCTTGGGTGCCATAAATAATACACGTTACGTAAAAACGTATATGATTTCGAGTGATAAGGTACTAAGGGAGTAGAAATAAATTATGGTAATTCTGTGGGTAGGCGTCATGAAATTTGGGGTATCGGCCTACCAATCGTGTAAGGTGTAGTTCTGACAAATTCGATTGTTATTTAGAAGTTTGTCATGAGGTACGATAAATGAAACTTTGTTCGGCATAATTGAGCAATTTTTCTCATTCGCCATGGAAGAACTGCTCCTTAAGAACGAACTTATATCATTAAACAATCGTCTCAAGGATCATAACCATATGCTGACTGTTAAATACGGCACGGATATTATGTATGAAAAGTGACATAATGACGATTTTCTTGAAACTATATTGGCTTTTCGTGACGTTATGTAGGGTTTTCTAGAAGATTTTAACTTAGCCGTAGCTGATGGATACCTGCTGTGAACTCGTTTTATAGCTGTACGTGTTGCCTAAACGTCATGAGGCTTCAGCTATCAATGTTTGGCTCTGATGTGATGTAAAATCTGCTTCAGAAATGGCATTACGTATTAGGTAGCGACAATGCATAGGTGCATAGTGTGTGCTAATAACATGTGTTGATGATAATTCCATTGGATTCTTGTCTCAAATACACTTACTTGAGATACAAAGCTAGAAATTAGTTGTGCAACCACTTTTTCTTATCCATTCTGGTAATTACATATGCAAATTTGCTGAATTTCAAAAATGAGAGAGGTAAGAAATAATTATATTTACTGTACACCGTCGAATTACAAGTCACATAGGTACATGCTAACAGTAATTACACACAACACGGGCGCGTTGGTGATTTCCCGTGATTCTCCTCAAGGTTATTAAAAACACAAAAAAGAAACGTGAAAAATCGTAATCTATAACTTTGAGCATAACTTGTCTTCAGAAAGGACAGCATATAGATAACCCGTCGGGCACAGCTAACAGACATACTTTATTGGCAGCATATTCAGTAATGATGTTCTCACAAAGCAAATATCACTGATTTTATACACATGCTGACCAATACACACAATTATCCAGATGCGATCTTGCTATTCAACCAACTTTCTTCTCAGACATGAAAACTATAGACTGCTCGGCTTCACAAAATGTATGCAACCAAGAATGCGTGTAGTTGAGCTACTACTACTCCTCCATAGATGGTCGCTCACAACGATCCTAGTGAGCAAACGTGGAATGACTGTTTGCACTCTAAAAACTACCTAGACTGCAAGATGACATTTTATAGGTATTTTTTTTTTGACGTTTTATAGGCTTTTTTACAGGATCGCCTAAGATGCTTTGGATCTTCACATCTCAAGAATTTGACAGGTTGCTATAAAGAATGATCTCCGGCGTTCAGCTATATAATTTTTAATATTTTTGACGTAAATAAAACTACAGGAATTACCATCATCCTGTATATCCATCCTCCTTACATCTACATATTCAGTCGGCCTCCATGCACGGACCTTTGCTCAAACTCATATCGTTTTTTTTATTTTGTCTCAATGTCTTAGAAGTTTTCTCATCAACGTATTAGTCTTCGATAGTCGATCTTCTATACAAAAACGTAACAATCCCTGAACTGCAACGTATTTTTATAGTAAAAGTACTTTCAGAAATTAAATGATAGCAACGGTACAAACTAATTTTTTACTTCCAAGTTTTTTCTTATGGTATGTTATTTGATCTCAAATACGATGTTTTACTTTGCCATCTCATGTCCAAACTGCTGTGTCTTACATTATTTCCTAGCAAAACAAGTAGCATCGTTTCCTGTAGATGTTGAAATACTATTGCAGATCCATACCCAATGATATCCAGCATGGTGTGGTACGATAACATTTCTCGATAGGTTTTTGCGTGTTCATAGGAGTTCTGGCGTTTTCAAGACGATGGAAAAGATTGACGTGTCTGATACATTAGAAACTGCAGACAACTACCAACGCTTGTCGCTTTGATGGAACAGGTCATTCTCTTGGGAGGGGAAATGCCTACCCCAGGCGGTCTTGGGCTTTGGTTGTTTTACGCGGTGCCATCTTAAAATTGCAATGAAGACTTCGCGCAATCTCGACATGTTATAGGACTGTTCACACTGTTGTAGTATAGTAATGTGAAAAGGGAAAGAAAATATAAAAAAGGAAACGGAATGTCGCCTGGAAGACAGATAAGCAAAATATGTTGTCAAATAATTGTAAATTATACTTGAAAAAGGCCACAGAGACTGAAACATATATGCGGTTTCATTCGCCCAGACATTCGATCATGTGTGTGTGCAAGAGCGAGCAGCAGCTACGTTAAGGATCGGCTGGTGCAGTGTGCAACCTCCTTTGAAAAAGTTAAGCTAGGTATTTAGGTAGCAATTTATCGATGACAAACAAGAGTACGTTTAATCAACAAATATTTTTGAGGACTCCACAATCAGCTTCCGCCCCTAACGAAGATATCCAGAACTGCTACTTCGTTTCCATTCTAAATCCACTCATCTTCCTCACTTTTTTTGCAGACTCTCCTATGATTGTAGGAGACCCCCTGATCCTACTCTTATAGGCGAGAGCAGATATTTGCTGCAAGAGTATCTAGACCCTCCTGTAATGTTAAACAAGGTCTAAAGTAAATCCATACTCAATGTCTTGATTTTCGCTAGGGAATCGGAGCAGCTCACCAATGATGTTTGTCTTCTAGGCTTAAATATATAAGGCACACACGAGGGATTATGGTCCTTTTTCCATAACGTAGCCTTGCTCTGATATCAAGAATTCTGACGCCAGCAACCCCTTTAGCAAGTAGAATATGTGTTATGGCTTGCCCACTTTACCAGGATTCTTGTTCCTCTCTAGAATCATGTTCCCCACAGTGAGTTGTAGGTACTGTACTAGGAAATGGTCCAAAAAAAACATAGCCTCTTTTTTACGGTTTGACTAATATATTATGTGTTAGTAAATACAAATGCTAACTTCAGTACAATAATAAACGTAAAATAAAACATAACACCTGACTTTTACAAAATAATCTTAAGTTAACACGTTTTATAAGTCAAAGAAAATTTTTAAATTGTATTATAAAACCCATTGAAACCAAAACAGTTGGTTGTGCACGGGTAGATTTTTTTTTGATCTAATTTTGATAATAAATTTTGCTTAGAGCAGGATTTTATACTCGTACAACAATCACGTTGTAAGTATGGAAGGTAAGTAGGAGTAGCACTTATATATTAAAGTTTATTCCACTAACTACAGAAATATGATGAGAAATGGTGAGAAGGAGTAATACTGTATATGAATTGAATTAATTCATGCAGAAACAGTTGCCTTAAGTCAAACACTCCAGTCTCTGAAAATAATTTATCAGAAGGATAAGTAATTTTTTTGACAGAATTTAGTTTCAGCATTCTTTTTTGCAGTATATCCAGAGGCTGCAAATGACAATATGCGACACTTTCCCAACTCAAAATAGCGTATCGTAGACGTGATTCAACTAATGAATAATACAACATTTTTAAGTGCATGTTTTAAGTATTTAAGCGATATAAGAGTTGTCGTAAGGTGTTTGTAATGTTAGCTATATGAACATCCTCAAGTGGCTATCACTGGTGACACCTAAGTATTTATAGGTTTTCACAGATGTTAAAGATATACTTTGATTTATTAAAAGTTGTTCATACTGAGGTAGACAACGTACTGTATTAGAAAAAAGCATAAAGAATGTTTTCTCATAGCTCACGGTTAAAAGTTTATGAGCAAAATATGCAAAAATAGTTCCTGGATCCCGCTCTGCTTTAATTTTTACACTTTCCCAAGTGTTACCATCATACAGGACTGCCGTGTCATCTGCAAAGCTAAACACTTAACCACCTGACGAAGAAGTTAGAATGCGGTTTATGTAAATTGTAAACAAGATTGGTCCCAACACAGTACCCTGAGGTAAACCGTAATCAACTGTCTTTTCATTACTGAATGTGTCACTAATCTTCACTACTTGTTTTCGATTTGAGAGATAGCTTGTAAACAACTGTAAAGGTCCGCCTCGTACTCCTGCATCCTCCAAGGTCTCCAACATCTGCTGGTGATTCACAGTGTCGCAGGTCTTGACAAGATCCAATAATACGCACAGTACCGGTGTACTCAATTCTAATCTTTTTCTAATCTCTTCTGTTAACTAGTAAATTGCATCTTTGGTTGATATTCTCTCTCGAAAACCGAATTGCTTATCTGAAAGATATTTGCATTTGTCCAAAAATTTAACTAGCCTATTCTTCAATGTTTTCTCAAATATTTTAGCTATAATTATGATGACAGATATTGGTCTATAGTTATCTATACCTTTTACATCACCTTTTTTATGGACAGGTGTAACTAAAGCTACTTTGAACCCTTCTGGGACTTCATTAGAAATATAAATCCGGTTGATCAAGTGACATAGCGGCATTGAAATAATGTCAGCAGTATATATAAATATTTCGGACTTCAAATTGTCAAAACCGGTCGATTTTCCATTTTTTAATGTGTTAATGACTGAGGTTACTTCAGTTACATCTACCGCCTCTAAGAAAAATGTTTGGTTTATTTTTCCTTTGCGGTCTATTTTTGTTTGGCCTCACAATGCGTTCAGCATAGTATTTGCCAATATTTACAAAGAAATCATTAACCCTTTCGCAACTGTTATTGGCGAATCACATAATTTATTTTCATCAACTATTTCCTTAACTGCACATTTAGAACTGCCTGTATAGAGTTTATTAACTACGTAACACAAGTTCTTAGGAGTATATTTGTTTTTATTTATTTGTTTCTTGTATTTAGCATTTCGTATGAGTTTTTCTAATTTTTTCTTATATTCAAGAACCTGCTCATTTTCTGTCTGCATCAAGTAAGTAGTTCCGTCACCTTCCCAAGTACTCAGAATATAAACGATTATTTTCATTAACAGAATTTACAATACCTGATGTGATCCAAGGCTGTCGCTTGATCTCGCGCCTATTCAATTTTTTGTGGTTGTATTTTTATCAGTTAAAGATCTCAATATGTCACTTAGTTATTTGTTTGTTTACCTAACATACTCGCATTTACGGATGCGTTCATCTAAAAAATGTATACAAACCATTTCTTCTTCCCTACCTACATCCGACTTAGCATTTAGTCCACCGGGTATAATCTACGCTCATGATAATTCTAAGTAAAATCCTTACAGCAAAGAGATAGAGGGTAGGAGGTGGTTAGGGCCCAATCGCCCCTGTGAGGCATCTTTAACGGAATTAAATTTTATTTCCACAGATTAACTCTCCCGAAAGTTGTCAAAATTCTAACGGCCTTCGCTTGCGACATATTAAACCGCGCGAGAATGGCTTTTAAGGAAGACAGACATAAAGGAAGACTTCCCCTCGCTTCACGGCTGGGTTTATGGTCCTCCATATTTGTTTTCTTCGGTCGAGCGGTGAGTGGAAAGTTGAAAGTTCGCGACTGTGAATTCTTATTTTATGCTTCTGCCTGAATTAACATTAGCGTGTAAAAATTTACAGGCGAGTTTCACTAATTTGGAGAGAGAGAGATGGACCCAACAGGGTGATCTTTGTAAGTGACCCTAGGCAAGGTTCATCGCAAAATGATTCTGGAGAATCAGTTACCATGGATGTAACTCTATTAGGGAGTCTTTTGAAACTAAAAATAACCCAAATTTTATATTAATCGTATCTATGAATCAAATGAATACACAATTATAATAAAGTTCATTTTTTGTTTTTATTGTGGGTGCAGAGGCTCAGCACCCGCATTTTTTATATCAGTTTTGTGCCTCAGTCTACTTTATCTCGAAGTCTTGCAACCATGGGTTCATATAAGGTAAATATTCCAATGTGGGTCGCTTTTTGAAATATTTGCAGGTAAAATTTTCATAGATGGATTCAACTTAAAATGTAAGTTGTCTTCAGGAGGCCCTTTTGGGCCCTGATCTTTCAAGAACTGTTATAAACGCTTCTCTGTTTCGCACGTTTGCATCTTTGCTTTCTATATTGACCACTATCCAATACAGGTCAGCTCTGGAGATTGCTACAATTCCGAAATATATTCGCTCAACTTAGCTTCTCTCTGCTGAAAGTCAGATCGATATTTGCAGTTGAACTGGAGAATGATAAATATTTCTATTCTGAAGAAGGACCTGGAGGTTACCACTGCCTGAAAATGTAGTGCTTTGTTGTTTAGTGCTTTTAAGATACAATTCTTCACTTTATGATAAGAAGCATCCAAACTCATCCGGTTTTGATGGATGGCTAAGCGTTCTCAGGAAACCGTTCGATTCAGCTTATCGATGTCAAGATCACTGAAAACATGGCTTGGTACGAATACTTCCATTCCAACAGATACTCAGCTACTGTTTACGTGCCTGAAGTACCTACGCGTCAAATACACTCTCAGTATAATAGCGACCCGACTGTTCGGTGACATTTCCTCAACAGATTGGCTTTTAGGCGGTTCTCAAAACATTTCTGTTGGATGGAAGGTTTGTAGACAGAGTTCTTAAAAGTATTAATTTTTTCTGTGAATACAGCTTGTCTTCAACCACGATCGTCTTTATAACCTTTATAATCATCAACAGTCAGATACATCCACGCACCAACCCTTAAAATTACCCAACGTACCCATTAATCCATTTTATAGCCAATATCGTCTGCAATTCTGAGACGAGTAGGACAGTAGCAGCAGCTGTAGTATCCTAACACCTCGTAACGATCTGCATACCACCTCCTTGTAAACGGTTATCAACTTACACAGAACGCGCTAAAGGAGTGCCGTAAATCCAACTGCGGTGACCCTTTCTCCTCCCTCCCTTCTCTCGCCTTGGTCATTGTAAACTGATGAGGGCGTAAATAACCTCCCTCTCTTCCCTTTGATACTCCCTAACATCCCTTTCTCTCGTTTTTACGGTCATGAGGCGTTCGTCTTAAGTAACCCTTTACAGATATATACCGCCACGCTGCGTTCACTTCAATATGGTACAAGGCTTTTAGACTAAATGAGACCTCCTAATCTTGATATTCCTTGGCGGCATTACACAGTGCGGCCCTATCTGTAGTCCATCTGTCAATGAAAGAAACCAAGCCAAAACATAGTCACGCATACTTCACGTGATCAGACACAATCGCGCAGAGCTAACACTAACGGCCGGCAAGACTGCATGCACCGCTGTGTCTTCTCCCACTCCACCTTCCTGGTTTGACATACATAATAGGGGAGCTGATCAAACGCTATAAGCTCCAGAGATAAGAAATTAAACAAAAAAAAAAAGATAATGTCATAATCAAACTAGAGTTTGTCGTACACCCATCTGTCAAAACGATTCTTGAACCTGTTAACTGTGGATCCATTAACAACGCCGTAGGGCAGCATGTTCCAGGTATCAAATACTCGGACAAGAAAAATTCATTAGTTTATAGTTATATGTCAGTGCCGAAAAAACCATGCAAATGGGATTACCAAGTCCCCTCGTAAGCGTCTATCGGCGAAGTGAGTTAACAAGATCGCTGGATACAGTACGGGATGCGTGTAGACCTCCTCTAAATATATTCCAACAGGTCTCGGTCACTGGCCTGACATATGACATGTATAGGATCCCAGCAATAGAACTGTATCAACACTTAAAGGATCTTTCGACAAGGATAGACTCCTTTTGGCCTTGGCCGTTGGGTTTAGGATTTGCTCGGACTATGATAGGCTATCCGATACAACAACTCTTAAATCTATATAACTGGAGGCAAATGAGGTTTCCTGGTTTCCGATGATGTAGCTGATCTAAGGATGGTTCTTTCCAACGTGTAGAACGCAGCACTTCTCCAAGTTGAGGGGCAGTACCGATCTTCTGGACTATTCGTAACCATTCTCGGGGTCGCGTTGCACGATGTTATCATAGGCATTGTATATCTTTGTGTCTTCAGCATACAAGAAACAGGTGGAAGATATAACACAAGGCAGGTCCCAAGCAGGAGAAGCAGCAAATGTCCCAAGACGGAACTCTGGAGAACGACGCTAGTCACCGCCCTACTGGTTGACAGTAGTAAACTTTCTGTTACTAAGGAACGCGTTATCCTCTTCAACAGGTCTACCGGCATGTTGATATCTATCATCTTATTCGAATCATTGACACATTTGAGCAGATTTGTGATGATAGAGCGACCTGGCAAGAAACCATGTTGATTGGCTGGTAAGGTATTATTTTCAGTAGCAAACTTGAGCATTTCTTGACTACTTTAGGATTTATGAAAGTGAGACTGATGGGACGATAGCTTTTTGCATTGTACTCATCATCTTTCTTGAAATTTGGCGTAACTGTTGCTTTTAGCTCATGTCATTATTATTCTGTAAATCTTTTCTGATGGACAAACAGGCTCAGAAAACTTATAGGTTACAGCTCTGCTGCCTGTGAACAGCATTAATAGAAGGCCTACATTACTTTGTAGTATAAACTCGACCAGTTGCTTAGTGTAGCTAATAATACAGTTATTTGGACAGGCTAGTATTGTCCTCGTTATCACATAGGTTGCTAAGTCTCTTCGAATAAGTTGGATAGAGGAACTTTAGTGTCTCCAGTGGTTGAATGCACATGTTGTGTAGCTTTATGAGCAAGCACAATGGAACAGTTCACCTCAGCTCAAATGTCGCCGCAATGTTTGTCGTTACCACTGTTGAGCCACCAGGCTCAATTGATGTCCGCCATGTGCGGAAAGTGTGTGACGAACTAAACGACTTCACTATTACGATGTCTCTCGAGCACAACTAATACAGTTTTGTGAAAATCCAAATCATTCAAAGTATTAGCATAGAATTAGGAGCAACTTTCCATCATCTAATCATCTCTCTGTAGAATCTAGGATTAGAAGAGGAAAATCCAGCTGGTTGTTTTTTATTTTCTAAAAAACCTGAGTAGAGTCAGGAACATCTTACGATATAAGTATATTTATATAGAGTGCGAGTTCCGCACAGGTATTACCTATCTTAAAAAGTGGCCTAATGTCAATTTTTTGTGGCATTATGTGGGTTTTCTACAAGATGTTAACTTAGCACTAGCTGATGAACACGTTGTGAACTCGTTTTGTAGTTGTACGTGTTGCCTAAATGTTATGAGGCGTCAGTTGTCAATGTTTGCTCTGATGTAATGTAAAATCTACTTCAGAGATTACATTACTGACGGTCTAATTTGTTAGTTGTATACTATAGCTAGAAGGAAACGGCAATGCATAGGTGCATAGTGAGGATTTGTGTGCTAATAATATGTGTTGATGATAATTCCCTTGGATTCTTGTCTCAAATACACTTACTTAAGATTCAAAGCTAGAAATTAGTTGCGCATCCATTTTTTCTTATCCATCCTGGAAACTATATATGCAAATTTGCTGAGTTTCAGAAATGTGAGAGATAAGAAATAATTATATTCACTGTACACTGTCGAATTACAAGTCATATACATGCTAACAGTAATTACACAAAACGCGGGCGCGGTAATGATTTCCCGTAATTCTCCTGAAAGTTTTTGAAAACACAAAAAAAACGTAAAAAATCGTAATTGATAACTTTCAACATAACCTGTCGTCAGAAAGGTCAGTAGGTATAGGTAAAAATATCCCGTCGGGCACAGCTAATAGATATACTTCGTTGGCAGCATATTCAGTAATGATTTTCTCACACAGCAAATATCACTCATGCAGACCAATACACACAATCTTCCAGATGCGATGTTCAACCAACTTTATTCTCAGAGATGAAAACTACACACTACTCGCCTTCACAAAACAGATGCAACCAACAATGCTTGTAGTTGAGTCATTCCTCCATAGACGGACGCTCACAGCGATCCTAGTGAGCAATCGTAGAATGACTTTCCACGCTAAAAACTACCTAGACAGCAAGATGACATTTTGTAGTTTTTTTTTGACGTTTTATAGGTTTGGTATATAATACGCGTGCCGATCGTGCGCAATAAGTGAGCCATATTGAAACCCAGAAACCCATATCCGGCACTATATGAATACCAATCTGGACATTATTCTACAGAGCTGCGGCTAGCATATGTCCAAGAGAAGCTCATGGCGCAGTGTCAGGGGCAGCACCAAGGTGGTAGTACCAGTCATACCTTAGCATATTAATCAAGGTCTTGGCGTCCAGTGGAAACAGATATAAAAGAGCTAAAGAAGATCCTCGAATCGGTATGCCTAATTTGGCTATATCGCTTGGGTGCTCTGGTGACATGATGGATAATCATTTGCATGTTCCAGGTGACACTTGTTTGTGTACCCCACTAGTTTAGCAAAGATCAAGTTACTTGTCAAACAGAGATCTATGTACATGTTTTATTGTTTAACCGTACATTCAAATGGCTCCCGTTACTGGAGGCGAAAGGTCTGTTATGTATATAAACCACAGTACAAGCGTCAGTGGCTGGGCCCTAATGAACCAAGCAAATTTACACCAAAAAGGGATTTTGATTCTCGGAAGTTGATGTTCTCGGTACTAGTATATGGAGTAACATACCGGGGAATTCCTCCTACAATTATTGCGACACTGTACTGAATTAAACTTGAGGAACTGAACGAGGAAATGGCGTCACACGCTTCGTATTCGCCGGACTTAACCCTAACGGATTTGGGTTTATTCCGATACCTCAGTAGTCACTCACGGGAGAAGAGCTTCGAGAATGGACCGCAGTTACAACAATAGATACATGATTTCTTCATATCCACACCGGCGGAGTTCTACAGCCTCTTCACATCCACGTTACTAGCTATTCTAACGATATGTCAACGGAATGTGTTCCTCCGAGCTCTCATTCATGACATATTATTACTTTCTGTCGCTTTCATTAATAAAAAGGTCTGACTAGGATCTAGGTTTCCCGGGTTATAAGAACAAGAAGCTCCTCAGCGTTTCAATGTAACATCGACGACAGGCTAGCGACTGGCGACTTGATTAAATTTGCTGGATCGTCTGGAGGATAGTGTGCAAATCCACACGCCCACGGCCATCATCATCAGGTATACCCCCACCCTTCTCTCACTACCGAATTGTTATGATATTGTAATTTCGCTTACAATGTGTCAGGTGGATGGTCGATTTAGCAAGGACATTACCAACCCGTTAGAAATTCCTCCACTCTAAGAACATGCTCACTCTAAGAAGATCCTCATCCGATCTTTTAATTGCGAAAGCGTGCTCTCACGTATCTCACATTAGGAAACTTTGATAATGGTGAGCACTCCGGATATAATGTAACTTAGACAAATCTTCAGATCCTTCCCTTCTTTGGTACGGTGTATCACGTATTTAAGACCAAGTCAACACTCGCGGATAAAATGCCGAAGGCATAGTCGTTCCTTCACATAAGTCCTTTTTATTGCGGAGTCCCTATTTACCTCGGCAGTCTTGACTGAGGAGTGAAATCTGGGGCCTCGCTATCTTTGCATGGTACTTAATCGTAAGAGACCATAAACATTCTATGTGCAAAATAACCGAAACAAGTAGGCTGATGCATTCCGTGAAGGAAGTAGTGGAATAAGAGATCCTTCAAGATGGGAAATCACTCGAGAATTCAACTATACTGTGCTTTTCAAAAATATCTACGCCCACTATTTGAAAGGCTCAAGTTATAAAGCTGATATTCAGAATGATGAAATTGATGCATGAATGCTAGCGTGACAGTGACAGTTAAAAATGTCAAGGTGGTGATTGAACGTCACCTTGGAACATTTTTTAAACGGAAAAGGAGATCATGATACCTTATTATGAACTCGTGACAAGTATAGTCGAAATCACGAAAGATGACGATTACGTCATCATTTTAGTCTGTAGTAAAGACAAACGACAGCGATTTGTGAATATTTTTAACGAAGTTTCAGATATGTTAGACAGAGACAATCAGAATTTTATTGTCTAAACAAACTGTATTGCTAATTTGCATGCACCCGACAAAGATAGACGATGTTGCATGATCGGTCATATTTGAAAGATGAGTAGTTAGGTTATGTTAAAGCAGGTTACGTTGTTCGAATAATACTTTGGTCTTTGGTGTTCCTGTCTTAAGGTATTCTACTCATAACTGTTTGTTTCAAAACAAAAACTCACCACTAAAATTATTATTAAGGTATCACTCAAAAACCATAAAATAAAATACAATGAAATAACCTAACTTCGCAAAATCATAATACAAATTTGTTGTCATTATGTTCCTGACATCGTGATTTTATCATCGACGTACGTCCATTGATTACTTCAGTACAATTTATGTTATGACGTAATAGTCATCTTTCGTGATTTTGACTATACCTTACAAGCCTAGAATAAACAATCAGAATCTCTCAAAGTGACGCTTTAGCAGGCTGTCAAAATTGAGCATTTTGAACATTGTCTCAATAACCAATCATCAAAATCTTCTTCTTTTGAAATCGTCTGTCTGAATCTGCAATAAGGTAGAAGACATTCCGCTTAACAAAAACTGATTTTTGACATTCTTTTTATTGAAGTGTTCCATATTTTGCATGATATCATTTCAAAAACATACCTCTTGATTGAAAATTTGTCTTCGCAGTGTCGAAAATTGAGTTAAATTAATAAATCATAAATGGAGGAAAAGGCCCACCAGATTTTAAATGACGAGGGACAAGGTCATGAAAATATAGGAACCGCATTATTCGTATATATATATATATATATATATATCATTGGCCGACTTGGATAATGTGGAGGTTATAGGTAAAGAAAAGATGAAATCTCGAAGGAATTTTCAATAGTTGATAGTTTTCAAATTTCCAAATTTCTTCCAAAATCAATCAACGTTTTAGTAAAACACCTTTCAAAATGATTTGCCATTTAATAATAAAATAATTCCGCCCTAATCGAACCTCATCAGTCCAGTTTTTTATTCGTCGACTACGTGTTTCCTTCACTGTGGTTTAAAAACAATTCCAGCAACAATCTCGCCGACTTACTCCAGACGATGAAGACATAGATCTTCGAAGGCTTGAGAGTTTAAGTTATAAGAGTGTACTTTTGCAATACTTTGCCTTCTACCCAAAGAAATTAAAGAATATATATGTATATATATATATATATATCTACATTGCACAAACAACGATCGGTCTTTTTATTTCAGATTCAAAGAAAGCAGCTAAGTTGATCAAGGAACTAAGAGCAAATACTTTGCGCAACATGCGCGATCTACCCATTCCCGGTGTAACTTGAAACTGTCAAAACTTCGAGGGGAAGGGAAAATTACATCTGCTCTTACTCCATGCACTATGGGATGTCGCGAAAATAGTGTTCATGCGTCAATTTCATCGCCCAGATTTTCAACTTGCTAGCTTTACCAATTCAACAAATAAGTATAGAGGAAGGTCTTTTTCAAGGTACGGTAATAAGAATACCTCATATTTAGAGAGGTCATCTTGCGGCGGAGAGAAGACGTTTTCCAACCTTCATATCAATCTAAGTTCAACTTCGTATCAAAAGTGTTCACAATAAGTAGATCCGCAAGAGCAACTATGAATTCAGCACTTAGTTGGACGTTAGGTTGCAAGTGCTGTTTTGTTTCTAGGAACACGTTAGAAACGCATATTATGCATATTATGCAGAAAGTGTCCTACGAAAAGTGGGAAGTTCATAAATCTTCTGGAAGTCATCACTAACAGTGTTGTACGAAATTGTGTTAATAGTCTAATCATATTAGCTAATTTCCCCGGAATAATTGTAAAGTCTGGTTTTATTGGTGCAAGTTGTTCAAGGGGGTATATAAAACATGGTCGCATAAAATGGGTACACCAATTTTTGTGACAACAAAGAATGAGAAAACGTGTTTTTTGGGATTCAATCGAAAGTATTGACCGGAACGAAAAAACTTTTCATATAAGATTTTTATGTATATATGAGATCTACAAAATGAGACTGCACGTAACAACTAACAGCAAAAATGTTATCGCCGAAAAACGGGGCAAAATGCAGGTTTTGGCACTTGTTAGTACTGCGACGATAATTTCACGCAACTACTTGAAATTCTTCAGATCCGTAGGATACATACTTTTAAATAACAACAACAAAATTGGAGTATATTGGACATGTAGTTTTTTGAGAGTTTTTAATTGTTTATCCCAAAACACCTCTTTTCCGGCCATCACTAATAGTTTATTGAGCAATATACACAGGGTTCGTTCAACTAGCATTTAATAGCAAAATGCACGTGTTTACCACCCAAGAATTAGAAATTCAACTTCAATATGGAGAATATGGAACCATTTAGTCCTGGCTTACATCAAAAAAAAGTTGCTGTGTACAAACAAAATCGTGATTGCACTAGCAATACCCAAATTTTCATATTAACCTGAACTAAAATAATCAGATACATGTATAAAAAACATGGGGATCCGGAGGTAAAATATTTAATGTTCCTCTCTCAGCTCATAAGTAAAGCAATCAAAATGTTACTTGAGAACCACAAGGATTTTTACCTCATGAGCAAGGCTCACTCAAATTTCAGTAAATATACAACCAAAATCCGAAGCAATATAAAGATAACGCTATATTATTCTCAGTGTATGTACTATGATACGGAACAATATATAAATGATAACAATGAGAAAGCCAAAGCATTTCTCTCTGTTTATGATAAGTTAATTAATAGCTTTTGACGAATTCAATATTAACTTACACAATGTATAATTAAATGGTTAAAACCTTACCCTAATGTTACATAAGAACGCCTATACTGGCTCAAATAAAATTACGGATAGTCTCATGCTTAATTTTTGAACGAAAAGGTTGTGTTTTATACGAGATTAAGACAGACTTAGCAAAGTAAAGAAAAAAAATCATACTTACCTCAAACAATGAGGGTTTACAAAAATGGGGAACTTCTCCTCAAAGGCGTGAGTCCTACTTAAATTCTCCTCGGATTATCCCCGGCAGACGGTTTCCCTCTATAGAATTAGAAAGCATGTTAAGGAAATGATCACTTGGCTTGGAGAAGATGCTCACTGACCAGCTCGATGTTCGAGTGTAGTTATGTCCACGGCTAAGTCCCTAGGAGGGTGATAAAAAGGTCCCGACAAAAAAACACCAAGAGATTTCTAATAAAAACCTCACCACCCTATAAGTCCTCAACTCTGCGTGTGAGACTATTTTAAAAATCGGGCAGTGGGCGGCAGAATTCCTACGCCAGAGCACCGGAAATAGCCCCAAGTCACCTTCAGCTCTCGTACGAGTATTAACGGTCGACAGAAATTATAAAAAATTACTTCCAACGAGATGGAGAGTAAAGTAAAGTAGTTTTCTACCACAAAATTATTAGACCAGGAGAAGTGTTTTATTACTAAAAATAAAATTCGATATTTTTAAGCACGTCTACAAAATTATTATTTTAAATAAGAAAAACGTTGTAATAATTTTCTTCATCAAGATGTAGTTAATTTTTAGTCTACCATAAAAAGAAACTGTAACACCTCCACTTTTGCACACACTAAACAGTAACAAAATCGTGATATTTCTGACACTTTACAATTAACAGTGTTGTTCTTCACATTTCAATGATACCACTATACATTCTTAATGTAGTTAGTAGGGGTCGTTTATTTTAAGCGTCCTAGACATGGGAAAAAAGCTTACATCGTCCTGGTTTTGGTCAACCTACAGAAGACATCTGATTTACTTACTTATGGCACCAAAGTCGAAACTAAACACAGGAACTTTTATGCTTCACCTCATTTCTAACATTGATCCTCAGCTCTTAATTACAGCCAACCCTCTCATACGAAGACCATCAACCCTATACAAATGCCATCACTTGCTCTGATGTATCCCGCCGGTAAGACGATACTCATTCCCATTCCCATAAATCCCTTGATCCTTCTTGAGGCATACCACATACCCCTTCCTCCGAACGTAACCCAAACAAATTCGCGCGTTAAGTTTCAGGTTCCGCAAATAAATCTGCTCCTCCTTGAAAGTTTCCAGATTTACTGCACCCCATAAACACGAGGCGGTCGAGAGCAAGAAGTATTTCTAAATACCGAACGCACAACGTTAGCAAATGTGTGTGTAAATCCTCGACGCCCGAACACGATCTTCATGTGTCGGTATTAAATTTAATCAAAGTAACAATGTTGCGGTTTCGCAGCTGAAACCAACTCCGATGTTCCTTAGCCCGAGCCTTGTTCCTATATAAGATGTTTTGTGCGATTGGGGATTTCGAATGGATACAGGGTGTAACATCTGCATTTTGTACACTGATACAGCATGTTGTGATCAAAATAAAATTTTAAGATGGTACAGAGTTACAGATACCCATCACGATGCTTCAATTGGTCACAGATTGTTACAAATCCCTGAAAACCAATAATAATTTATAAGAAAGGTGTAAATATTTTTTGTTTTTAGTGGATTTGGAGCTACATTATAAGGTTTGTGTCCTGATGCCTGAAGTTTAAATAAAGAAGCAATGTCCCGGTTTCGTAGCTGAAACCTAGTAGGATGTTCTTTAGCGAAGCGGAGCCTTGTTTCTATACAGGGTGTTTCAGTTTATTGTTGCATAACTTTAAGATTCGATAGAACTTTTAAAATTAATGCATAAAGTCTATATAAACATGGGTCGAAAAATGCGTGGCTTCTGAAATACAGGGTGTTTAAATTTACTTTCTAAAATAGTTTTTTTTAAATATTTCGAACAATATTTGATGTATAACAGTGAAAATTGGTATACAAGGGTTTTTTGGTACGACAAAACGAACCATGGGCGTCGTTTTACTTTACCCGCTAGAGGGCGCTCTGTACTGTACCTGTAGTGTATTAGAATGACCGATATTTTTTTCTTAGTGCCATTTTTTGCTTTTTAAATAAAAAAAAATGATTCTTCGCATTTTTCAACATAAAAAAGCTTTCTTGTGAATTTTCGTTATAGTTAGCTGTTTTTGAGATATTTCGAGTTTTAAGGTTCGATGCATTTTTAATTATTTATGATAAAATAACGTTAAAAGGTCAGTATCTCGATAATTTTTAGAAGTAGGCTGTGCCTGCAAATGTTTTTGAAATCGAAAGCAGAATAAGGTTAAACGTCAATTAGTTGACAGTTAGTTTTGTTGTCTGTTGAAACCTGAAACGTTTTTTTGCAATTGTGAATGCACGAAATTTAGTTTCTTTTACCTGTTTTTTTTTTAAGTTTTATAAGAATGCCATTTTTATTCTCCAATCAAGAGTTAGCGGATATTCATTTTGTGTATGGCTTTGTAAATGGAAACGCAGCAGAAGCAGCCAGAGAATACGCACGGAGATTTCCAAACAGACGACATCCAACTCCCTCAGTATTTGTAAGAGTGCATCGCGAAATAATTGAAAATGGTTTTGGAAATCTCCAAAGGGATCAAAACATAAATGTTCGTCAGCGCAGATTTACCCGTATGATTCTGCGTGAGTTTGATAGAGATCCGACCACAGGTGTTAGGAGAATTTCTGGTGCCTTGGGAATTTCAGCAAGCCATGTTCACCGTGTTCTTAGAAATGACCATAGACGTCCTTACCATTTGCAACCTATGCAAGGACTACAGCCAGGGGGCGGAGAACGAAGAATCACATTTTGTCAGTGGATTCTTGATAGAACTGATAATAATAGAGAGTTTTTAAGTAACGTTTTATGGACCGATGAGTCATGCTTCACTAGACGTGGAGTGGTAAATTTTCATAAATAATCAACATATTTGGTCGCATGAAAATCCGCATGCAGTTCGGGAAAGAAATTTTCAGCATGAATTTAGTGTGAACGTGTGGATTGGTATCTACCGTAATCGACTATTTGGACCCTACCTTTTGCCAGCAAGGTTAAATGAATGCTGCGACCTTCTTGGAGTTTTTAAAGGCTGAACATGCAAATATGTGGGATGATGTTATGTGAGATTTTAAAAGATTGGCCTGGTTCCAGCTTGATGGTTGTCCAGCTCATTATTCGAGAATAGTTATAAACTGGCTGGACGAAAATTATCCAGAAAGATGGATCGGCCGTGGAGGACCAGTCAGCTGGCCTTCACGATCCCCTGACCTAAATCCATTAGATTTCTTTGTGTGGGGATTTCTAAAAGAAAAAGTGTACCAGACTCCCGTAATCACAAGAGATATGCTAATAGACAGAATCAGGAATGCAGGTGATGAAATAAGGCCTTATTTGAATAATGCTATACCACGTTCGATCATTCGTAGATGTGAATTGTGTATTGAACAATTGGGTTTACATTTCGAGCAACTACTTTAGATTTTGTATGTTTGTCCTAACTATCCAATAGCATTTTAGCTATAAATAATTAATTTAATTTGTTAAAAATAATATTGGAAAATTAAACAAATTAATATTCTGTTTTTTTGTGTTTATTTGGAGTTAGGAATTATTGTTGTGTTTAAAAACACAATCTAAACGATCATCTTAATTACTTGTAATGCCCAAATCGAAAATGTAAAAAAAAATATTATTTTCCCATAAATAATTAAAAATGCATCGAACCTTAAAAATCGAAATATCTCAAAAATGGCTAACTACAACGAAAGCTCACAAGAGAACTTTTTTATGCAGAAAAGTGCTAAGAATCAGTTTTCTTGCTCAAAAAGCAAAAAGTTGCACTAAAAAAAATTTTTCGGTCATTTTAATACACTACAGGTATAGTAGAGAGCGCCCTCTAGCGGCTACAGTAGAACTATGCCCATGGTTCGTTTTGTCGTACCAAAAAACCCTGGTATACCAATTTTCACTGTTATACATGAAATATTGTTCGAAATATTTAAAAAAAACTATTTTAAAAAGTAAATTTAAACACCCTGTGTTTCGGAAGCCACGCATTTTTCGACCCATGTTTATATAGACTTTATGCATTAATTTTAAAAGTTCTATCGAATCTTAAAATTATGCAACAATAAACTGAAACACCCTGTATATGTAAGATGTTTTGTTGCACCTATCAATTTCAAATAGGTACAGGTTGTAACTTGTGTTTTGTATACAGATTCGAATAGCTTGATATGCGTTGAAACAAAATTCGTAACTAGGACGGCTCTTCAGATTCTCACCATGATGCTTCAATTGGTCAAACGTAACCTCAGGTACCTGAATATGAATAATGTATAAGGGAGTTGAGAAAAGTTTTCGTTGTTAGTGGATTTGAAGCCACGTCATAAGATTTCCGCCCTGATACTCAACGAAGCAATGCTGCGGATTCACAGCTGAAACCAGAATGTTTTTTGGTCTATAGATTCTAAATATCTAGCGTGCGATTGAGAGTGTCGACATTTCGAATATATACAGGGTGTAGCTTCTTCCTTTTGTATACAGATACTCACAGCTTTATATGTGTAGGAACAATATTCCAAACTAGTATAGCTTCTCATCCGGATGCTCCAATGGATCGCACGTTACCACAAATCCCTGAAAATAAATAATAATGCATTTGAGGCTGGTAAAATCTTTTCGTTGTGAATGGATTTGAAACAACATCATAATGTAATCCTTCAAGTTTGAACGAGGAAACAAACAGCCTTTTGTATTTGTATATGGATAGCTCTCCAGATTGCTATGCTAGTACTTGAACTCTCCAGCTACTAAGCCTAGGTTCCTGAAAAATGAAAGAAGATGCATTATGAAGCTGAAAAGGCTTTATAGCGCGTAGGATGATTTCATATGTATTCGAGATGTTTCTACCTGTTTCTTTATGCCGATACAAATAGTTTGATAACTGAAAACAATTTTGTACTAGATAGACAAAGGTTTGCAACGTAGAGTGTATGACGGGGAACTAGCGTTTTGACATGAGAACAGTACCTCAATCCAGGCCGGAATTTACATGAAGTGAAGAAGTTAGATGATAAAGGCTCATACCGATCCCTATACTGAACTGATCACTTTCCCAGTAGTCGCTAGAATTGACGACATGTTTTCGTGTCAAATTACATTATTAACAGTTGTAAGTCCGGTATCCCTGAAACGAAATCAGAAACTTGGCCTTTTTTGGAAGGCGGATGTGCTCTTATTTTGTTAAGGTTGTTTTAAATTTCACCAGAGAATAAGATGCTACCAGATTTCATCTCTCCAGCTCGACTGCACAGATGGACTGAGTGTTCTGAGTACCCGCAAGAGAAAGTACCACAAGTCCTCCTATGATAGGAGTGTCAAATGAAAGAGTTTGATGAGATACAATAATCAAAATGACGATCCATCATTACCACTGTAAGCTCTATCGTATGGGTATCGAACAAGAAGTTTTGACGAGCGGGAGCACAATAAGTGAGGTCACGTGATTTTTAATCCAATACGGCGGACGTGTTATTCATAATGCAACAGGCAGCAGCGGTGGTCGCATTGGTAAACTCTTCGGTCTCCTGATCAGTCGCCGTGCGCTGTGCGGGTTTGAATCCCATCCCAGGAGAAATGTTTGTCCTGGCTATGGATGTTGTGATTGTCCGTAGGTGGTAGACGGTATCTGACCGTCGAACGCGGACGTGCCACCTGGCGGATCTCGTAGGCGGGCCAGAATGTGTTCATGTTGCATGTACACGTGTTCCCTCGCCAGAGTCCATGTGGCTTTCCCCTTTCCCCTGTTTCCCCCTACAGCCCTACGGTACCCCGTGGGTGTTTAGGACTTAGGCCTTCATGATAGTTGGAGTGTATAAAAAAAATTATTACATGGAGCCGGTTTGATGAGGGTGGCTATGGGATTCCTGTAATAAATAGGGGACTTGTTTGATTTTTCTTGATAATTACTATTATAATTATATCAAAAATCGGATTTTTAACATTCAGCTAAAATATAAGTATTCTTAATTTTTTCAATCAGCCGAACAAGATTAATTGTAGATATAAATACGTCCCCCGTACTTACTTAATAGAAATATCATACTAAAAAGAAAGTAAGGATTTTAATAAAGTGTCGTTGATGAGATATAAATTACTAAACCTGCCGTTCTATATCAAGAATATTTTAAAGTAAGAAATAAATTAAAGGCAAACGTCTTAAAAGCAAACTTTTATTTAGTTGTTAGTGAAACAAACTTAAAATGTTCAACTTCTTTTCGGATCGGAAATGAGCCGTTTTATATATTTGAATTTTTGAATATCCAGCGTTCAAATAGAGGCGTGTCACATTTTAACTGCAAGAGGTGAACACTTTTCTGCGAACTTTTGCGTGGGCGACATGTTGGTCCTTATTTTGGCGCTCCCAACGAACTCGGATAGCTTGAAAGAAGCCAAACCTGTATCTTCACAAGGAGGTGTTTGTTGTCCACATAATGTAGACTTAGTGAGAATGTTTTAAGCAAAATTTTAGTACTGATGCCTACTATGGTGTCGAACCACTTGAGACTCACTGAGCTGTTTGTAAATCTTCTCTGGATGCTCTCCATAGCTGGGTCATCAGCTACCATAACTATAGAAAGTGATGGTGATAAAATCCAGCGTGCCTACCCATACATTAGATTGTAGTACTTGTAGGGCTCCTGAGCAGCAGCAAAGCAATTGCATGACTGTCACATATTCCTATTCACATCACTGATATAGGCGTATTTACTTATTCTCATGTTATAGAGGTGTTTCCTTAGCTGTGATAATGATGAAATGCCACGACAATAGTAAGCCTGAGGTGTTTTTTGGACAAAGACATGTCACAACTTCATTTTCCAATATACTGTTTTGCAAAATGCCTATTTGAGTGCTTCACATTAGATTGTATCAGTACCAGAAATAAAACCTACGCCCATGTAATATTATCCAGCGAGTAATTATAATGACATGCCCCGTATTAATATGAGACCTAGAGAAGTGTAAGGGCGAAGAAGAGCAAAATCTCTCCCTTCGCGTTTCCCTTGTCGCACCCGCGGAAAGAGTATAACTTCTAATTTGTAATTTGCAAGTGCGTTAAAAGCTGAAAGTGTCAGGAGAGCCGTTTCGGCAGTGCCAACGGAGAAAGTTGGCTGTGACTGTCAGAATGTTTCAAACAGTGGCGGAACCAGGATAAAGGATGAAAGTTACTATAATGGTGTAAATACAGATAGATAAAAATCTATCTTTTTGCAGAAAACAGGAGGTTTGCTCCTCTTCATTCTACTCCAAAAAGAAACCGAGGACAATTCATGCTACACATGCTTGTATGTCGCCATACATGTCCCTGTTTAGTAGGGTGAGGACAGATGTTGTTGAACTGTATGATTTCCTGAATGAATATTCTGTATATTGAATGAAGAGCTAAGACCATGGTATTCAGGATCGATAGTATGACTTACAAGGGTTAGTTAGTTTCCATGCAGTTGACTATCGTATTGATGTTAATGCCGGGCAATCCCAAAGCAAGTGCTCCACTGTCTGGTTTTCCGTTTAAATCTTCGGCATGAGGATGCATACTTCCTTAACTAGCAGTGTCTAGTTACGACACTAGTAGTCAACCGAAAATCTCGTAGTCAGGTTCCACATAAGGTTATTCAGTTGTTCGTACAAAAATTTTCGATGACTTGTTATAAGCCGCATTACTGGGTCAATTTTCTTCACATGGTCTGATGAGTTTTTCTATTTTTTTGCTTTGTTCTAGAATGTCAATGCAGGTGCTTAGCAGGGAATGGTTTCCTCACTATTAATGTGTCGAATCCTATAAAACAAGAACAGGTCAGTGTGGTCATCCCGGGGGCTAACTATACCTAACTGCCAGCGCAGTATTGTCCGCGCTTGAGATCTTCTGGTCAAAGTAACATATTATAATTGACCCAACACTTTTTCATTAGTCTCAGACTACCGGCTTCGTAACCCTATGAAGATTATAGGAACTGCTGAATTCTAATAGATTTCTCACTCAAGGATGTCACCTACCTCTGATCTTCCCTTGCATTATAGGTGGGGGTAACTGAAAGTTGTACTCACCTACAATGTATCCCTTTTAAAGCAGTTTCAGTATTTTCATAGTATCTAGATTGCTTTGGTCTTATACTAGTTCTATAATATGGACGCGCGTAAGAATTTTCTTTTGTCCGAAGATGTCTGCCCCCTTAGGACCACCATTGTTTGGCGTACAGTTGCTAGTGCTACTTATTAAAACGCTGCTGAATAACAATAAGGGAGAAAGGCTATGATTAAAATGATCATGGCCTACTACGGGGGAATGTGAGGGTTTTATTTGAGGTGTGTGTCTCTCAAGGATAGAACGAGATATGCGTGATTTGAGCTAAGAGTTAGGAGTTGGGGCGTGAATGGGAGTTCGCGTGAAAGCAGTAGGCTGAGGTTTGGCCATTAGGACATGGCCATTATGTTTGGCTAATAGAATGTGAGACTAAATTGAAAGTTCTAATAGGCAAGTTACTACGATGAGCTTTGCTGAAGGTGTAATGTTTTAAGAAGTCATCAGGCAATCTCTCAAAAACTATTGAGCATAAATTTCTTCCATCATTCTGAAAAATTATTAATAAAGACGAGGCGATATTATGATGAGATAAAACACGTTATGCGTGAATTTTTACCGAAACCGCTTTTTTATTTGCTTATACTCAATATTTGTGCTGAATCCCCTTGTACAGACGGCAAAAGGGCGGTTGTTTCCAGGGCCCTCCTCTGGTATGATTCTTTGTATTCTATCACGAATAACGAAAAAATACAAATATCGCTAGATCCACAATATCGATAGGTCCGCCATAAAAACGCGCAATGTGAAGTAGTTTATCCCGCAACCAGTCAAGAATGTTTTCACATAGTATCATCCTGTTTGCAGTACCCACGTTTAAAAACAATATGTGAGGGATGTACTAACAGCAGCAAAGGATCTCAAGAGTCTGGAAACGCAGACCAAGAGAACCACAACCGTCTGAGGTAAGGCATTGGCTATTTTTTGTTCGGGTTGCAATCAGCGGGTACAGCAAAACCAGCATTCTTCCACTCCCCATTGACGCAACTGCTCTACAATGTGGTACGAAACTCCACCTTGGAAGGAACGACCTAAAGACCAGCTACATCGTCGGAAACCAGGAAGTCTCCTCTGTCTCGAGTCTCATAGGCTTTGGAGCTATTGTATCGGATAGTGTATCATGGTCCGGGTATATCCAACACTCAGCGACTTAGGCCAAAAGAAGTCTGTAAGTTATTGAAAGATCCTGTGACACTTCAACTATTGTGATTCTGTACACGTCAATTATGGAACTCGCCGGATGTGTTTTGTATCTCATATTCAGAGGAGGAAATCCCGTACGGTATCCAACGACCTTGTTATGAGGAGAGTCTAAACCTATTCAACCTAACTCACTTCTCCGATAAACGCTTACGAGGGTACCTAATAGTCTCTTACAGAACCTTGTATGGTTTCTTCCGTACTGACATATTCTCACTTGTCCGTCTCAACGCCAACCACCTGGGAGGCCAGAAGTATGAGCAAATGAAAGAAAAGTTTCATTTTTTCCATCTCACCTGTCTGATCGAGTATTTGATACGTGGAACCTATTGTTTATAATGATAATAATAATCTTGATGATAATAATTTCAATAGTAATAATTTGCAAAGTCCAGGCATGTAACTTTTTGTGCAATATACATACAACTTCTGTGAACTGTCCGCCATGATTTCACGCGTTGATACGGATTCTACTATACAGATCTTGTTAAATTAGAGCAAAAGGTTGGGTTACTAGTCGATTGCGGTTTATTGGCTAGGACTAGTCCAATGTGGTCAAATCACACAATGTTGGTGACCAATGGCCTACAACGCATTCCTGCATAATGTTCGCCGTGTGCCAGCTATAACTACATGTCGAGACAAAAAAAAATCAATTGGCATTGATTCATAGCGGTAATCATTGACGGTTGTAACCTAACCATCGTTCTTTTTGATGAAACAGAACCTAAATGGGAGCCAATAACGCCGTCGATCCAAAATCTACACCACATGTGACCCGAAGTTGTAGGCTTATATGTAAGATGAGCTGAAGTCCAGCAACGAAGTCGGACTAGGTTAGAAAAAGCCAAGCCCGTATGATGTTAAACGATTGTTTGTTTACACAAAATTTGACCTTGAACGAAAATTGTACACTTTTCCTCGAGAAGACATCTGCTTTTATCGCGCTTAAACTGCTTTTTACATAACATGGAATACTTCACCATCTTCGAGAATAGTAAAAACTGAAATCCTCAAAACTCTGTGAAAATATCAGGAAAATACACGTAAACATGACAACATGAGCAAAATAAAGCTTCGCCTCAATTGCACAAAGCCGCAACATAAAACACCAGAAATCAGTCCAGCTGTTCTTAATTTGCCACCACAGCGTTGCCACGTTTAGTACGCAAATATTAGTTTTTCAGGAAATACCACCGAGATATAACAATACATGTTTCTTAATTGTCTTCGGTGCTTATTTCAGATGTATGTTGAAATGCTGAGTACGAAACCAGAATAAGAATAGCTCAAGACGTTTTCGGATATACTGTAATGTTTTTTTTTTTTTGAAAAATTATTTGTTTTAATTTTTGCGACTAACGTGAAGTTGGTAGGGTTTGAAGCTGTGATGACGCTGCATCAGTTAGTGGAAACATTATAGTATGAAATATATTGAGGTACTGAAACCAAATTCTTTCTTTTTGGTGCAGGTGTTATAAACAATTAATAAGTGTACATATACATCAGTTGTTCTATTTGAAAATATAACATACTGGAGACAAATTAATACTTTTTATTTAGTTATCACCACGTATAACATTTTACGATTATTTTTGCACTGCTCAGTGCTACCATCAGTCGATTGCGTGAAGGCAAATCTTGATTTTGAACAAGATGTGGCAACACCGCAGAAAACTGGTAGGCGAGTTTTTGTGTCGCTCTAGATGATTGATAAAAACAAATCCTTTGTTTACGTCTTCTGCCCGTATTCGAATTCGTTGGAGTCCACAGATATTCTAAAAGCCAACATAACTCGGGCCATTGCCCTAGTCCCGTAGGATCTCATGCAGCGGTCATTGAATTGGGCCTCTAGAATCAGGGGCAATGTGCGAAGCCGCAGCGGACAGTTGAACATTACATACTAATTGTCATAGTAGGGACTGACAACAAAACAAGAATGTCTTTAGTATACAGCTCATTTTATTCTTCCCCAACATAAAAACATAATCAAAAAGACATCCTTGGTTGGTTATTATTTATGAAGAACCCTGAAGCTCTCTCACATTTTGCCATTCTCTCACGCTGAATAAGTACGTATATTGTTTGTATGGGGTTGTCCAAAACGGACGCAGGAAAGTAAACGCATATTAAAACAAGAAAGATTGATATTCAAATCAAGTTGGGTACTTTATTTTGAAGGTTCATATTTATACCATTTATGTATGAAAAGTAATATCGCTCGAATGTTCACCACGACTGGATTTACAGACGTCCACGGTCGAAATTTTCAATGACATTTTGCAACATGGTCGGTTCTATGGCATTTATCTCAGCAATGATGTTGTTTTTGAGTTCTTGGAGGGTGGCTGGTTTATTGACGTAGACTTTGCTTTTCAAATATCCCCATAAAAAGAAGTCCAAGGGAGTCAAATCGCACGATCTTGGTGGCCATGGCACATTTCCTCTGCGCGAAATCACGCGATCACCGAAGGACTGCAATCGATGGATATTGACGTTGGTTGTGTGGCATGTTGCACCGTCTTGTTGGAAATAAACATCGTCCATATCCATTCCTTCAAGTTGCGGCAAAAAATAGTCCTCTATGGTCACCAGATATCGCTCAGAATTGATGGTAACGGCGTCCCCGGCCGCATTTTCGAAAAAGTAAAGTCCGATGATGCCTTTTGACCACAATGCACACCACACAGTCACTTTTTGAGGATGCATCGGCTGCTCTTGATACTCAAAGTGAAATGCGCTTCGTCGCTGAACATGATTTTTGATGAAAAATTGGCATCAATTTGGCGGTGTTCAAGGAGCCAATCTGAGAACGTTCGGCGCGAAAAATGGTCGGCTCGACGCAGCTCTTGCGTCAATTGGATCTTGTAAGCGTGTACATTCAAATCCTTGTGGAGAATGCGGAGCAAACTGGTTCTCGAAATGCCCAATTCTTGGGATCGACGCGTTGTTGATTGTTTCGGATCGTCTCTCACACTCTCCTTCACAACAGCAATATTTTCCGGTGTGTGAACGCTCCTTGGCCGGCCAGAGCCTGGCAGATTTGCCACAGAACCTGCTGCCTCGAATTTACGCACCAGACGACCGATGGTTGTTTCGTTTGGGCGGTTGTTGCGACCGAAATGTTCACGACGCGCGCGAAACGTGTTTCTTATTTTTGCACCATTTTTTTAGTGCTCTTGAATAACTTTAATGCGGTCTTCAATCGAATACGACTCCATAGCGATCAATGGTAAACATTCAACTAACAAAATGACATATCGGTGACAGAAAACAAAGATGGCGACAACCCATAAAGATATATTACGAGTATGAACCTTTGGATACCTGTAAGTAGGATCGGCGGCAATACATATTACGTACGTTTCCATCTAGTTTCAGGAGCATCTGTATAGCTTGTACATCATAAGGATATTGTCCTGAGTGCATCTGCAACACTTGTTAATGACATCAGCTGAAGGAACTCGCACCTTTGTAATAGGTATAAAAGGTAGACATTCCATTATCTTCAGAAAGAAAAATGAGAGACTTGCATTTCCTTATTTCGTGTATTTTAGAAATATCTTAATAGTTTCTAGGTTATTGTAAATGTTGAATTTTAATTCCCTAGAAGTATCTTTATCAGAGCAGCGTTCTCGCACCTTGTGTAGAGAAGATGCGCACGAAAAGCCAAGAGCTCAACATCAGTAAAGTAACTTCTTCTGAATCACATTTATTCTACCCTATACATCTTGACACAAAATCGAACATCGTAATATGGAGAGAAGCGATCACTTCGGCGACTGTCGACGTTCAATTTTCTATTTTAATATTTAAGCAGATTCGTTATCAAAAAATAGATACGAGCTATACATACGCTCTGCGCCCTTCTTTCGTATTCAATTTGTTGCCCCTATAGACGCCCGCCCTCCACGTATAATACCTCGACAATTCATAAATATGCGATAATAAGAAAATACCTTTGATCCTTATAGTACGAGGACGTTTATCTTTACCAACCAACCATGCACCGTGTCGTTCATATGCTTGATTACAGTCATCAACACGGACCAGGTGGGATAACAAAATAACGTCCTCCAGAGGCATGGAGATGATAAAAATAAATGAAAGTAGTATCAGTCCGTTTGCACCACATAATTAAACTAAAGATGGCTTCTCATACTAAAAATTTGTACTTCCAAAGTAGTTACTGAACAATATTATCATTACATAACGAATATAGTGATCTAGAGATTTGTTCGTACAGTGGTCGGTGACTTGTCGGTAACCAACAAAGCCTTTCTGAATTAGCATATTAGTATTCTTATATCAACATTTCATCAAAATCCGACTAGTTCTTTCCAAGTTATAACGATTACCGGACAGACAAAGCGACAGACATGCAGAACGATGAGAATGAATAACATGTTTTTTCGTAAGTTTCAGTATGTTTCGTTATGTATAGTACCCAACATCCAAAAATCATTTCTGATTTTCGAAATTGCTCGCGCTAGTGGTGTAGGAAGTAAAATAATATTCTATAGCATTGTTACATAAATTTCACTTTTGTGTTATGACGACTGATGATAAAAAACTGTAAAAAGACCATATTCAAATTGCTTCCGCCCTACACGAACTGTATCAATAAGGTGAACCGTATCGAAAAAAGCATTGAGGAGCAGAGAAAAAAGACGTTGCTCCCCGATCAGATAAAATTTTAAATTATGTGTTTAATAATACAAGGGGAACGACAAAGACTGAGCGAAGCCTGCCTGAACGTATACCGAGAAATAACGTCTTTATAGGTATTTTTTACGCGGGGGTAATTTGACATTCCATCGAGGGTACCGCGATGCGCATTTATTCCCTGTATATCTCCTTTATTGTGGAATATTCCCGCTTATTGGATAATCTGCGGTGCTGGATGCGCTAGTAAATTCTGTGCAGGCTGAAAATGTTTCAAGGCTGGCATAGACTCTCTTGCTACTCGTATGTTCTACTTGTATAGTCATAAATCATTATGCGGTACCAAATCTTCCATTTTCGCTCTCGCGTGTTTCAACTTACTTCACAGTCACAGACATAAGCTCAAGAGTTGAAATACGTATTTCTTATGCACACGTTTATACAACTTGTCATAGTCCTGTGACTATAACCATAGTAGGATGGCCGTGAAGTTAGTAACTTCTAGCTCATTTGACAAACTCTTTGTGTAATAACTATCAATATGGTTCTCTCTGTGTCAATATTTCGTGGGCTTCCGATTTTCACCATATCCGAAGTTTTCTTGTTTGATTTTTGCTTTTTTTGTTTCTATTATTGTTAGAATTGACCCACAATGAGAGTCCAGGAGGCTGCCATCTGTCAAAATCACAAATGTAAAGCTGTTGACTATGACTAAGACAGTTGATAACACACTCCGAACTTGTGATCGTGATTTTGCTTATATCTATGCTTATGACTATTAAATGCATGATTAGGGTTGCCATCCGTCCCGATATATCGGGACTGTCACCGTTATTAGGCCTTATGTCCCGACGTCCCGATTTGATAGCGATCAGTCCCGATTTATGATTTGGATCAAAAAACAAGTAAACAAGTATTCGGTATTCGAGATTTACCGATGTTTAAATTTTACGATTTTATTATGGTAAACCGCAAAACCAAACAATATCCAGTTTTTGCCTGAATACATTAAGAAAACTAAACCTATCACTTGAAAAATTAAGTGCTCTTTGTGGCGACAACGCCAATACAAACTTTGGTGGCGTTGATAGACGCGGTGAAAATAACGTAGACTTTAAATTAAAAACTAAAGTAGGAAGAGATATTGAGGGCATTTGATGTCCTGCTCATATTCTACACAACACCATTTGAACCGCTGCAAGCTTATTATCTGTTGATGTCGAAGTTATCGTCCTTAAAATATTCAATTATTTTTCGATATATACCATTAGAACAGAGAGACTAAAGGAGTTTTGCGATTATGCAGACGTTTCTTATAGTAATTTGTTGACGCATTCAAGAACGAGGTGGCTGTCATTGTTCCCTGCGGTTGAACGAATTTTAAAACTATGCACTTCACTAAAAGATTTTTTCACTTCCGAAGAGAAACCGCCCAAAATTTTTTCGCCAACCCACTCAGTGAAATTTATTTGATGTTTATACATTCGCAGCTCTTTTTTTTTAAAGAATATTAAAAAAATTGAAAAATGAAAAAGGTGTGTTATAGAAACTAAACAACTGCTAGATGATACCAAAGAATCGTTGACTGAAAGAAAGACAAAGAAATTTATTGGAATTCAATCAAAGGTAGAGGTAGCTAAATTAAAAGAGAAGTCGTCAGAAGACGTTATAAATTTAGTACAAAAATTCGAAACAGAAGTCAGCGATTTTTTTGAAAGAGCTATTGGATATCTTGGGAAGTGGTCGCAATCATTTGTGAAGTTTTCCATTTTTGATTGGATGCATTTGTCTCATATACCAGAATGGGAAGACGTAGAAAAGACAATTATGTATTTTATTTCAATTGGTATACAAATTTTGGGAGAATCTTGCTTTGCCCAGTTTATATATTTGAAAAATTTCTTGACGACCAATATAGATCTTCTGTCCGAGGAATGGCATTGTAAATCTGTTGAAGAAAGATGAATTCACTTTTTAAAAAACACCGACCATTTGAAACAAAAATCAGAATTCATTAAAATATGTGAATACTTATTTTCAATTCCTTGACACAATGCCAATTCTGAGAGAATTTTTTCCCTAATGTCAACTCAATGGACCGACGAAAAGAACCGCCTGTTGGTACAATCTGTAGAAGCAATTTTGCAATGTCAGTATAACTTTAAAATGGCGTGTGCTGAATTTTATAAATATATTAAAAAGATATTTTAAAAAAGTAAAATCCTCGGAAAAATATCTTTAAGCTTCAATCTTTTTGGCTTCTTTTGTTCCTATGTACCCCTAGGTAGAAGTTTTAACTGAAATACCCAGTATACCTTTTATGTTTGTCAGTTAAGAAATGTTATAGGTTATGGATAATGTTCATAATGTTTGCATTTTATTTTTGTTGAATAAAGTTTTTTTTTCCCCCGGTGACAGTGTTCCGACATTGGCTAAAGTATTTATGGCAACCCTCGTGAAACCTACGAGCAGCTGGTTTGTCCAACCTGAGACACGGACATTTCGTGTAGTAAAATGTTTTGCTTATATCGAGGTAAATGTCGATGTTATGACAGCCTGCAACATATTTTCGCACATGCCCCTGGTCAGGTGCGTTCCCATTTAAGCAAGCTACATAGACATTTTCTGCAACATCCAGTTGCCATATGTACCTGCACCTTGCTATATCGGAAACGCATCTTAAGAAGTTCATTAGTGTGAAGCAGGAACAGCGTTGTGGCCCAAATAAAGAGTATATCATCGAAAATCCTGGTAAAACCAATGACGTGAACCTGTTCGATCAATCTAGTTAAACGTAGACTAAATATGTCATGTTTTTCTAGATTAAGATCCCAGGTCTACCAGATAAGACTTACAAAGATAAAATAAGGGGCATTGAATAACGTTTAGATGTACCTGAAGCGCCTCCATACCCGCTAAGTTGGGAAGTGGTCCGGTCCAGGTCAAATGGTTAAGTCAAACTAAGACTAAGTTTACTTAGTTCTGACTTTTATGTATACTTTGGAAAACATTATTACAAAACGCTACTCAGCACTGCCGGCCATAACTTCTGACAGATGCTTTAAACAACTTTTTCCTCTATAAATTGGCCTCTCTCTAACTTATACGTGCGTCGCTTAGAAAAAAAAATATAGTGCTTGATTTGAAGTTTTTCATGCTAGTTTTTTTTGTATCGAAAAGATCCTATCGAATAAAGTTGTATTTTTGAAACTGGGCACTCTGTTCGACCCCTATTAGGGGTACTTTGGTAAAAAATATATTTTCTAGATGGAGGGAAGACAATTTATAGAGGCCACCATGTTTAAAGTGTCTGGCAGAAGTTATGGCTTGCTGGAAGGGTCTGGCAGTGCTAAATATTGCTTTATAAAAATATTTTACGAAATATATATAAAATTAGGTCATTAAAATTTAAGTAAACTCGGCCATATTTTTACTTAACCTGTTTCACCTGGGCCGTTACACAAATTAGCGGGTTTTGCAGGTGTTGAAGGTACATATTTCGGACAGCCCTGGAATCTTAAACTGTTCAGTTTCGACGACAATAACCAAGTCAATGCACCGTTGTTTCATGCTTTTTGGCCACCATCATTACGGCATAAGTCTAGTCATTTGGAGACAGATGACGGAAGGCAAACAAGCCAATTTAGGTCTAGCAAAGCATTGTAGTATGCGAGAAATCACAGTTTCCCAGCACCTCCTAAGGTGTCAAATAACCCAGCAGGTTTACGTTTTTTATGAGTTGGCGGGACTCTACTATTTGTCACTAACCATCCGATATGCCAAGCTTGTCACTTCAATGCCGCTCATACAATAGCATTCTTTCCTGCAATTCAATCATGCCACTTTTCCTGTTAAGAAATCTCGTCGCGCCGTCCCTAGAGGAATGGAAGGACACAAATTCGCAATGAAGTGACACATGTTTTCACTAAATGTCAAATATTCTGAAAGCATGAACTTGAGGAACTGCTTTCCTTCCAAAAAAAAAAGTTCGAGAGATATTGACAGTTTAATATTCCGCTTGCAGACCGTGCACGAGCTATTTCCCATCATTCTGTCATACCATTCCTTCTTGTTTTTTCTCGAGACGAATGAACGGCCATCTTTCCGTAAGGATTGTTCACATGTCAACTCGACACGCATAAATTCATACTGAAGTGACAAGGAAGGAAGGATTGACACTTTTTTCATTTGCACTCCATACACGAGTATTCTTTCATTACATTTAATAATTTAATGAAGCTGGCTGTTTTGTCACACTGAACTGCCAAATATTCCGGAAGGTAAGACTGAAGCGATTACTTTTCATCGTTGAAAAGGAAATATTGAGTTTTATTTTCCATTTGCTCTTGTGGCAAGTAAGGTTATTGGGATTGGATGGCAGAAAAAAACTCTTGTCCACGTGTTGCAAATTCGTGCCATCGTTTCCTGTCGGAAGATTGAATGGAAAATAAAACTATCAAACTTTCCGCACTAACTTTGCTATGAAAGGAAAGTAATACCTTCGGCCTTTCCTTCCGGGATATTTGACGGTTAATGACAAAATCTGTCACTTCAGTACGGACTTATGGTTGTCGAGTTGACAAGTCTTCAGTCCTTTCGAAAGACTTCCGGTTGTTCCTCTCGTGATGAAAGAACAATGGCACAAAAAAAATGGTACTGTTAATCTTTCCTCTGGAACTCCGTTATGGAAGGAAATCAATCCCTTCAACCCGTCCTTCCGAAATATTTGACAGTTACTGGAAAAATTAGTAACTTCAGTACGAATTTGTGCGAGTCAAATTGACATGTCTACAATCCTTATGAAAAGATTGCCGTTCAAACCTCTCGTGACAAAGCAATGAGCATTCGTGACAGGAGAGAATAGTATGATTCAAGTGCAGGAAGGAACGCTCGTCTGTGGACTGCAAATCGCAATCAAATTTCGTAAACAAGAACGTCACAGGCAACATTGGGCTTCTCACCAACAAAACAAAAACGATTAATCCTCCACCCCCCTTCGCAAGCTTCCGTTGCTCGTCTGAAACTCTGCGTATCAAACCGAGGAACATCACGTGTCACTATACATGCTGTGATGCGATACCACCGCCCATCACAACCGTGCATACATTTGAAAATCCGAAATAAACATACGTCAAAACTTTTTCTTAACATGCTGGATCCTGAACTGATATGAATAGAAACGATGTGGAGCTTTTCACGCTCCACGGCCCCTCTATTCGGCTATTATATTTCGGGAAATCTCCTGCACTTTTTCCGTCTCACTTCTGAACGAATTGTATGTTAATCTTGTCTGTATGAATGTATGTAGTTGTGTTGAAAGTTTTCTGCTGATGTCTATAGGGAGTTGGGGGTGCTCCTCATAGAGACCTATTGTCAACGGAAATAAGATGTAGCGAATAATACATGATTGACTAGAAAATATCTACCCCTGCTAGCTGCTATATGTATATTATATAAAAAAGTATGTGGAAGTATTCACAAAAAAAGGTGTTCTTGGATCAGGAGCGTTTGTCTTAATTTGGGAACATCCTAGCTTTAATCTGAAACAAAAATATTTTCAGTTTCTAATACATAAAAACCTCAGTTGCGTTGAACAGAAAAAGTAGCGCGTTTGACAAAAAATGTGGAACCCGTCACGTCAAGTAACTAATAAATTTAATTTTTTAAAATGGCAGTTATTAATAAGTTGCAAATCTACTAGACAAAAATGCACTTCGAAGATATGAAAGAAATTATTTACATCTACCTTTTCAGGAAAGATCTTTGATTTTTTCGCGCATTTGCACCCTCTGTGGCAAATAGGATTTCATTGCCTTTCTGGGTGTCGTCAGAACGTGAATGTCAAATTGCCAATGTCAGAGAATAAAGGTTAGTTACCTTACAAATTTGCAGTAAGACCACTCTCGTACACCGTATTGATATTCAGTCGAAATGAAAATTTTAAATAACTTAATTTGGTAAAAAAATAACTCTCTTTGTATTAAGAAGCATATGTGATAACTATATCTTCGAAACAAATGCTCTTATACGAGAAGTATGTAAGCCTTGGAGTTCAAACATTAATTCTAATGTACAAGTATTTGCTTCTCCTAGCTTAAATGTTAGCAATTTTATAGCCATTTATGATCCAAACTCACCACCCTGTAGCGCTGTTCTTACTGCCCATGCTGACCCTATGCATGTTTTTTCACATTTATTTTGAAACTCGGTCTTTACTCCCCTATTTAGCAATCCATTACATCAAATGGCACAACAAAAATCTATTATCATTCACCTGGTCACAAAAATAAAGAGCAATTAGGCTTCGGTATACCCATCAATGAAGGCGTGGTCTTAGATTAATCGCGCATTATGACAAGCGATAATGGGGGGGCATTCGTCAGGTACCGCAAATCGAAATCCACCCTGGACATTTGTCAACCAGCCACCAACGGCAGCGTGACGTAACCAGGACTTGGTGAGAGACAAATGACAATCATTGGCAGCATATGTTGCTCTCAGCTCGGAGCTTACTGTGTTCTCAATCATGTATTTGACAGACACTAAAGTCGATTTGTCCTACACCAACACAATCACATGTTGAAATGAATACAAAAAAATACAGATTATCTTGGGACATATGCAGGTTGTTAACAGAAAATCAGGCCGAACGTCATGGGTTAATTCTAAGGCCATGGTTCGGATAAATATTCAGAAGTTAATCGTTTATAGATAGACAGACGGTAACGAGAAACATGGTTTTTTGAGGCGTACATGTCATACAACATCTAAGAAGCACAACATCTCATTTTCGAAGTTTTTCACGTTTACCATACTTTCTCGTCTGTGGAGTGGGAAGTAAAACGAGTCGATAAGATCCAACCTCACTCTGATAAAAGTGAACATTTGAAGGACTTACATTTGGCTATCTAGATGGTTACGGCCATTTCTTTTTTCTATTCCGAAACAGCCGAGTAGGCAGAAACCTAAATACTAGGCTTACAGAAACTTTGTTAATAAGATTTTTGAACTACCTGGGACTAGTAGAACTTTTGATTTTTTCAGCTTTCTGATCTCCTTTTTGAACTTGTCAACGCGTAAAAAGTACTAAGGCAGTCTTCACGTTCACCATTTTTAAGAAGTGTAACTGATAGCTCGGGATAATGCATCCGAACATTCTGAATACTTTTATTAGAAGCCTAATTACCAGTGCACTGCGGCTGCTATAGAGGAGCTTAAAGAAACTTTTTTGATCCAATTTTTGAACAGCCTAAGGTGAGTGTAACGGGGAAAATCTCATCACGTAAATTATTCCACTATTTCGATACACTAGGGATAAAGGAGCGGTCGTATCGGTCAGTACTAGGTGCACAAAGTTCGACACGGTTAGGGTAGACGACTGAAGTCAGGCGGATCTGTCTGTCAGGCACATCTCACGGCGGCATCATGCCGCTAGTTCTGAGGAGCAAGGCTTGTTGATATAGTGGTAGAAGATAGCTAGATCGCCGACGGTATGTTGGTCGGTGGGAGAGTCCCGAGATTGTCCGCTAGAGAAGAGTCAGCGATCAGCAGGACCGCCCTCCTCTGAACAGCACCAAATATGGGTAATGTAGTCGAGACAGTAGAACACCAAAGATGTGAGCAGAAGTGGAGGCTATATATTATCTAGACGTTGTACAGAGTGAGGAGCATATGTGGACAAAAGTACTTCTTAGACCTAAACAAATACCCTATATTTTTCTCAGCGGCTACCGGTATTGACAAGATCTGCTCATGCCAGATCATGTCCTGGGTGATCTGGACTTCGACCAGCCGAAGTGAACGACCCTTTGGTGAAACTCAGCCATACATACAAACTGGAAGAACGCTAGGGCGATTCTTGTTAGTCAAGGTGTTTTGAAAGGATTAAACAGTACCAGAGTATTCCGTTATACAAATAAAATGCTTTTTCACAGATGCAGCGGTGTAGGCATAACCTAAATGCTAAGAAGACGTGACTGGTACGAGTATAATGAGCTCACACCGTTATTATGTGTTATTCCGATTATTGAATTGCCCAAGGCTAGCAGAATTAAGAAAAACCTCCTCAGGCAGATTGGTCCACAATCTCGACAACCTAAGGAGCGGTCGTACGAGCTAAATTTGTATGTATGTAAGTACGACTGATTCAGGATGGGGGGCAGAAGTCTGGCAGGTCCGTCTTGCAGACTCAACGCGCGGCAGGATTATGGAGGAGAGCTGTGGAGGGCAAAGCCGATTGGCATAACGGTAGACGAGAGTCAGATCGCTGACCACCTGTCGGATTATTATGAATTTTAAAATTTGCATGGTTACGTAGTTTGTCCTGCAATGCTTTGAGTAAGCCTTAAGATTCACTGTGCTAATGTATTTCGACGTGCTCTCCCAAAATTCGCACTTTGCTACCTCATTTCTCTGCTTAACAGGCTATATAGAAAAAAGCAGTGAATGACTCCGAGCCCACCATATGGGAGCCGCAGGTGTAATAAGAGGATATTTGAGAATTTGTTACAATAATAAAGTGGCGGACTCTAGTCCCCCTTCAAGACATTCACTCACATCCTTACAGTACAATGGTTGCCTTCTAAATTAAACTAATTCAACCTCAATTCTATCAAGGAAGACCTTTAAAAATAGTGAGTAGCTGCACTTTTCGTTTTCCCCTTTTCATTATCAACTAGAATTATCAACAATTTGCCCGTATGGAAAAATATCACCTGTGCGCTTTCACGAACTCCAAGTATGCGCTAACTATTTACAAAATGCTCGAAACTTTTTACTCCCAAAGGCTAATAGAAACTTTTGAACGGCAAACGCACTGGAACAAATTAATTATTTTGCTGAACTCCGTCGGCAATGTCAACGCCGTGCCTTGTATGCAGCAAATTAGAAAGAGACAGGGATAAAAGGGGTGAAGTGGTGTGTGTCTGTCTGTCTGTGTGTATAGTTGTGCTCAGTGTTCGGAGGGAGGGTTATATTTGTACATAAACGATACCTATTCATCGACAATACGGGTTTAAACTCTCTTTGTCTTTGCTAATTAAAGACGGAGACCGATTGGTGTGTCTGCGGTTCTCAAAATGTTCGCCGATGGCTCTTAGCATTACGTGAGAATAAATAGTTCAAGGATCAGTAATTTATCGCCATACACACTAATTAGTCAAAGTACCTTTTGATTTAAGAACATGATTTGCGTATTTTTCAATGCTTTTATGCCGACGGATTTTTGATACTTCTATAAACGAGAAGTGATGCTATTTGTTATGAAGTAATAAGTTCTATTTTTACATATTTTTTAAAAAGGAAGCAGAATAAAGTTCAGTTAAATGTACTGGCCGTAGATCAGAATTGTCATTAGAAAATAAGATACTCATTTACCTCTCATCAAACCTGTTTTGGTATCCAATAATTGTGGGGCGCCGCCGTTTAACAGCAACGTTGAATTTATTCAAAGATTCCAATTAAAGACAAGTCGTAGCATAACCTAATGGTAGGTGTACTTGAGAGAGAGATTCCACAGCTAAAAACAACTAGGGACTAGTTTATGATAATCTGGCACACAATTTAAGACACAACCCTATCATAGGTAAATCCAAAAGTATGTGTTATTGAATACATTCCTTCCATTACTGGTTATACCTACTACTTTGAAGACAGACTGTGACAAAGCTGGAGTTAAAAAAATTTGTTCTACACTGGCGTAATATGTTTTCCCATGTTCTCTTCTTAGAATGAGACTCTGCTTCTGTCGTAAATTAAGCTTTCATTAGATGTGAGGATAATAACTTTTATTTTCTCGAGTTGACAGTTTGAAATCAAATAAGGTACCTGTACCAAATAAGGCCACTTAATAAGGCCATGCGTCGATTTTACAGAAACTATTAACATTTGAAATTGAAGATTTCGGCGGTTCTACAAATTTATTGAAAGCAGTTAGCAGCCATAAATTCAGCAGCTGTGAATCGGCGCTAGATGACGCAATAGGACAGCGTCGGTTTTCAACATGTGCCTTATAAAATTTCTGCTTTAAATTTGTCTGCGTTTTGGATGTTGTCGGCTTCTTTTTGCGGAATCTCTTCTTAATTCAAACAAGTAAGTCTATAAGGCATATGCAGGTAGTTATTTGCTGTTTCCAGGTTTTGAATGTCTTCAATTTGTAAATTGTATATTTAAGGTTAGATGTGCGTAATAAGGCCATGTTAAATGGTTCCCAGAAGAATAAAGACGAAAACTGGAACTGTTTCGTATGCGATAAATATGAAATACGTGATATGCGTCTGTGTGTAATATTTGCTTAAGACATGTCCATGAGGAATATGTAGGCTTGTGTAGAGGCGACATAAGGTATCATTTGTTTGTCATCAATGCGAAGTCAAAAACAAATTAATTTTTTTATTTCAAATCTATCTGGATTTTGGAATTATTTATTGTGGCTAATTAGAAACATATCTTCGTTTATTCAACAGTTTTGTTTTATATTTTGAGCGTGGCTTTATTAAAAATCAGATCATGACCTTATTTGGATACCTGGGTTCCTAATAAGGCCAACGGTAGTTTTTCAAAAAATATCTATTTTTTATGTGAAAAGAAAAGTTCTCGAAGCTTTCCGATAAAGCTTATTCACTAAACATACCTATAATAATACCCTCAAAATTTAATGATCGTATCGCAAATGTTTAAGAAGTTACAGCTAAACGTTAACGTTTCCTTATTTGGTATAATAATCAATTCTCCTTCAGTATACGAAGAAACGAATACAGTTTTCCAATACACCGAGGACACACAGCATATTCTTGAAAAATGCTTATGAACAAACCACTTCATCCATTAAGTTACGATCTTGGTTCATCACGAGTAACTCAAATTTCATTGTTCTAACGAATCACAATGTTTCCAATTATGTAGATCTTGGACTAAAGGAAATTAAGATTTCAGCTCAGATAAACATGTATCGCAATCGATCGCTTTAATCTTCTCAATTCACTAATGTTACTTATGAATCGAAATCACTGTCTCCAGAGTGATTTAGGAAGACCGCAAGCATTAACAATAAAATGGTGGTACTTGCAGCATACAGCGACCCTGAGGTGTGAATGAAAAAATGCGTAAAGTGTGATTCACAATCTCAAGAAATTATCAAACGTTGAATCCTGTGGCGTAGTGGTAACTGCATGCTTCCTATTTTTGACTCACCAGATTACAAATGACAACAGTAAGAAGCCCTTCGAAGTTAAAGGTGATTAAATCATGTCTATGAGATAATTATGACTTAGGCTTCCGAAAAAGGAAATCTCGAAACAGTAAAATCTTCAGCTATATATGATTTAACAAACAAGTTTTTCTAAGAAACAAAATAGTGTCAAGTATATTGACTCGATAATCCCCAAGCATTCACAAGTACTCCATACGTACAAACTGAAAAAGCTGTTTGAGTATCATTATTTTGAAATGTTGGTTAAAAGTAAGCCTTCATAAGGATGTTTTTGGCTGTGATTAAATAGAGAGTGACTTTTGAAAGTTTTTCAATATTGTAACCTCTCCGAAAATGTTGATTATGCTTAAAAATTTTCACCTGTGCGAACTACCAATATGGAATCTATAAGAAAAAATAAAGTTGATGTTTAAGGACAAGAGACAAAACATCATATTGAAATTCTAGGTATCTTTTAGAGGTAAAAAGTAGCAAATGAAGTAATCTATTAGCTGTGCCCGACGGGCTATTCATATGTTGTCCTTTCTGAAGACAGGTTATGTTCAAAGTTACAGATTCAGATTTTTTACGTTTTTATTTGTGTTTTCAAAAACTTTGAGTAGAATTACGGGAAATCACCACCGCACCCGCGTTGTGCGTAATTACTGTTAGCATGTATATGACTTGTACAACAGTGTACAGTGAATATAATTATTTCTTATCTCTCTCATTTTTGAAATTCAGCAAATTTGCATATGTAATTTCCAGAATGGATAAGAAAAAGTGGATGCTGAACTAATCTCTAGCTTTGAATCTCAAGTAAGTGTATTTGAGACAAGATTGCAGTGGGATTATCATCGACACATATTATAGCACACAAGTCCTCACTATGAACATATGCATTGCCGTTACCTCCAGTAATGCCATCTCTGAAGCATCAGAACCAAACATTGATAACTGAAGCCTCATGACATTTGGCATCACGTACAACTACAAAACGAGTTCACAACAAGTGTCCATCAGCTAGTGCTAAAATAATAATCAAATCCAAGCGAATAACCAAAATTTCTGTGTTATGTGCCGCGGTTATAATATGGTTCAAGATGACACACGGGTTGATGACGTCAGTTACACGAATCGCTTGAACGCGTTGGTTTTAACCGCGGTTTTGTTGCAGGTTGTTTATTTTAGAAAAGCGCGTATATAATCTCTGATTATTTTTATTATCACTTAATAGTCGGTGCTTTTTCGTCTACAACTGCATATGGAAAGTTTAAATAAGAAACCTTTCATAATATTCATGGGAGAAATGTTTTTTTCAGATTTTTTTTTAATGATGGAACCATGGCTTTGTAGCTATGATAACTTTCAATTCTCTAAATTTTTCCGCATGTCAAAGAAAACATTTATTGATTCAGCAGAAATTTTGAAAAAAGAAATTAGCAAAACCGTATACAGGTGGATATCATCTAGTGAGTTTATATGGCCATATTTTAATATTTTTGTATATGGCTACACAGGATACTTTGTTAAGCATAGGAACTACATTTAAAGTATCCCCAACAACCGTAATGAGTATTACTAATAAGGTGCTCCACTTTATGGTAAAACTGAAGTCAGCCTGTATCAATTTTCTCAAAAATGAAGCTGAAGTACAGTAACAATATCCAATACCCGGCAAAATTCTAACTTGTCACATTTCAAATAATAACCAGAAATATAAAACTACTCTTGAGTTGGGTAAATACCACAATTTTGCGGTGATAACTATGACATATAACAGCTGATTCGTGACGTCACGGATCTTATAACCAAACTGATAACTACACTCGCTTGAACGGATTGGTAAATACCAACCCAAAATGGTAAATACCATTTCCATTTGGTTATCCGCTTGAATTTGATTAATATCTTGTAGAAAACCCTACAAAATGTCACAAAAAAACCAATATAGTTTCAAAAAAAATCGACATAATGTCACTTTTCAAGATACGTAATACCCGTGCGGAGATCTGAGGAGCTCGGAGGTTTTCCAAGAAGGTTCAAATAAACCTGGAGGAGACCATTTATTCCAATAAAGTGTCGGTGTTCGACAAACCATTCAAAAAGGACTGTTTGACGACCGCTGTCTGTCTATTAGAGATTAGAGATGGGAAAGGAGGGACAAAAGAAGGTATGCCAAGCGTGAAATGCCCGGGGCAGTCCATCTGCGGGCTTCGAATATCGAAAGACCAGCGGACCTTACTTTCGAATTTACTGCTGGGCTCATACAGATGCCCGAATGGACACAGACACAGAGGAGAATTATCCTGGAAGGGAACACGGGGACATTGGCCAGCCCTCAAATTAAGTTAAAATGTGTACGCCAAGGAATATTATAGGGAAGGCACAGTATTTACGGTCGCTTGGGATTGTGGATGATTTGATGATGTTGCATTAGTTCCTTGGATATCCACAAAATAGGGCAACTATACATGTTTTTGAAGTTGAGACTCTTTTACACACCGTTAGTTGGATTTATGTTAACGGTATCCAATCCAGGCGATATGTTTGTTTACAATCAGTTTTGAGAATAGCGAAAATGACGGATTCATATAGCTCTTCGATTGATGGTAGTTTATGGTGTGTGTTTTTAAGATGCTGCCAATGCTTCAAGACTATATTAAGATCGTGTTTCTGGACACCCACCCAGCGCGCCGGAAGTTTCCGTTCAGAATAGTCGAGGTTTAACAAATTTGCAGTTTTGACCCGAACGACAGCGACAGTATATATGTGTAACTGTACTTGATATGTCATATGGAATACAAAGTGATTGTTCTTATTTTTTTTTTTTTACTTTTTGCAGCTGCTTTATCACTCATTAGCTTTGTTGGTTGTTTCTACAAGAAGGTCTTAGCTCGCAAAAGATCCTTCTGTTGATTGTGGGAATACTGACTTCGAGAAGTTCATAAAAAGTATTTCTTCGAGTTGAAATCTTTAATTCTTAAGAAACAGATACCTAGTCAGTGGCTGACTCACTATCACTCAAGTACACTCATGTTTTCGAAAAGCTCATACAACTACAACAGCTTTGCTATTAATTGGAACAATAATGATTATGCTTGATTTGTGTACAGCGTTCGACACAGTCAACCACCGTGTTCTTCTGAGTAAGCTAAAGTATTTTGGGTACAGCGATAATGTTGTTGATTCTTATTTGGTCAATCGAACTCACAGATTGTAAGCAAGCAGAGATGTTTCAGATACCAAAGAAGTTCCAGCTAGAGTCCAGCAGAGCTCAACCTTGGGGAATTTACTTAATTACTTCATTTTTACTTTTATTTGCATAGCTGTGTTGAGCATTGTGCGATCTAGACATATGCAGATGATACGCAACTGACATTTAATTTTAACTGTAGTAAGTATAATGAAATTTTTTCTAACGTAGACTTAGTCAATATTGAAAATTTTTCTAAGATTCACTCCCTAAGGATCAATCCTAGCAACTATAACTTTCTCGTAATAATTTTCCAGTGAATGTTGCTAATTTGATCCAGCTGCCTGTGAACGATACTTGATAAAAGTAGCCGCTTTTTGCAGCATATTGAATATGCTTGCTCATAAAGCAATCTTGTTCCAGAAATGTTTCACTTACAATGGTATCAGGCATTCAAGTCAAAAAGCTTCTCTAGCTTCAAAACTGCTTACAAATCCACCATTTTAGAGTTGTCTGTTTCAAATGGGTTGTTATAATGCATATTTTGTGCTCATTATTATTGTAATAATAATATTTTTTGAAACCGATTTATTAGATCTGAGGGAATCACATGATTGGATTAAATAGCTTTATGTATTGCCAACTACTGAAAACGGTGGATGGTGTCATTTTTACAGCAAGCAATTTGACAGCCCCTCTCATAGCTAGGCATTCACATTAACAGCAATGAAACGTGTCTTTTCTCGAATAATCTGATATTGTCTTGGTTAACAGATGAAACGGGTCGGAAGGACTGCTTTACAAACGTTACAGTACTACTTAATACAGTAATTCTTTCATCATAAATTTGTGATTTAATTTGTTGGCCAGCACAATATGTAGATCTGTTAAAATAACACAGCGCAAAGCGCCATCTAACACTAGAATCGACCAGTGCAAAACAGTAACTTGCAACCTTCCGGCCAGTAGCCATTGAACAAAATAAGTACATCAACCATAAATAAGTTCAATCACTACGTCAGTAAATACAAGCTCCCAACCAAAGGTTCTATGGAGATTTACACATTTAATAATTTTTTTAACATTGGTCATTTGATGTAGCATGTCTATGAATAGCAATATTATCAACAAAGCAATTATAGGTCCTCCTGATCTAATCACAGAACTTAATCGTTTGAAACATCTAAATTGGTTAACCAGGCAGCTTGATGATCAGAAACTAAGAAAAAGCTGTAAGCAACGAAAATAATAGCTGGCTGCAGCGGTGAGGATTGAAAAAGCAAAGCAAAATCAGAATGCTGTTAAGAGCTCATCAAGTAAAACTAAATCCATCTGGAATATTTTAAATCTCATAAATGTTAAACACAAAACGATAAAGCATAGAATTATTCTTAAAAATGGGACTCAAATAATAGAGAACGAAGAACGTTTATAAACTTTTTTCCAACATCAGTTGATAGTAAACTGAAAGCTCACTTTGGCAGTAACCTTTCTACAACATGCTGGCTTGTTGGATTTCAGGAGAAATAATTTTTCTTCCATCATATAGACGCTTCGGATTGGTTCCTTACCGAACAAAAAGTCAAACTGGTGTTGGTCAGACTTGTAAAAGAATGTAAATACCACCTGAGCCCAATTTTAGCATATTTATTCAATTTATCAGTTGCCACGGGGAAATTTCCTTCGATTTTTAAAACTACTAGTCATACCAATATGTATTCAAAAAAGGCGATTTGGAGTTGGTTGACAGTTATCGACTGATTATTCTACTTAGCATATCTTCCAAAATACTAGAGAAGATATTGCTTAATAGAATATCCAAATTCTTAGAGACTAACAACATTTTAACAAATTATCAGATTGGCTTGGTTGGGATTTTCAACCGAAACGGGTACAACCGATTTTGTCCAAAGTACTGTACTGCTTTAGACAAAAATAAATATGTAACCGCAATATTTTGAATTGTCGAAAGCTCTCAATACAGTAGATAAACAAAAACAAGCTTCTCTCCTTTCACGATGAATGTTAACAACATAGAAATTAGACAGAAGTCAAGTCCCGTTTTTCTATGAACTACCCTGGACAGTGCCCTTATGCGGGATTAAGATATTGAGGCAATCTATAAAAAATTAATTAAAGATTTTTTGTAATAAATACATCAAAAAAAAGCATCGATTTTAAGTAACTATTAACGGTGTACTATGCTTTTGTGTATTCTTCTATTGCATATATAACATTGTGGTATGGGGGCACTCAGCAGAGACATTTTCGTATTTGTACAGCAAATCTTAATTATAATGACGTTTGTCGAGATTTGCTTAAAAATAATACCATCTTAACACTGTTGTAGTAATACTTATATCTTTACAAACTATTATCCCATATTTATTCTAAACAATGGCTTTAACCATACTTATGAAACGAGACCAGAGATGAACTATGCTTAGAGAAGTTCAATCACACCTATTTTATGAACTCGCCTGATAATGCTGGATGTCTCCAGTATATATTCTCCACATAAAGAAATTTTAGACGTCAGTTGAGGGCACTGCTAACTGAGTGCACTCCTTATACTCTCCAGGAACTCATTGATTTTACTGATGGGTACGCAACCTTTGATGATTTGTATTTTATTGTTTATACCTACGTGTTGTTTGTCAATTATATCGTACATCTGTTGTCTTTTTTTTCATATATATATATATATATATATATATATATATATATAATTTTGACTTGACTTATCTGTTATTTACAGCGTACAGGTTTGATAAGAATGTCTAATGACTATACAATCCCAAACGGTAGGCTGCACTGCACTGCTTTGCAGTGGTTGATTCTAGCTTTGCGCTGTCTTATTTCGAGACGTCAGAAACTTCGTATAGTGTATAGCTTCTATGCTATCGTTCGGTGTCGAGAGACCCGCCTAGCCTAGACCATGCTGAGGGGTAGCCAAAAAGCACGAAACAGCTGTCCATGGTTTGCTGTCTTTGGTCGGACGGAGGAAAGCAGGCATGTTTATTTTAGTATGGGAGACAACCACAAAATAACTTACAGAGAAGTTGCAGTGCTTTAACTGAAACCTTAACCCTTATCACTTTACCTGTCATCTAAAATACTATCTACCGATTTCCATTACCCCACGCCTGTGATGCCTGCAATTCCGCTGTGTTCTTCAAGAGTTGATCTACCCGTATGTGTGTGTTCTTTGATATACCCGGCTACATAGAAAGGGTTGCGCGACGAATTTCAAGAATTTAAATTTACAAAGGGCGCTCCTCTCTGCCCTCTTCATCTCTCCTTTACTTTCCTCGCTGTTAGGGAGACAACACAGCATTTTTGTTTTTCTATCACGACAACATACAGGTACCCCACGGATGCAAAAAAATTCCCAGAATGTCTGTACCGAGGAGATGCAAGGAAAAATACACCATTTTCTTTTATTACGGATGCGGGATGGGGGTGGATGCTTTGAATTTCGGAATTTCTCGTCATATTTATACATTTAAAACTGTATTAGAGAAAAATGTCAGCAAGGGCTCTCTGATGTCATGAACAGAAGTATGCCTTTATGTACTTTATGTCATTTTCCGGCTCTTCTTAACCTGGTTGCTGGCATAATGAGGACGCGTGATGAAATAATAGGTGGCAGACTGCCCTGGCACTGAGATGAGTGATATATGTACTTCCATTTTTCAAGTTTTTAGTAAAGTTAGGATATTACATATTGGATAAGAATCATTTTTTTTATTCCTAATTTGAGCATCTGCCATTATCTGCCACATTTCTCGAAGAAGTTACACTTTCTCCCTTAGGTAAATAGTGATATTGAAAAAAATCCCAGGCATTTATGCAGAGCTTCTTTGGCTGGTTGGTCACATACTTGTCATTGCTGTTGAACCCTACTATGCATCTGAAATTGTTTTGTTGATTATAAACATGCAATTTTTTTAAAGTTAAATAGTTATTTCTGACTACTTTTAGCTTGGTTAATGGTTATGCAAGCCTCGTACACAATTAGGAAATTATAAAACCAAACAGCCTTTGTTGATAAACAGAACTGAAACGGCATGAATATGCTAATATAAGACGGATATCCAACATAATTACAAAGTCATCAAAAAGTATTCAGTTTTGATATTAACCAGAATGCAAAAGGTCGTTGGTTGCAACCCCACTGGTGATGTATATGCCCTTAAAAAGTACCAGGCACAAAACATGAAATTTGACCACCGATCGATTTTAATTAAAATTCGTGTAGTACTGTAGTTCAAATTGTGGTGATAAAATGCTCCAATGGGCGCAAAGCCCAGAAATGCTTTCTGGTGGAGATAGAGGGTGTGTGAAGGTTTTGAGCCTGCCTGAACCATTTTTCCAAAAACCAACTCTTTATTGTGGACTTATAGTAAATAATAAAAATCACGTGAACACATTCAATATATACACGGTGTCCCAATGAAAATGGACAGTAGTTGAATAGAAAAACTATGAAGTATATTGCACAACAAGATTGACATCTTATTGAGTATTGCTAAATTATTTGGAAATATATAGGTAACAACTAACACTTTTTTTTATGAAACACACCTTATCTTTTTTGTTGACTATAGTCAGATAACTGTTTTTACAAAGCAATATTAAATCTGATATGAGATTATAAAAACACAAATATACGGGTTGTTCCAATTTAAAGCTCTCCCATTGAAAAACTTTCCATTTTCGTTGGGACACCCTGTATATAAACTTCAACATCCTGCACCTCCAAATGCATTTGCGCCAATTGGTGCATTTGATCAGCACAACAGTACTATCACTGTACGAGTTTTCTTTAAACCTGGCCGGTGCTCAAATTCCAAATGTTTTGTGCATGGTACTTTTTACCACGCATATTTTTCGAAATACAGGGCATTTCCAAGTTGGGTGTCGACACATTATTGCAACGTGGTGCGTGTACGACGTTCAACCCTTGTAGCTATTTGATACTTATTTACGTTATCACCATTCATACAGGCCAGTTGGCCAATGCTACAAATTTACCAATTGTACGGGGTGTGCCTCTAGACTGATTTTTGTTTAAAAACATTTCAGCATTGTGCAACCTGTTCCATTATGAGGCTAAATACCAGTAAACATAATTTTATCGCATGCTTAGATTTATGAGAGAATAATAGTGAACTAACATAATTCTGGGTTGTTACAAGCACTTCTTAAGCTGTAATGTATTTTGTCAATTCTTGAAATGTTTGAGTTGGTTAAATCAAGATTTTTTTTTAATTACATATTACGTTTCTCTTTCGGTACACCAGAATTCTGTATGTAACAACCTTCTCTCAGTGGTTCGAGTATTATTTAAATACTTGTATACAGGGTGACTTTAAAGTTGAGTCATTAATTTTCAGATAATGATTGTAGAAGGAAGATACACCAAAATATGTGTGTAAAAATGGAAAAAAATTAAAAAAAAATGTTACCTTGTTTTATAAAGTATCCTCCCGACAAGTATTTCAGTGCGGACCTGTATTTAATCGTGCGGTCTTGGAGCACCGTCATGCCCTCCCCTGTGAGGTCTTAAGTCACCTGATTCACGAGCCCTTTGTACTACATTAACAAAGGCACGAAGGGTTGGTTGCACTCGATTGGGAAACCGATCCGCATAAATCCGTGATGCCGCGGCAGCATTTTGTAAATACTCCCATCCCGTAAATAAGAATCATGTCCACAAGTTCAGCATTGTCCTAAACATGTAGGCCATTTTTTATTTCGTTTGAGCCACGCAACAAAAACACCACTATTCACTCACGCGTTACCGACTGACACAACTGAATAAAATTGTAGTAAAAACATCGTGATAAGCGTTTCAAATTCTTTCGCTTTTTTGTTTCCGATGCGATGAACCGATAAGGCGGATTATACCCGTTGTTGCCAAATATGAGCACATAATATTATTATTGAGACAGGGCGGTACTCAAACTTCTAAGGGGCTTAACTTTGTTACTTTAATTTTACCAGAAAAATGTTAAAGGAAAAAACATTTCTTTTGATCAGATCTACTCACTGTTAAAATAAATGACTCAACTTCGAACTCACCCTGTATAAAATGGGTGATTTAGAAAAAAATGTCATATTGCCCCATATGAGGCTGAGTGAAGACAAGACGTGAATATTAAAATATATACGCAATAGATGTGTCGAACAGAGGACCTTAGAACATAGTTTTCATTTTTCTTCTGAAGAGACAAAAATTCTCAATTTCTGCGCCACTGGTGCAGTCTCATGCACAACATTTTTGGTGTGTATTTGTATCTGCTTGTACTTGATGTACAAAATTTCAATATCTTAATCTACTCCTAAGACATTCTGTTTCGAATCGAAATTATACCTTATATAATTATACCTATCTTGCTAGTTAGGCATTTTGGAACCCATGTTTATAAAACTTTTTGTGCTATTTTACGACGTACTTTCTACCCTAGAAATATTACCACGTTTTTCTGAATCACCCTGTATAATCAGATACCGTCTAGCCAATATGGTGTCGGGTATATACAGAATCAAGTCGAACATGAAAGCTCGATGTAGATATTCCATATTCAACTTCTTTCAATAACATATGAAAAATGACTTCTTCTGCGCTTTTCCCGACATCGCAATATTCGATATTAAAAATATATTATTAAATAACCGTCACCTAAAGGCAGATAAGGGAGTTACAGTGAGTTGTGCGCTATCAAAACTTGAAATTTATAGCTTTAATATCCATATATGAGTGGTAAATACCTTGCTACCGACGTACACCCTCTCGCTGATCTTATTGATATGCGTTTTCATATATTGCTTCTGTAATATCGCTATTCTATATATTATCCCCCTCTCTATACGATTTTCCGTGAAGTTTGTATTTTACTTTTGGCCATATTAAAAGTTCGATTTGCGTACGAGTAGGTAGGTAGATTCTACTACTGGATGATTGAATATTTAAGGGGGCTATTTTTGGATTCATTTGAATAGAAAAATTCATATGTCCAAAATGTTTTTGAGATACAGGGTAGTGAAGTTTTGAAAAATTAATAACTTATTAATAATATCTGTAAGACCATTCCAGATATTTGAATGAAGTCTGTCATTTTTCAATGTTTTTTAATTTTTTAATTTCTTTAGTCCGTCGCACGGTTCTCACGTAAAAAGATAAAAGCTATTTATTTGCATGATATTATTGTCGTATTACCTAACGATATTTTTATGATCATGCCGAGAAATTCCTTTTATTTTTTCAAGCGAAAGCTGTGGATTGGTTTTAAAATTCAAGCGATCAAATTTGCTTAGATGATGAACACCAAAAGTGACCTACCTCCGATACCATAATTCTAACAGTATGGAGCACATACGTTTCCAACGAAAATTGAGAATTTCGTCTTTCACCTCATCGCCTTTTCACCCTTAAACATCACTAATTTTAACAAAACAATCGACCATTTCAGAGACTATGAGTAAAAGGTAGGACAAATTGAGGACGGTATGAAGTAGGTCCAAACCTGTTAGACCGGAGATAAATAATTAGTATTATAGTATGATCTCCATGTCCTCCAGGCCATTGGTCAGCAATTGACCTTGTGGACGAGAAGCCAAAAGGCGGCGATCAGTTGAAAAGTCATTCTTTGTCCTAACCTAAACAAACATATGCCTTGAAAATATTTGTAATAAATTCATTGTTAATGGATATTCTTTTTTTTTAGTATACCTATTTAATCTTTGGTTGCAAAGTGAAGAATCATCATTAAAATATTATACCTTCTTCCTTCCTACTCCCTACAACTCCGCAAATCCCTCATGCGACTTTAAACAAAACAAACGAAGATTGTGGAGAGCGAGCGAATATCGATGGAAACGTTGGGAGTTATCAAAGGAAATATTGATACAAGCTCTTTTAGTCGGTGCGACGAGTCGTAAAACCTTTTGTGTTTGGAATATCAATTGTACTCCCAGTAGGCTTTGATAAAACAAACGAAAGACGGCGGTTCGTAAAATCGGATTGGGAATTTGAAGAAGCATGCTGCTGTGCAACGTTGCCATGTCCTTGGAGTAATTCCTTAATATCCTGCTTGTCAGTCCGTACTCAGTGCAGCTGTTAATAATGAGTCTTAATTTTTAATTAGAAAAATAATGAAACCTGTACATATTTAGCTTTTGAATGTACACAAATTCACGCATTGGTGCATTGAGAAAAAAATGTATTAAAACATGTAAAATTTTAATAAGCCAATTAAAAAACCTAATTAGCTATTAACTACTTAAATCTATGAAACTCGTGTAATTGAATCAAAACGAGGTCAACTAATTGAATTTATTCAACCGTTTATTTGGATTGAATACACTAATTTATTTAAGATTAATGAACCGTTAAAATGAGTTTACCTGCTCCAGGTAAGACAATTTAATTATATTTATTAAATTAGTTCTATTAGTCTAGGTAAAATTATACGCTTAGTTTTAACGAACCATTTTATTTAATTTAGAAATTATGATCATATTCGGAATTTAAAAGCAAAACTTGCATTTTACTGATTGATATTTATTGTAACTATGTTCTGAGAAATCTAACATATCAACACTTTTTAAAGCTTGATACTGATGATTGATATCTTCGATTGAAAATAAAAACTTCCGAAATGAGCAATTGTAACAAAATTTGAATTATCATTAATTGTTTTAAATGTACATTTTCTAAATAGACTAAATTAGCTAAACTGATGTAACATCTTAGTAAAACAGGTACATGGTTTGCTGCTTTTAAGCAAATTAGTGTAATAGTGTATTAATTTTAATTAAACTGGTTACAAAAAAATCAGTTCTTACACCGAATAATTTAGTTTCTTAGAATAATTGAAAAAATCATTTCGGGAAATGATTTTTTTTCAGAAAAACTCTTAATTGACCACATTTTCTCAGTGTGATATCCGCAACTTGAAAAGCGATACCACTCGTTTCAAAATGTTTGAGTTCCTTGAACATTTGTTTTACAGCGCCCCAAAGTAAAGAATGAGGAAGAGTATTAAAAGGAGAAAAACTTAGTAGATTTCAAATAACTGTTTCCATTTGAAATTATCGTGTTACTGATTTTTTTTCAGAAGCTGCATAAAGAACATTGATGCAACCAGGCCATTATATATAAGCACAAGGGGAGTTGTGGTCTCTATGAAAATTTCTACAAATTTTAAAGTTTGTATTTACGATGGTCTTTGTGTTGAGCATTCAAATTTTTTCTTTGCCTGAACCTCTGGAAATACTTCATACCCTCCGCACGCAAAAATCGGCCGACTCTTTAAAAAATTCCTACGTACTACGCCAGTGTTATTACCCTTATCCACTGAGTAATATAAATAATTTTAAAATCATGTAGTTTTATAGTTCCTTTACAATTATTTCGCATGCATGTAGCAAATCTTAACTTCAAAATACAAAGAAACATCGACACTGTCCTGTTCTGGATCTTTTAATCAGCCTTTATTTTTTTAGGGCCTCAATATTAAATCCATCAAGTTGTTTAAATAGTTACGTTAACCTTACAAACTTTTGATGTTTCAATGAATCTCGTAAACCAAATATTACCATTATGGCAACATTGTATTTCTCATGCCCTTAGTGACATAGATCACTGGAACTCAATTACTCTCTGCTACTTTCCCAGTAAATAACCGCTGAATGCCTATATCGAAAAGTTAAGTTCGAAGATGTAAACTGTGGGGTGTTTTAATCTTTAGTAAATATTTAAAGGTCCACAAATCGAGGCCGGTTTGTAGACCTTTAAGAGAAGAGAAATTGCCCTCCTTCCTTATAGAGGCTTTGAACAAAAAGCATATGTTCGTATTTATAGAAGACAGTATCCATTATATCAACTATTGAATATTCTTGCGCTATAAGAGCCTTTTTTCTCAAATTTTTCCCGTTTTCTAAATTACATTATTTGTAAATCCATCCGTGCTTGCTACCTGAGAGGTATCCTAATGTGTAGAATAGCAAAAAAGTCAGATTTTTCAGAGTAACTCATTCAGGGGGGGCGAGTTTAATATTTAAACTATTTCTTAAGAATATATTCCCGGTTTGATTGACCTTATCCATTTCTTTATCACCTAACACATTTCTACCTTCATGTATATTCTCTTGAAACTTGATCGACATACTAGGTCCATCTTATATCGAATCAAAAGTGGCATTAACCGTAAGAAGCATCCAACTTCACATTTCCTTAAAATTAACAGACCCATTTTTAGGAGACATAAAAAATAGTAATACGTGAATCCTAAAAGACCGTCAACATTTCAAGAACGATTTTTTTGACGTTCCTGTATCTCTTGCTCAAAGAATGGGCCCTTGGGATAATAGGAATACCAAAACGATAAACATTTTCACCACCCCTCGTATAGGACTTGCGCAAACTTCAACCCCAAGAAAAGCCCAGTCGCGACGTTGTCATAGCTAGCCGTTTATATCATCTCTTATTGAGTACACGTACAATTTCGTACGATTGTTCTACTGAATTATAAATTATGGAATTATCGTATTATGATAATGGTAAAATAACTATAACTGTTACATAAATAAATATATGATGGATTTACTCTGAAAACCAAATGTTGAAATCACCATGACTGTCCTCAATGCCTAATTGAGAAGTAGCATTTCTCTCACTGGGTAAATAATGAAAATAAAGAAACACCTACGAAAATAATAATGCCAGTTGAAATTGTATCATGTCAATTCCATTGTTTCAGTTCCAGAACTGAACTCTACATTTAGAAATGTTTTAGATCAATCGAGAAATAGGTGATTTTGAGTATAGACCCTTATGTGTAGTTCTCCTGTAAATACCCCAATAACCGAAATAATGTTTGAAAACTGCTTATAATGTTAAAAAATACAAACTATTTGTACCTTCTCCCCTTGGATGGAGCAATCGAAACCAAAAATTAGCTGTCCGTTGCATTCAATAATTTGAGTTTGTCAGTTTAACACAGAAGGGAGATATGTATGTATGTATATGAGTTGGAAACGTCATGATTGTGATCAGAATCAAATATTTTGTGCTATAGAGGCCACTTGTGGACTCAAATATTATATTCTTCGCCCTGAGGTTATAAAAGTTCGCCAAATAATGCCCGACTACTCAAACTAGGTAGGTACTACGTAATGTGCTGGACTAAGAAAAAAAATACCTGCAATCTAGACTTTAATTTGACTCGAAATGTATGTAAATTTTGTTGTTTGTTGTAAATAGTTAAATATAATTTATTTTATTCATGCTTAAACTTAATATAGTTTTGTTGCAACAGTATTGGGAAGGGAAGGGAGCGGGCAATAGCTTGACTGGGGCGCAAAATGGAAAAATGTTTACTTGTCGAATATGTTTCGAATACACAGCATTGAGGATTTTTTATGATTCTTACAAGGGTAACTAAAGGTGTCGAAATTGCTGTCCAGAGGAGGGCGGTCCGACTGATGGATGACTCTTCTCTAACAGACAGTCTCGGGACTCTTTCGCACCGTCGGGCTGTCGGCGATCTAGCTCTTTTCTACCGTTACACCAACGGGCTTTGCTCCTCAGAGCTCTCTTCCATGATGCCGTCGCGCGATGAGCCTGCCAGACAGACCCGTCTGACTTTGGCGTCCCATCCTAACCGTGTCGAACATCGTACATCCAGAACTGGCCGATACGACCGCTCCTTTTTCGCGAGGGTGTCGAAATTGTGGAACAATCTACAAGAGGAAGCTTTTCCCAGTTCTATTAACCTTAGGCAGTTCAAAAATCGTATTAACAAAATTTCTTTGGGATCATCATAGCAGCCGCGGGGTTCCAGCATTTAGGCTTCTGCCTGCGCGGCTGCTTCGATATAAAAAAAGAACTAGCTGTGAAGTATATACCTATACCTATTATACATTATCGCATACGAATATGGCATTTCTTATCGCATATCTCAGTGGTACTATTTTTAGTGGATGATCCACTGATTCTAATACACCTTCTATATGAGCCAACCGTACGTATGCATTATTTATTTATTGTTGTATAATTAAATGAACAAACTTTCCCATGCGGCTTCAGCTGGTTGCAGACAAGAGGAAGACTGACGCGGCAACGTCGCAATAAATCAGCTGTTACCCTGAAGTCGTTTCGGCGATTCCGTTTCGTATTCCGCATTTTTAACAAATCTTTCGCGAAGTGTTCGGTATTTTGAAGTGAAAATGAGTGCCACAGACTATTTACGCTTAGGCGAACACAAAATATTCAAGGAACTGAAAGAGACATTGCCTAAAAACCTCACGAAAGCTGAAAACCTAGTTGTTGTGCACGATAGCATTCTCTTTACCTGGGATTTCCAAGACAACTGCATATTAAGCTTGAATATCAAAGCCGCCAGGAGCCGGGAAGGTGATAACGTTATCCATCAGGTGAGTTTTACTTTTGAGATACTCTTTTTGTGTTTGTGTTTAGTGTGTTTAACATAACCTCACTTATCTGACAAATGCAAGCGGCGCGCTCGGCGCACACGACGGATGTCTGGGTTACGCTGTTATAGTCTAAGACCTGGTGGATGTTATTTGGCTAACTAGTTGGTTACGCGGAATGTGTATTATCTAGGTATGTTTGGTGTGTAAATGTTACGTCAAAGTAGACATTTGCAGACAAGAAGAATGCAAAGGTGTGAAAATATTGTTACCATTCACGGAATTTTGACAGCTGGTTGGACAAGCTGATGAATATAATTCTTGTTTTTGACGGATAGGGCAGTGGAATTTTGTTTACGTAAAAATTTGTATGACTTCCTACCGTCATGTTCTGAAAGTGAAACTGATAATTTTAGGAAATATTAGTATAAATCGGCACTTTGTAGCTTTCCTCCGTATGAAAAGATATAGCCAGGGTAACAGCCTCTAAAATAGTAGTTTTGTGAACTACGGGTTTGATATCTGTTTTTCAAATTTTAAATTAAATAATGAAAAATTATAAGAATGTGCCAAAGCGATGAAGTGCGAAAACCTCAAAAAATAAAAAATATCATTTTTGAGTATTTTGTCTGACTTAGTTCCATTGGTCTTGACTGTCAGCAAAAAGAAGGGATTCACAATCCATATTGTTGCAACGATGATGATTTGGTATTGTATGTATGAGAATGTATTGTGGCTCCGAAAATACGAAGCGACTTCTTTTTCATTTAATAGGAACCAGATAGATGCCTGGAAATTGGAACGATAAGAAGTGTGCATAACTTCTGAAACAAATGGATATAAATTTGCATACCGAGGAAAAATTACCCATTCCTCATTCGATCCGAGCATTTGTTTCGGAGCGAGGCCGATTTAAAAAATCATTCAATTTTCCAAGCGGTCGGCCTCGGAGGCAGTAAAAAGCTGAACGAAAGACATTAGTCTACCCCTCGATATCGCTGCCTGCCGCGTCGTAATTTACCAATATTTCCTGAATAATTGTGTACTTAGTTCTCTGATATAATGCCTTGTATAATGTTGTACATGAAATATGGCGGAAAAAACCTCGATGGACCGGTGAGTTGTGGCCTTTTCAAAATATGAATGAAGGAAAAGTATATTTTTTCCATTGTCCTTATGCATATCTGGTGACAGTTGCTTGCACCAGAGGTGACTCGATTGCTTACATAGAGGTATCAGACTCAAAACCGAAATAGACTGACACTACCGACATACATACTAGTACTTATGATTTCATGCCTTGCGTGTGGTGAAATAAGTTTATTATACGGGAAGGACAAAACAAATTATATGCTTTTTCAAAATGTAAAATGTAATAAATACAGGGGGGGGATCGGGTGTCAGAGCATGAGGACTGACCTGAGTCATTGAAATTTTTTGTTATACATAACAGAACGCTATTGGTTGCGTGCGATGTGCTCAGTAATAGGTACACCATTTTTCAATAGTCGTGTCATTCGGACGTTAAAGTATTGAATAGGCTTCTTGCCTTCCGATGAATTCGTAACTTTTTGGGGATCTTCCAGAAACAGTAAGGATAAAGTGTGTATAAGTAGGTAGTAGTGAAAATGTACAATAGTGCACTTTATTTTCTAATGCAATTCTCATGGCTCAGCATTTTTGGTAGGCGGCTTTATTACAATATAACGATATATAGTCTACCACTGTATTGTACTTCTGGGGTCTATATTTCTGTGTATTAAATTTCATGTTTTTGCAATATTTTGAATTTGCGCAGTTTCCATATCCCAGTGAATCTTCAGAAAAGCTACATGGTACTGTGAACATGCGTAAGAAATAACAATTTCATTGATAAAAAAACATGCATGCAAGGACAGAAGCATGTGAAGTTTTTTCAATGATTTTACGCTTGTTGTCAATTTTTTCTATCTCTATACACTCGAAAAGCCACGAAACACAAAAAAATCTGCGCGTAACTCAAAAGTGGTTCGACTTTGTACCAGATGTATTATATTACCTCTCAAAACCGTGGCATCGACCTTCCGAACACCCTGTATAGTTTGAAACAGGTATTGAATCAAGTTTTGCTCTGAAATTTGCGAATTTGAACGCGTGAGAAGTATATAGACAGTCTACTTGTCACCATTTTTCTCCTGCTTCTTCTTCTACTTGTACTTTTATCTGGGAGAGAGATGGTTTCTATATGTGAGCATCCGTATTAACTAATTCATTGATCAAAAATTAAGTAATTTATTGATTAAGTAAATAAAACCCCTTACTTTCCGAATATCGTATTAAATTGTCTTTTTCGAACCCTGAAATTGGAAAATATCTCAAAAGATTTAAAAGTCACTTGATTTAAAATTACTACTTTCGACATTTGCTCTATAATATACTCAGTGACATTGGAAGTGTTATACCCAGAAAACGATGACACTATATATGATATATATATGAAACGATAATCTAGGCATCGACATAATGAGATAATCGATTTCTGGTTGTGGCACCTCATTCCAAGCAACTAGAACTTCGTGGATTAGCTGTGGCAGAGTCTATGGCGGATGGTGCAAACTGGATAGTCTCCTCCCCATCATATCCCACACATGTTCGATAGAATTTAAATCCGGTGACAGTAAAACATTAACGCCTGCTTCTTGAAGAAAGTCCGTAGTACGACGAGCAATATGGGGACGTGCGTTGTCTTGATACGGCAGTGAAGTGGTTTGTAGATCATCATCAACATAACGCGCAACAGTCATATTGAATTGAACAAAGAGAAGGAGTGATCGGCTACCCCCAAACCATTACTCCAGGCATGTGTACATGCCACTCAACAGCAAATCCAATATCACGCCGTTCTCTATGGCTGCATCTTACCTTTCTACGACCATCGTGCGTAACTAGACAGATTCGCGATTCGGCGCTGACGATGATATTATGCTATTCTGTCTCCCAATGTTACCGTTTTCTGCTCCAGTTCAAACGTAGACGACAGTGGTCCGCAGTCAGAGGAAGCACTAACCGTGGACGGTATGAAAAAAGTCCAAAGGCTCGAATGCGGCGATAGAGTGTGAGCATAGTTACAGGTCTAAACCATTGGTTAGCGATCTGACGCGTCGTAGCAAAACGGTCTCGTAGGGCTAGTTGTCTGAAGCGCCTATCTTGACGCTCTGTGATACGCCTAGGTTGACCTTCTTCATGTTCCTCTGCCTTCTTCTATCCATACACGACACACACACGTTACCGTCATTGCAGTACAATTAACACGGCGCACATACGGGTATTTGAATTAAAAATTCGGACAAAATTCAATTCTACAGATTAGTTCGTATCGTAAAACTGGTATGTGCCTAAAGATGCCGGAACAGATGCTAGTAAAAGCCCCACACTTTTTTGTTTACCCACTCCTCTCGCCAGTAGTCTCGGTGCGAATTTGATCATTCTTCATTGCTCACGTATCTGTTCTTAGCGGTATTTATTGTGACGACAATATTTCAAAGTTTTTGCAAGTTATTCCGAATCGTGTACCAGTTTTTCAACATGGATGTTTCTGAGGCAGGTATGTACTCGTACAACCTATTTTGTCCATTTTAATTGTAATATTAGCTGATTTATGAGAAAAAATTACGTTTTTGCGAAATCTATGTTCCAATCATTTTTGCCTTTGATATTAATCAAACTCGAATGGTTTTGATGAATTTCTGGATGTATCTCGGTTATGATTTTGGTCTCATATTATATAATTAGATCTTGGCTAATCATATCGACAGAAAATGTTTCCAACTTCATCCAGATTTCGGTATAATCGCCAAATAAAAGATGAACGTTCATTTGAGCCATTTCTTTTCTTTCTTTAGAGGGCCCTCTGGAGTCAAGATCATTACTAGAAACAAATTTTACGACATTATGCAAGGGTATCCCAACATTAACAAAAAATTGGACTATGCTGAATCTTTATTGTTGAATTCTCAAAATTATTCAGAAGAACAACGAAAAAAACTTATACACAAATTGTCAAATCTAAAATCAGATTGCCGCACATTACATAGAAGATCTTTTCCTTAAAAGAAATAATCTTTGGCTCCAAATGACATTTGAAATTCCACAAACAAAATCACGACCAGGGCGCCCACAGAAATCTTTTAGTAATATTAGCGAGCAAAGTAAAAGACGAAAAACAGAAGCATTCCGTGGTAAAATAAGCTCTGAAGAGTTGACTTTTACCACTCATACGAAGTTACGTTCTGAGTACAAGACTGATGCTTGAAAGGTGATAAAAGACCTAATGCAATCTCCAACCCGGGCAAAAAATTTGAATAGTGAAGAAACACGCTAATTTGACATATAAATGGAGATGTGATGGGTCACAGCAGACATCATTTAATAAAAAATTTGAAAATATCTTCGATTCTGATGCAAAGTTCATTTGTTCCGTTACAGTTGCCTTCTTCGCCACGAATAAAATAAAGTCTTTGGAACCGACACAGGTCGCGCAATTAAACAAAAGCTTTCTAGTAAAACATGTAATGATGCTCGCAAAGGTTGATGCGAAAGTGTGTAATGCCTCAACCAACACAAAATCCACGTGAAATGCTATATTTGCGGTGCTACATCGAAAGACTTCAACGATTTATCAAACAAACGTCCTGGTAATGAAGATTCCTCAAAATTTGGCTTATCAATTTTGCATGCCAGAATAGCAAGAAATAGCAATTAAGAAGTGAAAGAGGTAAACAAATAGTTCAACAAAGGAATCTGGAGATACAAAAGGGATTTAGATTCCAAATGGAACTTATAGTTGATGTTCCAAAAGCTAGTTTCGGAAGCAGCAATGCTGGGAATACGAGTAGGAGATTTTTTACGGATCATGAGCCATCAGCAACAATAACCGGTTTGGATTCCCATCTCCTTGTTTGTCTTAAAGTAATTTTAGAAGCGATATCAAGCGGCCATAAAATAGACAAACAGAAATTCGAAATATTTTGTTTGGACACGGCACAACTATACGTTGAATTATATTCGTGACATCCAATGACACCAACTGTTGACAAAATAGTGCTCCATGGCCCCATTGTCATTGAAAAAACTTTATTGCGTATAGGAATGATGTCAGAAGAGGCCGCAGAGGCTAGCAATAAACACTTTCGGTTATACCGCCAAAATTATACTCGGAAGTTCAGCAGAGAGTCTTGCAATCTTGATATCATAAATAGATTATTATTGAGCTCGGATCACCTGGTAACTGGCATGAGACCTACTCCCATAAAAATGACAAAACCGTTTCTCAAGAAAACTGTTGAAATGCTCCTGCCTGCAGAACCGATGGGCCAGTCTAATTTGTCTGGTGATAATGATGATGATGAAGACTCTGCACCAGAGATAGGAGACTACTTAGATGATTCTTGGTTGTTATCTTCTTAATAACATTTTTAATATTTTTTCAATAAATATTTTCACGTTTTTTAACTATAATCATTTTATTTCTTTACCTGCTGTTCTTTGTAGCATTATTAACCATAACAGAGCTGATTACAGTTTTTCAGTAACTTAAAATGAAAAAAAAGTTTTGTCCGGATTTTTAATTCAAATACCCGTATGTGCGGCGTCCAATTTCGCGATAGAACAAACCAACATCTCGAAAGGCAATAATTCTACCCCTGTCAAGGTCGTTGACATGGTGATAATTTGGAAGTCTTCGATCTCGAGCCATTTTGTTATGCTTAACACTAGTAAATGAAAGGGCAATAACTAAAAATATCTGTACTACTCAGCTCTCAGAAACTGCTTTCTTCACAAAAACTAAGAGATAACATTTTAACAAAAGTAAACAAAGAAAAAGATTAAACGTTGATATTGTTGTTACAGCATGCTTTAAATATAGTCATTATGTTGCCAACAAAACAAGTTGAAGACATTATTTTTTCTGTGTGTAACACTTCTAATGTCACTGAGTATATATGTGAGCCAGTTGTTATTTGGTAGTTTCCTGACTCGGATAACTTTAGCTTTAGGTGAAAATAGGTATTTCATAGAAACATATAAGACATAGAGAATAAAAAAAATGATTATTCAAGTGTACGTTCAGCAAGTATCCCAGTCTGCAGCAAAATTTTCCGATGCTAAGCTGGAGGGCTTTATACACAATGCCTAATAGCGGAGGGATAACGGGAGTTTTGCAAAACCGGAAATGAAGAAATAAAAAATTCTTTAATGAATTCTCGACACATACTCGCCCGGGCGATCCCGGTCGGTCGTAGGGAACGCTGAAGCCGGATTTCATGAATTCAGGGCGTCCGGTCAGCCTTTAGAGAAAAAAACTGGAGCTATAATAAAAGGGTCGTAGTCGCCTGCCGCCCGACATTCGATTGTTTTAAATTAAGGGATAAATGCAAATCAGCCATTGTTGAGTTCTTTCAATTGTTACTTATGAAACGAAGCTAGCGGCGCGGAGGTTTTTTATTGCGGTTTATTACGTCGAAGACAGGGGTGTGTACATGGGGATGTATCTTTACTTTTACTGCAAAAGGTCTTAAATTGATCATATTAGATTATAACTAAATTCTTTATTACCACTGGTCCAAACGGCCATTCCAAACCAAATCAATCCTAACGTACGAAATTGCCCGGTATATTTCTAAGTAGTTTCATTCCATTTATTAACTGCATTTTCTGACGATGAATCGAGGTCTTTTTGCGGTTTTTGACAGGCCAAAGTAAGACTATCGGAATAGTAGCATGTGTCTTTATTATTTGCTCACAGTTACATTCTAAGTTACAAGTGGAGATCTGCTTGCGACATTCAACATTGTTCCATGCCAACCCCAAACTTCCATACATGCATTTCTTCCATATATACATATGCAATGGGCTTATATGCGTAGACGTTCGTGAAAGCTCACAGACATACGTTTTCACTTACTACGCCATTGGGCAAGTTTATTTTTTCATTGTAATTTCATGAACAATTTCGAATATGAGATTTGTCATTTGGGTACTATATGACATGTACACAACGAAAAACCATTTCACTCAGTTCCGTCGGTCTGTCAATTTGTCTGTCTGTCCGGTAATCCTTGGCCTCTCTATAACTTGGAAGGTACTGCTTGGATTTGGATGAAATTTTCACACAAGATTACTATCACTCCGTAGTTTTTGAAACCCGAGTGGTGGGGAAAAAAGGCCAAAAACAAAAAAATAAACATTGTCGTTTTTTTGAAAAAGTTAGAGACTGTAAATTTGCTTGGTATGAAGTTATTTTGTGAAATTCCTAAAGAGAGTAGTACCAAAAAGGTGATAGAAACATAAGTATCGCAACGCAATCGTAGAAAAAGTGGAACAAACATGCACTGCGCTGTTTATCACTTAATAAATAACTATTTTGAATCTTTGAAGGGACGAGATCAGTTTTTGAATAATCAAATCAATTCAGAACTGCAACTTCCACATTATATATACGTACTTTGTTTAACTGATAATTGGCTGTAACGAATTTTCTTGAAGATGATCATATAAAGTAGGTGGCATAATACAACCTCAGCATGGATTTGACTATTAAAAAGGTCTCAGAAAAATTCCGCTATTGTTAAACCTAATTTATATAACTTCACTTATATACCAAAGCTTTATATCTGGTTTATCGACGTGTCGCTGTTTTTAGTTTGTTCAGTGGCACTTGCACTTTTTTATTTTCCCAATCTTTGGCACTCTTTTCAATCTGGACGTTGATTCATGAAATATAGGCTCCTAGCTTTCTGCCCCGCAGTTTTACCCGCGGAACGTGAAGGTGGCACCACTAATAAAGTTACCAAAATTTCATAAGCATGCAAGTTGGTTGTCAATTTACTAATGCCATCAAAGATACAAAACGTGATCGGAGGTTAATAACAATACCTAAAAATAATGATTTGTATTACTAACAGTTGCAGGTTACGGGTAATAACTAGTGCAAAATAAAACTGCATCGCTTGACGGTCACAGGTTGAGTTGGGCGATAGCCGACCGCGCTGTTGCCAGCTTGACGCTGACGGTGGAGTTTTTGGTACTTCACATGTCAGTTGATTTTAAAATCGACGGTGAGGTGGTGGATAAAACTATGCCTAACACCTTCATTAGTAAGTGTACGCATTTTTACAACTCATTTTTTTGTCGCTAAGGCTTGATGCTGACACACTGGATAGACAATCACATTTATATGTAGAGAAGAAGATACCGGACCATGTAGCATTAGAGTTTGCTAGATAACAGATAAGTGTTACGCCGGGTATCATTAAACATTGTATAACAAGTATTTATTCATAGTATGATACTTGAAGTAAAACAAAACACCAAATAATCTAAAACGAAACGGTCTGGCTAAGTAAAAGACTCGACATGCAGCAAATGTCCTATTTATATACTCTTACTCATTTCGGTTGGACCAGCGACTGAACGCTACCGCGCAAAACGTCTGATGTCAAATCCCATTAAGCCGTTTGGGATGTCGGTCGTGAAATAGATATTTAAGAGTTATTTTCCTGGGATAAAAGGCAGGCTATATGCTATTCCAGACTGTAATACAAAATTTCATCCAGATCCGTTCAGGCAATTTGGCGTGTTTGAGCAACAAAAATCCACATTTATAATAAGTAGGGATTTCTGATACCTCAAGTCAAACCGTCATTGAACGAGTCGCCCCTGAGCAGCAACGGCAGCGTCCTCGCCGTCGACGTATATCCGAAGAATTGTATCAGGATATCTTTTGTTTTATGCCGTTAATCTTTTGTTTTCTGGGTGGCACGTCCGTTACGGTGGCGAGTCGATTATACTCGCTCTGTACAGCAGTTCGCCGTAGTCACCCGTCGGGCTGCTTCGGAAACTACCCTAAAAATTTATCGCCTTCATTAACATCAGCTACGCGGCCCAGGAATCAGCCACCGTTGCACCACCGACACAACCAGAAACTGATAATGACTTCAATGGCCTGCAGCTTCAGGAATACCATTGTACTTTTTTGTTGCTAAGTGCCTTACTTCCCCCAAAAGCTTTCCAAATGGACGGCAGGCAGTGCTGAGGATGATTGTTTCCTCTTCTCTGCAAAGCGTCAGTCTGATTGTATCTCTTGGCCTCAGCGTTAGTTCAAATTAGAATTGATATATTTTTCTGGCATAGAATACTATCTTCAGTAGGGTTCCTGTTGCATACTTTGAAAACCTTTGGAGTTGCCTACAATATTTGGTACTTTTTATTCATTTGTTAATAGATACATGAAGACGGCTCGATTCCCTCATAAGTCCCAGTCTGTCTGGGTCCCGGTGTAGCTTCAATGAAATATATGTTTGTTTGAAGTTTCATTAAATCATGTCGATCAATAATTATCTGTGCTGTTCTGATAATTATTTACTAAGATAATATACCCAAACAAGAAAACCTAGTTCATCCATTTCATAGTTTCTGAGATGGTTCCGCTAAAACAGGACTGCCCCCTCAACATCAAACATTTCCACTCTATGTTATAATTTTACGAATTCCAGGACATCATTCCATTTCCGGGTTTGTATTTTTGATTCAGTTCAAATTCAGATTTGTTGGTTCGCTTCGAAACGACTTGTAAAATTGCGCTGTTTCTGCGAGAAAAGTTTCTACATCATAACTCTGCAATCCTTCAAGCCCATTTGAAACGCGATGTCAAAAAGGGGACACAAACGAGGAAGTATTTGGCAAGCGTAAAGCTGTAACTTAAAAAACTAGATTGAGCTAAGTTTATGGATCTCAGTCTTTCACTGACTGCTAAATACAGGGTGACCTTGAAGTTGGCACTTTTCTTTACAAAGCATAAAGGCCAGGCAACAATAAACAAGTTTTCCTAGTAACACATACAGCGAAGCCTTAAAATAACCGAGATAATAAGTTTCGAAAAACTTCAAATGGGCCAGTCCGTCCCTGTATCTCACGTCAAAAGTTGAGATATTTTGTGGTACGCGATGGGTATGTTAAGCTAGCTTATCTGATTTTGAAAATCGAAATGGGAACCTTTCTGTAGTATTAACGAAGTCATCGATTTGATATTAGTTTATCGCGTGTGTCTTCGAGATTCTACCGTTACTTGCGAATGTATTCCGATCGTTCAGATGTTTCCGTCCTGAGCTGGGTAGGTTTGTTTACATCGTGTCGAGGCCGTCAAGATGATTACAATAGAAGATCTAGATGCCCCCACATTTAGGAAGAAGTCAACATTTTTCAATCGAACAACTTATATAATATCATACTTCTTTTTTCAATTTTTTTTTACGTTTTCGCTGCCGTTTTACCGCGCACTAATTTTATAATTCCAAAAGCTACTAAATATTAAAGTCTCAACATTCACCCTGTATTGGAAAGCACAGATAATGAAATCTTTTTTCCTTTTCCAAAGTACATCATAAATAACAATACAATATGGGGCATATGAAAATTGAAATTATTTATGAAGAGGGATATTCTTTGATAGCAGTTGGAGGAAAAGTGGACAGATCACAGTAGGTAGTCAAGAAATTATTGCAAACGATCCAAATGCCGTTCCAAATTTGCTACAAATGAAGGATAATGTATAATATAAAGACTGATGGAACCAAAGCAGATCTAATGATAGTTTTGAGGATTTTGAAGAAACTCAATATAATACGAGTGTAGGTATTTGGGAAACAATTTTGTTTCGAGGTGAGATGCTTTTATCAAATACTTTCTCGTATGTCTTCTTTTTTGGTATTTAGGTATGCTTAAGAGGAAAACTTCACTTTATTGAAAAAGAATGTCCACGAATATTTCATTATTTTGTTCTTTATTAGTACATCTGGTTTACTTTATATATTATTTCTGTATTGCTTTTACTAAGTAAATCAGTATTTTATTGTAGAAATCGTTTAAATTGGTTGAGATAGATTCGTATAAGGTCTTTGGTAGAGTCTTCGGCTGACGTGCGTTCGCTGACGAAACTTTTATCGTCTCCAATTTTTCGACGATTCCTGATCTAATCAGTCAGCGTCATTTCTTCATCTGGTTGTAACCCAGCGAATAACAACAGAAGAAAAAGAATATTCTTTCTGTAACTGAAGATGTTTTCCAAAGATTAGTACTGAAATAATGACATGAGCTTTGCAGAGTAATACTTCTTCAGTTTGTTGTGTTTCTTAATTAAGTTTTACAAATGAAAACTGTGAGTTTTAAAGGAGTGTTGTTCGTAGAAAGTCTTTTTACAATATACAGGGTTATCCAAATTAAGTGTTCACCATTAGTAACTTTGTTATTAGTGAAAATACAAAGTTGTTTGAATTAGCAAACTAGTAGCATTTTTAACGCTGGTAAAAATGAGAAATAAAAAAAAACAATTGAGAGTCGTTATTTTGATTTTTTTCAGTAAAATAACATTTTTTTAAATGGAAACCCCTGTATATTATATTTTTTTCTGTTAAAGCATCAAATTTTAAACAAAAAAGCTTACAATAACTTTTCTCCTAGGTTACAAATTGTTGAAGTTATGGCCTCCAATCTGAAACAATTAAATTGTATCGACAAACTTTATTTTCAACATCAACTTATAATCTTACAAAATACAATAACAATTTTTTTTAAAGAAGATGCTCGAAAACACCACCTTGTTCTTCAATACATTTTTGGGCACGTTTTTCAACTGCTCGAACTGTCTTAAGTATGGTCCTACCATCTATCTGGGTTATCTTTTCCCTAACTGCAGTCTTTAACGCGTCAAGGTTATCGTGCCTTCGCTTGTAAATTTGGTTCTTTAAGTAACCCCACAAGAAGTAATCAAGTGGGTTTAGATCTGGTGATCTGGGAGGCCACTGTATTGGGCCATTTGTTCCTATCCACTGATCATTAAAAGTAGTACTTAGAAAATGATAAGTACCTCTGGAGTTGTGGACAGGTGCGCCATCTTGCTGAAAATGCAGATGATGTCTACTTATAAGATCCAATTCGTCTAAGAAATTAGTCAAAATTTCTGACATAAATTCCACATATCTTTCACCAGTTAGGGTTCCCTCATAAAAGAACGGGCCAACAATTTTTGAACCAATTATACCGCACCAAACGTTGAAACTGAAACGGACTTGTGGGCCTCTTGGATGTACTAACAAAAGATTTTCTCTTGACCAATAATGGTGGTTTTTTTCTGTTAAACATTCCAGAATTTGAAAAATTTGATTCATCTGTCCATAAAAGGTAACGAAAGTTATTTACATTTTGGCGACAGAAGCTAAGATACCAATGGCAAAAAACAAGTCTTCTCTCTGGATCCCCTGCCAAAAGCGTTTGACCTGGTCGGTACTTATACGGAATAAATTTGTATTTTTTTAAAATCCTTTGAACAGTACCATAACTGAAATTAGAGTCCTTGAGAATATCTGCTATTGAATTCTCACGATAAGCTTCAAAATATCCAATAACTGCAATTTCCGTGGCCTCGCTTATTATGAATTCTTTTTTTGCCCTTGTTTTAGCAAAAACATTTTCGTTGCCCCTAAATTTTCGATAAAGTCTCAGAAAATATCGTTCATACGGTTGAATGCGAGCGGGATATAATTCACTGCTCTCAAGGAGGATTTTCTGCACACTAAATAGCATTCTAACATATCACACTTTTCTTCATGGGAGAACATTTTTCTTTAAATTAATGACACAATAAAGCTTATAAACAAGTATTTACACTAATGTTTGACATTATTTGATTTTATCATTGTTTTCCAGTTTAACAATTTGTCGCTTATCTTAATGCTGTCAAATCGCGAACGCCATGTTGTTTTCATAGCCGTCTTAATATTATAATACTGCAAATAATTAAAAATATTTATCGTTATTTTGACTTTATTTTTGACTTTAGCGGAAAAGTCATTATGAACTTTTTTGTTTAAAATTTGATGCTTTAACAGAAAAAAATATAATATACAGGGGTTTCCATTTAAAAAAATGTTATTTTACTGAAAATAACGACTATCAATTGTTTTTTTTTATTTCTCATTTTTACCAGCGTTAAAAATGCTACTAGTTTGCTAATTCAAACAACTTTGTATTTTCACTAATAACAAAGTTTCTAATGGTGGACACTTAATTTGGATAACCCTGTATAATAAAGTCAGAATCTTTAATTAGATATCCACAGAACTGAAATCTTTAGTGCATTGCTGTTTCAAACAACACATTAAGGAATTACTGTGAGGTAATATAGATACGTTTGCTCTGTACTCTATTTATTTTAATTCTGGGAAATTTTGAGATTTCTGCATGATCAACTACGAAAAATTCAACAACAAAATATGCTGGTCGAATAGGTCTCTTCGTCATCTATTTGATACTCCTAGATCGCTATATAACTCGGAGAACACTGCTCAGGTTTTCAATAATTTTTTGCAAGAGTTACTAGCATACCAACGATATATACTAGTAGGTTTATTATTGAATGTTGAGCCAGCTAACCCTCACCAAGTGGGCTGAAATTTTATTTACACGTTTGGTTCGCTTCACAATACCGAATGAATTGTACGCCACCATTTTGAATCCAATATGACGGATGCTACAAACTGAGGACTTATTACTTCCATAAATAAAAAGTGATTATAGGAAATATCGTCACCATCATATGAAAAGTGCCCAATTCCAAAAAAGTAAATTTTACAGGAGACAATAAAAACTGTTTGAAACGAAAATATTATTGTTTAACGATGATTTTCTTTAAAATGTTGCATTATAAGTTTTAGTTAAGCCTATTTATTACACATAAAAAAGAAAACAATTTTTTAGGTTTTGCGAAGTAAATGGACTAGCGCAAATTTCCCTCGTTAAATTTTCATTTTTTGATTGTTCAGTATTAAATTTATTTATATAGGTGCTTGTACGACGAGAAATTATAAAAAACGATGGAAATAAGGAAAATAACTTAAAATATTATTTGTTATAAACATGTATTTATTTTAAATAATCGTTGTAATATAAATAAAAGCTATTTTTTGTGCAAATGTATTTAAAGTATGGGAATAAATAATTGTTTTGAACAAACATAGAAATAAACATAATCTATTTACTCGTGTTGGAGGGAATCACAAAACGTATGGTAATCTTGTTCTATGGTGCTTTTTAAAGATTGAAGGTGCTCAAATTTTTCACGTTTTATTTTTAACGTGTTACAATATAGCCCTGGAAGATTTTCTATTATTGTAGATTTTAAGTTTTTATTGAGTCTAAATATTCCGAGTGTCGCAATTTAAATTCGATCGATCCATCGGGTTTATATTTTAGGGCCCTTATGTCTTGAACAGTGGAATCGCCTACTTTACGCTCAGGACGAACTGAATTAAAAAAATTAAGCTTAGAAAAATCTTTAAAATAACCATGTGATAAGTATTCAACCTCATACGGTCTTGGTGTAATGGACATAGTCAGGTGGTACATTTATAATTCTACCAGAAAGTTTCCTTTCAATAGAGGAATGCATTGAATCGCACTCCATTTGGGTGTGGCCTTTTTCTAAGTACTTCTGTATAATGCAGACATTATACTGAAGTGCAAAATTTAAAAGAGCATTCGCCAAAATGGAGTTGCGATTTTGTGCCGCGCAGCCGTCACTGTAAAGTATTATAGTAGGTTTATTATCTGAATCAATGGTTGGTTATACTTTTTTACTTAAAACATTACAAATAATTGAAGCGAAACAGTTAGATTTTAGCTCACCTTCCCCCTCATGCCATAGAAAGTAATACCCGTCCTTTGAGTGCAAGTCAAAGATAGTAAAGTTATGAACAATTAACTTGGTTTTGTAATACAATGTCGAAACATTTGACTTGGAGCAGAGGAGTACCGATTGTAAGTCCATTGTGAAAACTTTATTAGATGATCTTTTATCATTTTCTTTTTCATGTCGAGCTTCTTCCTTCTTCGAAACATGCTCTTTGTAGACTTCTTCGGTAAGGTTCTTTGTTTTGTAGGCTGCGCAGACATCATACTCGTCCTTCTTTGGTGAAAAAAGTTATAAATTCATTACGTCAAAAATATATTCAAACGTGGTCATACTGGTTGGATCAATGTTTCTTTCCTTGCACCAGGAATCTTTGTAAAGAGCGTAAAGCTCAGATTTATTTCTCCATCGGGGTTCCAAATATAATTTAGTGGTTGATTTGCGGCAATAGTGTGACTCTAATTTAGGCAACCAGTCAAAAAATTCTGTTACTGATGCTTTGCTTTCCATTCTTTTTGTATGTTTAAATTCTGTAGGTTCTTTAGGATATACAGGTTCTTCAATATGTTTTTTTCTGGGTACAAGAGCCCTTTGTGAATCCAGACGGTGAATAGTTCTTGAGGACATTCCTAATGTGTTACAGAACATATTTTTACACACCCTAACTCTATCTTCATTTTTATTATCAATAAAAAAATTGCAAGATGCAGTTCTTCGACTTATTTCATCATTTCTCCTGTTTCTCGCTCTTTCAGTTTAAATTGTCCTCGTTCTCCCTGTTTTTCTTTCCAAGAGAAACTCCAGAATTTTTTAAAAATGTTTTGTATTTCCTCTTCATCAATTTTATAACACTGAAAAGATTTTTTTCAATTAAACATGAACATCGATTCTTTATTTAATTTCCACTTTTTTTCACCACAAATTTGTTGTCTTTCCTTCCGAAATAGATCTCTCCTTTTTCCCTTTTTATTTTATTCGTATTACATTCCCAGTCGTTTTTGTCGCTCAGTCTGGTTTTTTCTTTTTAGTTTTTTATTTGTTGGATTATAACTTTCTTCCTCCTCTGAATCTAATTCTGAAGAATGATGGTTAATAATAAGCATTAACAGCGCGGACTTACTCAATATTCATACTGTTGTAGAGACAGCTGGAGATGCGCAAGTTTCATTTGCGAGTACTGTGGCACCATCTAGCAGCGTAAGCTCAAACTGTGAACGCCAAATCGTAGATTTCGATTTGTGTAATTAGATGACACTATAATCTCGATTTCTGAAAAAAGTGGACATAGGCACTTTTCATATGATGGTGACGATATGTATAATACTTTTGTTACATTATGAGTCTTATTGTCATTTATCTATTTTATTCACGTTTCTATTTATTTTTGAATAAAGCGCCAGATTTCCAATTGAAAAACATTATTATTTTTGAATATTCAGTTTGTTAAATTAAAGCGTGTTGTTAAAAATCTATTTTTTTATTTTATTTGCTTTGAAAGTATTTAGGTAAAATCCACTAGGTGCTGCTGTTTTTGGCATAATGGCATTTTTTATTTTACACCGTTTTTCCTTTTTAGTAGAACCCACGCTACATCCTAAAACATCCAATTCGCTTGTTTGGACCTCGAACGATATGGAAGTGAAACGAGTCAGTATTTTAGAGGAGTTTTCACGTGTGTGTATTTGTCACCTTTTCAGATGCAAAGTCTCCCCCTTCGGGCGCGATATATCTTTGGCGGATATACCCCAACCGGGTCCAATTCCTCCTTATTTATGGGGGAATAATGTCAATTTTTCCATGGCTTAACGCCTCCGAAGAGAACGATATACACGTAATATTTTATGCATTGCCGACGTTTCCGAGACACGGGGAGCTGAAGGAATAATATAATATACTACGGATTGCTTGGCCCACTTTTCAATTGGTTGCTTATATTTCTATCACGTAGCAAACTGGCTCAAATATTCAATCATCAAAAATTAGAAAATTGGGAGAAAATTAATTGCAAAGGTCTCATTTTGAATTTTTCAGGAGATAATAAAAATCGTGTTATTGACAAATGAACCAGTTTTGAAGTACTTTTGTGGTCTTAGGGTGGATTTCACAATTTAACAAATCATTATTCTGCACCAATAAGGTACGAGTACCAAACAGTCCGTTAAATATACCCAATCAGCCTCAAGATCTCTCCGTCAAATTTTTGGCAGCAAATAGCATCAAAATATTCAAAACAAAACACTGTAAAATATGAAGTGACAGCTTGCTATTGAAATCTTTTCAGTTTATTAATATTTAAATATTATGAAATTATGTAAAACTGAGCCAACATTTTTAAAAATGCTTGATTTCTGAGTAAAATCTATTTTTTCAGATTAGCTGAAGGTTTTTCCATGTTTATTGCAACTTTTGTAATCCATATGTGATTATATCACCTACTGTGTGCTTATAGTTTATCCTATATTTGCAAACTTGCACTTCTAATCCCTTACATGAAAAAGCCTTTTCACTCAAATTTTTGTTAGGTGTTGCATTCCAACACATGCATACACTTCATTCCAGTTCCTCAACGATATTTTAACCTCACTGGTCGAAACTGTTCAACAGTTTCAACATTCATACATACAATTGCAGTTGCAGTTTTTTGTTTTAATTTCAGTGAGTAATTAGTCGCACCATCGGTGATGATACATTCAACATAACCACGTATTTAGGGGTTCGTGCAGATTTAACGTGTACACGACAGTGTAATATGTATTTCTTCACAAAAAAATCTTGGAGGGAGCACTTTTATTCGGAAATTTGTTGTTAAAAAATTCCATTTGTCACACATAACAAAACAAGTGATCACAAAACATAGAATACAGTGACGTTCGAGAAGGAGAATAGACCAAAGGAGATCGGAATTGACATTTGAAATTAGTGTCTCATAATGTTAGTGATGGGAGAATACATTTGCGATCAGTGGAATGTATTGGAACGGTTAAAAAATGTGAATTGAATCGTTTTTACGTTATCTCGACTGAAAGACTGCTCTGTTTCTGTATATATATTTTTTGTGGTATTGTTGCATAAAGTAGTTGGTTCACGAACTAGTTCCTAGAACTGAACGCAACTTAATGAAACGAACTGGAAAGCACATAACTTTTTCAAGTAATCCAAGAAGGGACAAATTGTCATTTCATCACACTAGTGATGGAAGAACGGAAAGCCTGAGATTCGCTTTGAATCTGTGGCTCAGAGATATAGTGTTTTCTTCTGATAAAATTAGCGCAGTTTTTGTGTTTAAAATACTCTACTTTAGTTAATACCTTTGATCCTAAAGTTGCTCCCATAACAATATTAAACAACTCTCATGTCGTGTCGCGTATTTCGAAACGATGTCAAGGGCCGGCAGGGGAAAATCTTTCTCTGAGAACTGAAAATCATTAAACGCGCTGTTTTCAGTCTATTTTATTCTATCCCTTGGGGACGTACAGAATGAAGAAAAGACTACAGTGCTCAGTGGCCACTCGGTGGCTCAGTGCTCGTCTGTAATGATAATATTCAAATACTACTAAACACCTAAATAGCTTTCTGGCCTTTCAATTTCGAAGCTACCAGTCTTCGCTTAGAGATGGTAGCACAGTTAAGGATAGACTCGGGGTATACGGTTACGGATGTTTATGATTCCTCTCGATATCGATATATAGTCATGAAACCATCGATGCGTAAATATCGATGTTCTACGTCCGATGTATCGATGTTTTCGATACATCAATGTATCGTCTATCGTCGCCATCCCTATATTGTATCCCCACCAGTCACCAGTCAAAAACCTTGACCTCCAATATTTTATCTATTTATAATTCTTTTTAGCTCTTATTTTTCAGTAATTACTAATAATTAATAGGGCTATGTCTACAGTAATTGCATTATGCACCTCGGAGATGTATGGATTAACATGTTTTACACATATCGGTGTTTTAGGATGGGGACGACATACTGTTTTGATTGCTTTGAAGAAATGCATTAACCCATGAATTTATAACAAATGATTACTATTATGATGTAAAGAGAGATGAGGAATTGGTTGGAATAAATTTTATATTCTATTTTCTTGCAAATCCGCACAATTCAACAGTGTGTAGCTATAATGATCACATACACACACTATATTGAACTTAACAAATTTCGAGATTGCCATGAATTAACAAACGACCAAACCTGCTGCCAAATTTAACAGCTAGAAAATCGACCTATTATTTCTCCCATTCCCATTCGCTGAGGGGATAACGGATGGTCAAATGTACACCTATAACATAAATCAAAATACATGAAAGTTGTCCTGTTTTCTCTGTACAAAAGCATCATGTTGGAATCAAAAAGTGGTCTTGTTTATAATACAGTCGAATTTTCACGATTTTATTAAACATTTTAATAGAAATCACTGATATTCTGAGCCCTTTGACAGCTTCCATCAAATTGCATTTCGATAAGGTATTTTCCTATTGGTCCATAACAATAATGTTGGTGAAATCGGCCCTTAATATGGTATTTGAGTTCTAAAAGATTGAAATTCCAAATAACCCCACAGTTTATTTATAACAATAATGGAAAGAAGTTAGCAAAACTGTTCGGACTTACGTTATTTCATCAAAAAGCAAGATCAGTCTTAAGCAAAATAATCATATAAAGATAATTGCCTTTTTTCAATTCTTTTACAATAAAGATGCTACAAACAACAATAGGGGAATAAACCACTAAAATTTAGATGATCGAATCGGTGGAATGTTACCATAGTGGTATTTTTCAACCCAACTGTAAAGTTCTAGTACACCTAGTTTTTGCTCATACCGGGTGGTCAAAAACGCAAATTGTAGTTTTTCTCAAACATTTCGAATGCATCACCCTGTAGATTTGTGTAAGTTTTTTTTTGATACTAGACACAAGGGTTTTACTACTATTTTTCGTTTATTAGTTGATTAAGTTACAAACTGTCAAAATTAACTTTGTGAGCATTATAATAAAAACGTGTTTGAAAATGAATTTTTCTAAAGAAGAATTGGTGAATATGGTGTTCGTTTTAGGCGAAGCCCAAAGAAATAGTTTCCTAGCATCTCGCCTTTATAAGCAACGGTACCCTAATATGCGACATCCAAGGCTGGAAACATTTTCCACACTACGAGGTCGTTTTGAATCAAGTGGAGCAGTGGAGTATAGTAAAAAATGTATACACAATCCAAGGGTCACCAATGAGGCGAATCAGTTGTTTAAGTGCACGGCAAATTGGAGCAGAAACTGATATATGCAGAACTTCTGTCCACAGGATTATTCACAAGCATATCACCTATGCTTGCATCAAGGCTTACGTCCTGAGGATTTCGCAGCTCGAATGGAGTTTAGTAGAATAATGCTAAATAAAGTGAGTGAAGACACTACTTTCCTGGATAAGGTTCTTTTTAGCAATGAGGTAACTTCTCACAGCATAGGTGTTGTCAACAGGAATAAAATGCACTATTATGCGACGGAAAACCTTTACTGGGTTAGGCAAATAGATTTCCAAAATGAATGGAGCTTGAATGTTTGGGGAGGAGTTATTGGCAGACAAGTTATCGGGCTTTTCGTTTTCGACAACAGATTAACAGGTACAGAATACTTGAATTTTTTGATCGAGCATTTGCCTTTGCTTTTGGAGGACGTCAGCTTGCAAACTCGGATGCATATGTACTTCCAACATAACGGCGCACCTGCGCATTATCATAATCGTGTGCGTAACTATTTGGCCACCTGGACACGGACACACAATCGTTGGATCGGTCGTGATGGGCCTATATCTTATCCTCCTAGAGCACCAGATATGACACCGATGGACTTCTTTCTGCGGGGCTAAGTTAAGCAAGAGGTTTATAGATATCCACCATCTACTCCGGAAAATATGAAGGAACATAAGGGAACACATGCTGAGGGATGTGCAACGGTCATTTATCCAAAGACTACGGCTGAGTATTCAACATGGTGGAGATATTTTTAAGCAGTTTTTGTAGATTAGGTCTTGAGTAATGATAGTTGTTTGTTTATGTTATTGTTATAGTTGCTTTTCTCTATTACGCTTGAAGCTGATTTATACTGTTCTGATTGGTATTAGTTTTTACGTCAAATCTGTACTCTTAGTGGCAATATGGAACTAGCCCGCTGTTTGTCTTTTGATTTTATACCCGAAAAAAGCTTATAAAAAATTGAATCCAAACTTGCACAAATATACAGGGTGAAGCATTTAAAATTTTTGAGAAAAAGTACAATTCACGTTTTTGACCACCCTGTAAGAGCAAAAATGAATATTCGAAAAAGTAACAAATAAGACAAAAGCTGAGGTGTGTAAGTTTTTTTAGATACAAAATTCAGCAATCCAAATTTCAAAATGGCGGATTGAGGGGTTGCCGAAGTGAACGGTTTTTCTGGACAAAACACCTTACATCTCAGTACCTAATTACCAAAACCTCATAGTATGTTATATCAATCTTCTTCTTTTGAATCGGTTTATCCAAATATGCAATAAAATTTGAGGCGTTGCATTTAAAAAATCACAACTTTGATATGTAGGTCAAAATTGGGACACCCTGTATAATTGCCAATATTTTAGAAATGTGCCCTCAAATGTCATGTATAACATGCCACAAATAGATTTTCCCAAAATGTATTTGTTTATGAGTAATATTCCATGCACGCATGGATGGGCCACCCTGTATCGTGTATATTTAACTGATGACTTTCTTAGTCATACAAAAAAGCCCGTGGTAACAAGAACATTCTTAACTAAGTGATTTTGGGTAAAGGGGATAAGGCGAAGTGAATAGTGCATTTGCTCGTAACCTTAGTTTTGTAGATAGTGAATTTAAAATTGATATTTTGGTGAATATAGCACGAAAGTAACAAAAGTAAACAAATCAAGGATTCTGGTACCTACTGTTTTTCAAATGACCCACTCAAGTACCCGCCGTCGATTAGTACGAGCAAGTCCCTGACACTTATGTTGCTTATATGCAATGAACGTCGATTACGCAGTAATATTTGAAAGTGAAGAAAGATACTGATTTACGAAGTGTATACTAGGATCTACCTTTATTGAAGCGTTTTTAGTTAAAAAATCTAGTTTATGAAATAACCAATTCATTTGGGACGGATTGTACAATGTTTCTCATATCTACAAAAATCAAGATCAATAAAACTTATAAAACTTATTTTGCATTATGCATTATGTCGTTACGTGGAATCTCTAGGCCCAACCTCTAGAACGCTGCACTTTTTTCAAAATAAAAATTGTGGCAGATTTTACCAGTAGTCATTGCGCATATACATCAGGTAGAGGTGATGTACCAAAATCTTGCATTCAAAAACAGTTGACAATAGCGCTCCAAGTCCATATATTAAAATTCTCCAACAATAACAGTCATGAGATACATCTTAAGGAAAGGGAATTAACGGATGTATCTTCGCCGTCCAAGTTTGGACGTAAAATAAAGTCCTTGGGATAAGTATCAAAAGTCCTCACCGCATAACCAAGCAGTTAAACCACCGCAAACGCGTCAGCACTATTGCAGTGTCACAATGGAAAAGTTTGGCACGTTTGATAATGCAATATTATCTTTTCGACTTTGGTCGTTAAATGCGTTTGAAATACCTAAATCCACCAGATTTCGGTATATGGGATTTGGCGTGAGTTGAAGTCCTGCTTGAATAGTGAACTTCAGCAATCGTAACTTGGATGTGCTCTCACGTGTATCGTCAGCAATGGCTGAATTGAAAAATGAATATATTCTTTCCAAAATAAAATTTTGATGAATGAAATATTGAGTCCAGCACTACATTGTTACATAAGGAATGAAGAATGCTGATGCATATATTCGTTTCATAGGGTCGAAGTCTTGTTTTGCAGACTAGAGCTATAGTCATTAAACAGTCCTTTTTAAAAACATCATCCCTTCTTATTTTTTGAATCAGTCAAGTTTTCAAGCTGAAGTTCGGGGTAATGATATTGATGGCTGCTGGGCGCGATTTTGGAACATTATTTCAAATACAATGGGGGATTATGTGATACCTCATGTTTTAGCCCCTTGTTAGCAGTTTATAACCATAGAACTGTCCTTCGAAATGGCGTGAACGCTTATAACTCAAAAACTAAGTATCAAAGCGTTACCCTATGTCATATAAGTTTTCATCTTCAATTTCCAAAGATCTACCCGAATGTGCATAAAAATATGGGACAATAGTCGACAGATTTTGACATAAATTAAAAAATAGCGCCATTGTATGCTGATTCTGCACTTTCCATACAACGCCGTTATCAGTTCATAAAGGAATATGTTCAGCCTCAGACCTTCAGAGAAAAACGTCAGGTCCATATAATTAGACCATAGACATTAGACATAGATACTTGGATCGGTGAGACATGGCAGCAGTACTTCTCAAGTTATAGGCCGTTATAAGATTAGCGGACAGATAGACAGATCAACGGAAATGAGTGACATGGTTTTCCATAACGTACATGCAATATAACATACAAGAAACATAATATCTCACTTTCGAAAATTTTCGCGATTACAATTCTTCCTCGTATAAATGGTATGTCACATATTTTATTACATGTCCAGATATACCTTTACATGATGCTATGGCGTTTTGATGATTCGTTTGTTGATTTATAAGAGATCCTCTATTATGATTTTTTTAGCTACCAATTTCACGCTAAAATATAAATTTGTACCCTTACTAACTGATACCCGAGGAAGGTTATAGGCATGGTTTTATCTGCGAACTTATCGTCGAATATGCAATTAATTGTCACCAAAATCTCTACGGTCAGCGTAAATCCGGCAACAGCGCGGCCGGACATCGCCCCACTCAACCTGTGAGCGTTAAGCGATACAGATGTTTTATTTTGCATCAGCTGTTACCAGCGACTTCGTACGCTTGAAACTGTTACTAACAGAAAACACTGCTTTTATGTAATCCGGTCACGATTTGCATCTTCATGGTATTAGTACCGAAATTAACAGCCAACTTGCATGCTTGGGAAATTTGGTTACTTTATTGGTGGTGCCACCTACATGTTCCGCGAGTAAAACCGCTGGGCAGAAAACTAGTATAAAAATAAACGGATGAGTTTATGAGCAATTTGAATTTGAAACTGATATTTTTTCAATCTGATAAATGATGAAAGCTAAATTTTTGCAAATTTGCCAGTCCTCTGTTGCTGGCACTTGATCAAGTTTCACGATATAGACCACTGCTAAATTCCACTATTAGGCCGACGGTGTTTCCCCTTTGGTCCACCGCGTGTGCGGTCATCGATTTGGCTACCCCACTATACACTTCGATCCCGGCGAATAAGTCGTTGCTTTCTTATTTTATAGGATATTATGCTTCATCCTCTTTGAATTGTCGTGATGAATAGTAAAATAAGTTTAATATTAGAAACACCAGATAACAAATGTGAGCTAGGAATAATCTTCTTGGATTAATAGCATAATTATTAATCTCGCTCATCTCAACCTTGTATGGTCATAGTAACCGTGTAAGGGTAGGCACATTATATCCATATATCAGAACCGAAAATGAGACTCGTCGACTGCGCATTCCACTCTTTTGTGCAGCAGTGGTTCGGGTTCGGGTGTTGACAAAACCTGCGACACCGGCGACGATGGCGATACTTGCCGTGCGACATCCGACGTCACCGTAACGACGGCATTCGTCATCTTTTGTGGCGGCCAAACAGGACGAATATGATATGGTGGACGATCACGGCATGGTATTGCGAATAGTCGGTGGATGAAGGGGACCCTTCCTGCAGAGGCGGAACATGTAATGTCTTCCTCTTGGATTTTTGGCCACGTCCAACTCGGCTGTTAAGTCGTCAAATTCATGGTATCATGAAATTTGGGACTTTACAGAAACTACTACATTTGAAAGAACAAAGCTAATTAGCAGTAAAACAGCACCGTAAACTTAAAAAAGAAATTGAGGAGAAATAGACACTATTTGTTTGGTAAGGAATTTCAAGTACGGCGCTGGCACATGATATGTTTATAAATACTGTTGTTCGATTCAAAAACACGAGTTTGTCTACTTCTTTATTAAATGGCAGCATTTCTGGCTGTCTCGGTCCTTTACTGTGTCCGGCCAGACCGCTTTTGGACGACAAAAACTAATCTAGGTTCTGAATACACTCGCGGAATTTCATGGATCTTGAATACGCTTTCAATAAACTTACATCAAATCGATAACTATGTTATTGCTGTAATAATGTGTCAATTTTGGTTTCTCAAATGCGTCCTTGTATACTGACTCACATAGTCATAGGAGCACAAAACATACCTTTTGACGTATGAGGGGAGGGAGGCAGGGTTGGCCTGACCGCATTTAGAATTTTTCTGAACTTAACATCTAGACTATTTTCAGCCTTTGGTATATGTGTTACTAGGGAAACTTGGCTACTATTACCTGACCTATATGATTTGTAAAGTCCCAACTTTGAAGAGTAGCTTCATGATAGTGGATGTTATTGCTGCATTGTGAAGTGGTGAAATTTCTAAGCGCTGAGCATCAGATTTTTATCAACCTATCTGCATTTCTGCCTCTTGTCTGTCTTATGAGGCGGAAACAGAAACACGTGAACTAAATCTTAGTAAGTAAATATAAATTATATAAATTAATGATCTGGCAGAAGCGCATGGTGTTTGAGATGACAATAGCATACTTTTACATACATACCCTTATTCGCGTAAGCGGAATTCCACGTATCGTGAATTCAGGTTATATTACGTGAATTTGGGTGATAACTCGTGAGATTAAATTACGTTAGCGAGTGTTGAAGCAGAAGGTAACGCAGGTGAGGTGAGATAGAGCATTAATATCAGAGTCGAATCAGGGATGAATTCGAATGTTGTGGGGTACGTGGCTAAGTCAAACATCAATCAATCTGTAAGGATGACGGTATGAACGAAGCTTACGAATCTGCTGCCAATTTATATAAGTAATGCCTCAAGCTCCTGTCTTCTAGCGAAGCTGAGTATAGCTCTGAGTTCCAGCTCCATAGCAATCTGAGGATCCAAAGTGCTGGACCCTAGTATAGCGATGGTCTAATTCTAATACCCCGTAACTGTATGGATCGGTATTTTACAGAAAGCTTAGAAAACTTTTTTTATATTACATTTCCATAACTAAATGATAAAATGTCTTTGTTCAAAATTTTTTTATTGAATTAAGTAAGATACGTTATTAGAATAAAAATAACTTAAAAATGTAACGATATAGGATATTATAATAGGTAACATTTAACACTAAACAAAACTGTTATTCACTTGGTAGAGTAAACGTACAATTTAGTGGCGTGAAAAGTAACATTATGGCGCGAAAATGTAAAATTTGAATTTTTTGCAGATACGGGGGTATTAGAATTAGACCATCGATAGTCTGTCTGTAGTAGTTCAGAGCCTCGCAGCGACACAGATCATGCGCCAAGGACTCCTCTACCCCGCAGCGCCCATACATGCGATCCTCAGCCACCTCTATCACATGCAGGTTGGCTGTATCCAAAGATAAGCGAAAGCGTCCATCGTTAGCACTAAGCGCCAAGATCAGCTCCCGTGCCTAACGAAGATGTCTAGAGATACTTCATCCATCCCTAACTCGACCTGATTATTACTGCGATACTTTCTTGTCTCCTGCACGACGCAGCTTGTTCTCTTTTGTTCGGCCTAGTGAGTTGCCACCTCAAGTGTTCATGTCACTAGGTGACCATTGCACCGATTTTAAACTACAGTAAATGCAGCTGCAATATTTTCGATAACTTCTGCGCTTCTGACCAAGTAGTTAGCAAATCTCCAAGACAACATTGGAATATACCCAGACTTTATTTTGTATATGTTTTTTGTATTGAAGCAGTCGCCTAGGCAGAAACCTAAATACCGGGGCACTGCCACTGCTGTAAGGGACTTACTAGGAATGTCTTGAGGGTGGTGAGGAAGTCGGCCGCCCATCTGCAAAGGTTATCTGGGGGGCCAAAGGGTCGAATCTTACTTATACCACAGCTGATCGAAATCTTTCATGATGTCAAGAGTAACGACATGAACCTCACCATGATACTGGATGCGTTTACCCCACAGTTGTGTGACACATGCTAGGTGTCCCCGTTGATCGCTGGTTGCCAAACCGTACTGACCGTCGCTAATCAAGCTGAGATATTCGAGATCCTCTATAAGCACCATATGTATGCATTTTTCTATCACCTTGCGGATAACATAAAGCAGAGCTATAGGTCTTTAGTTGTAAGGGTCGAACTTAGATACTTTTTTTGGTACAGACTAGATTTCCAATTCTCTAGGAAAGTATCAGATTCGTCTGAGAAGTCTGGAAAGGACGCGAAAAAATAGGCGCAATCTATATATTCAATATAGTATCAGGGCAGGGCCAAAACTTTTGTTGATGATTTTTGGTCATAGTCCGGGATCTGCAAAAGGGAAGATATTTTCAATTACCCGTAACTTTTGTACGTTTTATTCTTGCTCATTTCTCAGGCTTAGTGCAGCCAAAATTTTGAAAGTACTATGTTCCATCCTGTCTTTATCTCGGTTATCAGAATGTTTTTAAATTCTCAAAATTATTTGGATGCTAAAAAGAAAATAAATGAAGTGAACGCATCTATTATGAATTCTTATAACAAAAACCTTGTCTTTGATCAGCTCGTGAACCGTAGCCGTTAAGTTATGAATTAGATTTTAAGATTTTTAAATAGATGATCTCATTTAGCTGACGAGTAATCCAGATTCATATGTACGTACGTTCATATTTTTACTCTAATACCGTGCAGTGCCTAAAAGAAAACGTTTTGGAAAACATTTTGTTGGCGGATCTACGCCTTTGGCGTCATAGAAGAATTGTATGTATCGCCTCGACCGAATAGGCGACACATTGTTTAGAAGCTCCTTTGAAGGATATAATGGGCGTAGCGCGTGTTTGCGCCCGTCCAAGATGGATGGACGGGATTAAAACTCGACGGCAGCCTTGCTGTTGTCGTTATTACAATTTAACGAATAAGGGTGTTCATAGCCGTGTATGGAAGCCTCTATTTTTAGACGTTGTTCCGCGAAAATTCGAGTACGTACCAGAAAACGGAGGAACAATTTTAGGTGAAGATCCGGAATAACGTAGACTTCCTGGATTGTTCACTTGATGTGCACTCGTTCTGTAGCTGTATGTGTTGCCCAAACGTCATGGCACTTCAGCTATTAATATTTGACTCTGATGTGAGGTAAAATCTGATGAGATGCCATTATTGGAGGTCTAAGCTGTAAGTTGTATCTGTTGTAGCTGAAAGGAAACGACAGTACATGGTGAGGATTTGTGTACTAACAATATGTGTTGATGATAATTTCATTGGTTTCTTGTCTCAAATACACTTACTTGAGATGTTTGCAAAGCTAGAAATTAGTTGCACATCAACTCTATTATTCATCCTAGAAATTACTTATCGGTAGCTGCGAGGTAAATAGTCGTAAGTCCATTTTGACTCAATTCTGAGGTATTCTAGTAATATGACCTCAAAATTAAAATACTAACTAAAGACTCTATTTTGTTAAGCACCACCTTTTTTAATTTTGAAAATACGATATGTTCGTTATTGAAGCTGTCTTGAAATTTTAGTTTGTTGTATCAATTACTCAAAACTTTTAGTTTTGGGATTTACGATTGTTTACCTCTCGGGTACAGATATGAAAATTTACTGGATTTAAAAAATGAGACAGGCATGAAAAGAAAATCCCTAGATGGCGTGGATGGTGAAGTATATTACAACCATCAGGTGTGAAAATTTGCAACAGACAAGGAAAAGTTATTACAATTTGGATTATTTTTTACTTGAAGTCATTTCAAATGTATAATATTTTTTTCTATGTCAAGTAGAAAATACAAATCAGCGCCTAAATCTGAGGTAATGCGAAAATGTCATTCTTAATTTTTTCGTGATTTGGCTTAATTACACACAATGCGGCTGCCGTCCTGATTTCCCGTAGTACCTCTCAAAGGTTTTGAAAACTCAAAAAAAAAACGGGAAAATCGTAATTTATAACCTTTAGGAGAGAAACGACAACACAAATAACCCGTCTGGTACAGCTAATTGATATACTCGTACTACATATTCAGTAGTAATTTTCTCACATATCACTGATTTTATACACATGCAGATCAATACACACAATCTCCATACAATTATCCAGATGCGATCTTGCTATTCTGCTACTGAACCAATTTTCTTTGTCACATCTTCTCAGATATATACTCTACAAACATCTCGGCGTTCTGCAACCAACAAAGTATGCTGTGGAACTGACTTGCATCTGGTGGTTGAGCATGTCGTTACTCCACAGATGACGCTATTGGTAACGCTCACACGTTTTTTATGTAATAACCCTGCCGGTTTTCCCAACCGACTCTACAGAAAACCATGGTTTTGAAATTTAAAACTACCCTTTAGACGGTATTAACCTAATTTTATTAACTTATATGATTAGTTAGTTATCTGATGATGACTTGTCAAGTAGTGGATGAAAGCTCAGCGCTCTGGTCAATTCAAACGCATTGTCTGCGAAAATTTCCAATTCGAATCCACGGTTGTATGTCTATCTCGATCATGATTAATCGTCCAGACTGTCTGCCACCGCTATCACACTCCCAAATAGTGAATATAAAATGCATCGTCTCTCATTAAAAGCCGTGCCTCAATTCCCGGATTCCTCGAAAAGCCGGAAGCTGTAAGATCCTTCATTCTAGAATCTCGGCGGCGTTCCGCTCGTCGCCACAGAGCAGAACCGAAAAGACGTGCATATAATCTTAGTATGGGACATTAATACATAATATAACAATAGCCGAGGAGAGAGAAATGTAATAAAATACGGTGGTAGCTGCTCTAGCAGCGAGGAGATGCGCAGAACTTTCTCACTGCGACTCCTGAGATATAAATTACAATTATAATAGCAGGCCGTCGACGGTATATTAGGAACGTCTTCCTGTAAATTTCAAAGTATAAAAGCTAAATGCCAAGCTGGCGGAACAAGGAAGTCTCCAGGACGGATCTACCGAGTACCACAGATATTACCGAAAATGTGACAAGGGAGGAGAGATGTAAGTATCTATCCCCTCCATCCTTATATAGCACAGGTCTGTAGTGTCTCAAGCCTTGAGTGATTATTATTCTGATTGCAGAAAATAAAGCAAAACCACCTTACTGCACAGGTTGAGCTACAGATATTACTAGAACATTTTTTGTCCAATAGGTGCGTGGAATTACCGGGGCTGGAAACGTATTAGGTAATACCAAAATATTTGCGTATACTATCCCTCCTCCACCCCCTGCAACCTCAACATCCAGTATTTAACCCATACAAAAAATTTTCTGAAAATGATGTGGATCATCTGAAACATCTAAAAACGTTGTAGCGATTTTTTTTCTGTTTTGGCCATTTTCTCCGCTGCTACTGGAACGATTGTCAACAACAAAGCTTGTTTGCCCGTTGCAGACTAGTAAATTTTATCAAACTTCGAGCTGTACTTTCCAATTTATAGACGTGGCAAAGATTAGCGGACAGACAGCCAGAAATGAGTGATAGTTTTCGCGATCTAGATGTCTTATGACATCCAAAAAGTGGCGTCAAGTAGATTGACTATACTTCCTACGCCTTCGGTGGCGGTTTCAAAGAAAAGGGATGAGTCAGATCGTTTTCAAAGGCTCAATTGAATCGTAATTAGGTAGTTGTAATTAGGTACGATGAATATTCGACTTCTGCATATTATATAAAGCAAATATATTTCTAATGCCATGGCAGATAAAGGGAAAATATGTGTGACTTATTATGTCTAACAGGTGCATAGTATAACTGGGATCAGCAGCTTCTTAATATTAAACGGTCTTTCACTGACACCAAATATGCAACAATTTACAACCATTCAGAAGCTTCCTAATGATAGAACGTATTTGACTTATGCTAAAGACGTAACATTTACACCCCCTTACAACTCCCAATCCCAAGTTCCAACCCCTACAAAAAAATCCGAAAATGATCAGGGGCTTCTGAAACGAAGTTTAAGCGTTTTTTATCTTTTTAGTGTTTTTGCCCTCCGCCACCACTAGATTGTCAAAAAATTTCATCATTGACAGCTTAATAACCTTGTGTGAGTGTGTATTTCTCAATTTATAGGCATTTATAAAATTATTGAACAGACCGATAGACAGACAGACCGACGGAAATGAGTGACATGGATGTACATGTTATATAACAGTCAAAAAACATAATATCACAATTTGAAATTGAATAAACTATAACGGTTATTGATTCTGATGAAATTGATGAGGGGGCGCTTTAAAAAGTTGTCATTCCGTAATAAGTATTTTTTAACACAATAGCCAATACAAAATAAGATTTGCCCAAACAGTATTAATTTAAAAACTTATAACTAGCTATTCTGATTAAAATAATGTGTTTTTATAATAATGCTACAATGAATGCTACACTCAATGTTTTAAAGAGATTTTTTTTTGATTCCGAATCCACCATTGGTCCAAATTGGACAGTCGCATGTATCTCCACTAATCAAAGAAGCCAGTGTGCTTGATTTTTCCCAGTTACAACTGTATCCTGTGTATTCTTTACAATGAATTTTTAAACCGATGTGAGTGTTCATAGAATGTCTTGAAATGTTCTCTTTAGTCATAAAAACCTTACTCACTTAAAGAACCGACATATTCTTCTTGGGATGTCTCAAACAAAAATCAAGCTTTAAATTATGCAGGCTCGTCTTTGAGAACTGGCCTAATTAAAGTTAGTATTTTATCAAATATTCTCGAGACTTATTTTTACCACATTTGTATCGAGGACGCAGTTCCCCTATTCATCTGTCCCAAATAGCCGATTTAAAAAAAACGCTTTCAATTTTCCAGTCTGTAAGCCATAAAAACCGAAACTGAAAAGACATTAGCCTTCCCACAATATCGCTGACGTCGGTACTCCGGGATAATTTCAATATTTTCCTCCCTCCTCTATTTCTCTAAGTTAATTTTAATGTTGGATATTGGCAACATTATCCCCGGTTGCCCGCCTGGTCCCAGATTGCCTTCGCAACTATAAATCAACTTTTTATTACCCATTTATATTTCGGCCATTATTAATCGTTCGTCTGGATATTGAGCAATGGCAATCTGGAGGAAAAATGCCGCAGATCCTGTCTTTTTTCTGTCTGGATACAATTTCGTCTCCATGCTGTCATTTGCATTTTTATGTCGATTTGTCTTGCACTCGTGTATTGGACTGGTTAAATAAGTTCCCATCACTTTAACAATCGAAGGCGTAATACCCGTGCGTATCTCGAAAAGTGACATTATGCCGATTTTTTCTTTGACATTGTATTGGTTTTTTTGTGAAATTATGTAGGTTTTTTTAACAAGATGTTAACTTAGCACTAGCTGATGGACACGTTGTGAATTCGTTTTGTAGTTGTACGTGTTGCGTAAACGTCATGAGACTTCAGTTATCAATTTTTGGATCTGATGTGGTGTAAAGTTTGCTTCAGAGATAGCATTACTGGAGTAACGGCAATGCATAGGTGCATAGTGAGGATTTGTGTGCTAATATTGTGTTGATGATAATTCCATTGGATTCTTGTCTCAAATACACTTAGTTGAGATTCAAAGATTCAAAGCTAGTAGCGCATCCAGTTTTTCTCATCCATCCTGGAAATAAAATATGCAGCAAATTTGCTGAATTTCAAAAATGAGAGAGATCAATAATTATATTCACTATACACTGACGAATTACAAGTCATATACATGCTAACAATAACTGCACACAACGCGGGCGCGGTGGTGATTTCCCGTAATTCTCCTCAAAGTTTTTGAAAACACCAAAAAACTTAAACAATCGTAATTTATAACTTTGAACATAACCTGTCTTCAGAAAGGACAACACAACATAAATAACCCGTCGTGCACAGCTAATAGATATACTTCATTGGCAGCATATTCAGTAATGATTTTCTCACACAGCAAATGTCACTGATTTTATACACATGCAGACCAATAGACACAATCATCCAGATGCGATCTTGCTATTTAACCAACTTTCTTCTAGATGAAAGCTATAGTCTACTCGACTTCACAAAACATATGTAACCAACAATGCTGTAGATGTGTAGTTGATCCATTCCTCCATCGATGGACGTTCACAACGATCCTAGTGAGCAAACGTGGAATGGCTGTTTGCACCTTAAAAGCTACCTAGTTGCAAGATGACATTTTATAGGTTTTTTTGACGTTTTATAGGTTTTTTACTTAATACCCGTGCCGGGCTGCTAGCTCGACGCGCTACCCGCCGAGCCACCGAGGCGCCCTATTGAGTCAATCTATTTGACTCTATTTTTTTCTTAATATAGCGCTAGCCAAAGACTAATCGCAAACATACTCGACTATAATCAGCTTGGAATTAAATACCAATTCCAGCTTAAATAAGTAAGCAAATCCTGTGTGAAACTCTCAAGTGCTATTGAACAAGTCGGTCCTTTCGACCCTAAGCACAAAGGGTTGAGCACTAGTTGTTCTGAAAAGGTACCAGCATATCCTTTGTGAGCAATTAGCAGGATACAATTAATACTAGAACTCGGTGTCGCTCGAGTTTCGTCAAGCTACAAGTTCTCTTTTTCAATTAAGATTGCTCTCTTTTATCGAAAATTAAGCCTGATTAAGATTTGCTGCTGTCGTCCTTGCGACACGGCGTCGGCTTTGTGCGAGGTGAAAGGCACAAGAACACAAGATGGCAGGCACGTACTTAGATATTCTCCATGCTATTATTATGTCGAATTGGTATCGAAAACACTGACAATATTTTCCGGAGGTGCCTCAAAAAATAACATAAAAAGTTCATAAAAACAAGATTTAAAATGTCGTCTTGTTAAGATAAAAGGTGTTTTAGATTTCTCCAAAAAGGAATATTTCATAGAAATTGCTGATATTCTTACGAAACGTAGAAAGTTTTGGTCGATAACGCATCCAAAGGTTAATATCACTTCTCGATTTCGTAAATATAATTTCAAGGCACATGGACATGGCACAGGAACTATTCATTTTTTGTGTGATTTATGCTCTAGAGATATTATCGCTGTTTTTTTTTAACTAGCTTGTACACCATATAATATACATAGTGCGACAAATCATTTTTGAGACTGGACCTATAAAACGAGATACAAACAACATATTTTCGTGCTTATTGTTTTATTTATTCAATATAATCTCATCTTGCTTCAATACCCTTGTTACATCGATTTAAAAGTGATTCAAATGCCTGATCCATCTCATTTTGTGGTATTGCCTCTAGTGCCCATGTTGAAGCTGTTTGGATGGTCGGAATGTCTTCGAAGAAACATCCTTTTAACTTTGATTTCAATTCAGGTGAATATGGCAGATGATTAAGCACACAAACGGGCCAAAAATTGACGGACAATTAGGGAATTGTGAGATGGTGCGTTATCGTGCAACAGCGACCAACTGTCTGGATCTTGATATTCGGGATGGATTCTGGCCATCAAACGCTTTAAAACTTAAAGATAATGGTTGCCAGTAACTTTTTGATCAGGTGGAACGAATTCCTTATGAATTATTCCTTTGCTATCGAAGAAGGTGATTAACATTGTCTTGATTTTTGAACGCACTTTTCAAGTTTTTCTGGCTTGTGGTGAATTTTTCGACTTCCATTCCGCACTTTGACGCTTGGTTGCGGGATCGTACTGAAAGCATCATGTTTCATCACCCAACAGTCGATTTCAGAAAGTTTCGATCAATTTTGGCGGCTGCAACAACTTCTTTGGAATGGGCAACTCTCATTGATTTTTGATCATCCGTCAAAGTGTGTGGAACAAAGACTCAAAATCGTTTGCGCCACACGAAAACAGTTGATCGATTTAAACAAGCGTCGCCATATACTTGATGGATCAACCGGAATGTTTCTGCTGCACTTTCACCAAGCTTTGCTTTGGATTTAATGACCGCTCTTTGTTCCATGATGAAAGTTCAACATCGATTACAAAACTAGGTTAGGAAGCACCGTCACAACTTAGTCATTTGTCATCCATGAACTAAGGTGTGTTGGAAAGAACACTGAACCTTTGTAATGCATCTGAATGTTTACAGATGGGACCACTCGTTGCTGAGATATGACGCTAGTCTTAAAAATTATTTGTCACTCTCTATATTATATATTAGAACCGTATGAGACGATATCAAAAATTTGCTGAAACGGAAATTTTAAAATATACAAATTAATAAGATGTTATTTGATAACAAATTTTTGCGCGGATTTCACCTGAAATTTCACAATATTCAAATTCTGTCTACAGCCAATGGAATTCATGCTTCCGCTACGTCAAGAAAAGCTGAAATTTTTTTGGATACAACTTACTTCATTTGAAAGCTTAAGAGTAACAAAGATTGAAGAACTCTGTAAAACATTTCAGTTGGATGCATCGTTTACAAGATATCCCTACATAGTTTCTTCACATTAACTTTTCTTAAATGTAAGATGATCATGAATTTTCTAATGTTTCTGCATAACTCTCATAGCATAACTTATTGTTTACACTTTGTATGTTATGTTTTTGTGTTGCGATATTTTTGAATATATTTCTGGAAAGCGCAAAAGATGATTGACAACATCGCAAGAAGTGTGACAGCTGCGCCCAACCCGAAATCCGCCCTTACCGACATTCCATAACGAATCGCCGAGGGGAATACACCTGTTTTACGCGCGTTATGAGTCTGTTGCCTAAGATTGTGTGCTTCCGTAAAAGTTTCTTCAAGGGCCGAGTTAAAGGAATCAGTTACATTCACCCCACGTTTTGGTAGCAGAGGGTAGTAGTTACATTTTGTAACACTCACACTTATACTCAAAACAATAACTGAAAGCTTACTTTTTGGTTTCATGCAAATGCAAAACAATCCATGTTGTAAATGTACCATAATAATCAGCTCATAATTTCTTTTTACTCACTAGAATGCCAAAATTCGGATTTAACTTTAAAGTAAAAAAAACATCAACACTCACTCAAAAGTAATTAACTGATCTTTGACATATCTCCGTTCGTTCCAACATGCAGTATGTCATTCGAAGGATAATTGAATTTGTAAAACAATATGTCCCAACCTAGATACCCTGTACTTACGTATTACACACAAATTATGTACAGCATCTACATCTGAATCGGCAAATGTATATGTCTGGTGTTATTTAAAGAATTAACAAAAATTTTGCACAGAGATTTGTTAGAATAATTCTCGTTAAAATCGCGAGTACGACCCTGCCTCCCTTGGCAGTTGGTATTCGCACACTTCGACCAGGAAGCCCGTATCATTAAGCCCTGCTCCTGTCAATTATATCATTAACCGACTTGTAATTATGCATTTCTACTGTTCCGCTACTTTCAGAGTGCATAATGACACGACCACTTGATAATACTACCGAAAAGAAGTTCAGATTCTTTTGATATTCTGCGAATGGTACTCCAACGACGTCTATGACTAGAATATGAATGCGGATGCAGGTGTAGGGTGTGTGCACGTTTCGGAAATTATTATTTTCTCGTTGTTGACGAGAGTCAAAGGATTTTGTACAGTCATTCTTGACGAGAGGACAATGTACTAAACGTAAGTTTTGTAGCTCACGTCAATTTCAGATGATAACTTCCACTGTTTGAAACTTGGGAGCATAAGAGTCGAAAGGGTCTGATTCTGCTTTACTAAATCGTAAAATGAGAAACGTATAACCACTTTCTACACATAAAAGAGTTCGAATTTTGCTGTCGCAGTTTATACAGGTGCATTCTCTAAGCGAAACCAAAATTATCACAACTTCTTCAAACTGCTGCATTTATTTTTTTCAAACGGATTGTCTACGAGGAACAAGTTTCTGATAATTCCAAAATTTAGATATGGATCATACAACATGTGCCGACTTCAGAGACGGATCACCTCTGGGCCGAATCTGCAGCAAACAAAAAACATTTGAAAGGCTATTTACTCAGACTATTTCGCGAATATTTCTTTATTGCATATTTTTCTGAAAGCCGCCTTTTTTTCAAAGATACAAAGCCAAAAAGTACGGTTTTACAGTCACTGCTCCAGCTGAAGGAATATATTTTTTGAAGAGTTGGCTATTTTGAGGAGTGTTTTACATCATTTTAAGCTCTTCTCATAAATCAACATTTAGAATCCTTTTTAGCTAATACTTTTAAATAATAGATGATTGAGAGACAAACTATTCTTAAACATCTTGATTTATTCTGTCCAGACATGTTAAATAGAGCTTTATATGCGGTGATTCCATTTAATTAATTGTTTCTGATCTTTTTGCATTATTTTGATATATATTTTTCTTTTGAGTGAAGAATATCGGATATATGATTCTTACTGGTATACTTTTCCAAAAATGTCCGATCAATAGAAGAGAAAAGACTGAAAAATAACCCGTACATTTTTTTAAAATCTTGAGACCTTGGAAACAGGTAAGTATAGGTACGGAGCTATCACGATATTTTTTTATATTCTCCGACAATGTTCAAAAAAGGGCTAACAATGTTAGACCTAAAATAACTGTACCCAATCTACTCCGCAAAGCTTAGTCAGAATTTTTCATTTTTACATCTTGTCTTTCAGTAACAACTTTCTTGAACTTCATATCTCTAATAATGAAGAATTTAAAATTATTATTAATAAACTTGAAGAATTCTAGGAAATAATTTCTTTGAAGTTTATTCATAAATGAAAAAAAAATAAAAAAGCCGGAGCTTGGATAATAAAATATTTTATGGATGCCTCTGAGGAGTATTGGCTGGCTCTTCTGGATATTAGGGGAATAATAGACAAAATATCAATCTCTAACCCTAATCATATTCTAAATCAAGAATAATGTGAAAAAAAGAAGTGCTGAAAGTAGAAAAAAAGTAGAGCATGAATCCAATAGCTTAATTTTGCTTACCTTTTTATATCTTAGTATATGATATAACTACATGGTTTTTGATATTTAGAGAATTAATGTAATTCTGATGGATATAAGTTATTATTTTTCACGCATACAGTGCTGCTTGACACAAGCACATAGATTTAGAAGTGAGCCATTATTCTTCAATAAATGCATTCTCAAGCGAGAAATGCATAAAACTTTTTTCATGTCTAACTCTTTATGTCATTATATTCGGTTTCCTTGGTTTAGTTATTTCCATCGACTAACGTCATGTTCACTTCAACCTTATCGTAAATCAACGATCATGTCGTTTATTACTCGTTTCACAAAAAGTCTGATATACTCGTTAATATCTAGTTGTCTGCTGTCAGACTGACAATCTCAAATTAATGAATGAAACACAAATCGGAATAGGTACTTTGTACTGGTCCAATTTCACTCTACTAGCATGAGCATTTTTCCAATATTATCCCTTTTGGGATGACAGCTACAGCTCAAGTTGTACCTGACATCAGTAGTCATTCTCTCGTTCCCAAATATTTCGAAATACAAAGTTTAGTTGTCAAACTGACGTAATGACATCAACAAAATGCAATGCCAAATGACATTTATTATTTATCTAGTATTTTGGTTATTAGTCAGCTAAGGAGACAAAAGCTACTTCTCAATGGTGATTTTCCTAAGGTTAGTGAAAAAATTAAAGTAGGTAACTTTTTATGTTATTTTCGACTGTACTCCCAAAAAATACTACACTGTAACAGTATCGCACAACTTTTTGACTAATTACTCCTAATACTCTCCCTTTCAACCATAAAAATAGCGTCACGCGCCTCTCCCTACCCCCTCACCCTTATAATAGTTATCTATCTCGTCGCATTATCTCCCAAAGGGTTGCGATGTCATCCTCCTTTTGCCAGCGAGAGCTTTTTTAATTGGTCGCCGTTTGTCTTGCAGCCAACGCGTATCTCATTTGTTTTTTCTTAATCGGCTATTCCCGTTCGTTTGTTCTCATCTAAGCCGACGCTGTTTTTCTTTTTTTTATTATTTTCGGACGACGCGTCTGACGGATGGCCGAAGAAACAAAAAGGGGTTGCTTGGACGAGAAGGGGCTTATAAATATTCGGGGATAAATACTTGAGATATAGGGTCGGTGAAAAATATGGTGGTTATAAAAAGTCTGGAGGATAGTGATGCCTTCCCTATAATCTTTTTTGAGCATTACAATAAAATAATTTTTGTTAATACACCTGAAGGAGGTAAAATGCCATATACAGGGTGTTTCAGAAAGACGCCTCAATGTTTCTAGGGTAGAAATTACATAGACCCCTAATAGGAAACATTTTCTACGACAATGGCCTTTACGGAGAAAAGTAGTGCATTTTATAAAATTCAATTTAGTTGTGTCGTTAGGAATTTTTGTCAGGTCACTCGTTTTGGAGATATTTAGACTCGAATATTTGAGGTGATATCCTATTCCGAAAACACCATGAGGCATACTGGAAACACTATACGGCATGTGAAGAGCTATGGCACATATTTACAACACTAATTGAATAATATGCGTGTCTTATCCTCAGTTAGTAGCGTAGAAGCTACCGTTCATTAAACCTTGTCTTATGAGACAAAATTTATGGAAAACGGAATGGTATTTTATAAAATGCACCTCTTTTTTGCTACACATGTAAAAGATCAATCCTTCTCTCAAAAGGAATCTTTATTCACAAATATAATTGGTAAGAATAATTAATTCAATTAAATAAATCTGAAAAAAAAAGTTGTTATGGAAGAATAGCATGAAGACAAAGTTAACATAATCACAAACAAGCGGTAATATACGGTGTAAAACACTCTTAATAAATCCCCGCTGTTACAGTTCCAATCAATTTCTATATGAACCTAGCTCTGTGTACTGCCATTCTAGAAAATTTGCTCCCCAGCTTATTTTAGAAGTTCGGCTGTGACGTCACCTTGTAGTCAAACTGTGGATTACCTTCATGCCTTCCATTTGCCAGTCATTCGAAAAGGATTGTATTCAGCCATACAAAAAATCGTTAAAAAATACAAGTTGCTACTTCACTGATATACAAAAAGAGAAAGACCCATGCCTGAGCTTAAAATGCGGTTCCTGAACTTAGACATTATTTTTAATAACTGAAATAAATTGTTTGTATCCATTTTCCAAAGTTGACGCGGGTATTCTTCTGTTATTTTTTTATCACGTGCGCTGAAAAAAATGGCGGCAAGTAGGTTGACCCTGCACTTCTGACGCAACGCTGACATTAAGTTTCAGCACACGTTAAACCGTCTGAGGAAAAAAGTTACGAACATGTACAATAGAAAAATTGAACAGATCAAGTCAGTCAAACAGGCCCATACAATTAGTCGCTAGACATTTTATTATTATTATTATTATTATTATTATTATTATTATTATTATTATTATTATTATTAAACAACAAATTTGAGTTGAGTACAAGTACTATAAACTCAAACACAAAAATAGATAGTAGTGTACAGACAAAAGAAATATAACAATTTGACAATCTTAGCACTTCTGAAGTAGACATATACAGAATGGGAACAATATGTTAAGCACTGCGGTGTCTATCGTAATTGTTTTTGAAACTGTTGACGGATTCCGAGATCACTACATAAGAGGGAAGACTGTTCCATGCATCGAAGACACGGTTTGAGATGAAGCGCTGACGAGTAGAGGTTCTAAAAGCTTCCTTCCGCCTTGAAGGTATAGTTTCCGTCCACCTGGCAATGTTGCGCCATCCCGTATCGTCTGACGCGGCAGCGCGCACCGGAGCACCACCGCAGTATGAGCAGAAGAATCAAGCAGACCGTTACGCCGGGCTCTGAGACGCGTATCGAAAGCATTAATCAATCAAAGTTTTAAAGACAAATGCAAACCTATGATGTATGAAATATGGCTATTAGGTGAATAGAACTACTGGGGATGAAATCGTTTAAATATATTAACATCAAAAAATTAAGATATATCCTCCCCTACCACCTTACAACCCGCACCGCTTAATTTTTATCTTTCAAAAGCAACGCTTGAGTGATCTTTATTTATTTATTTTTTCGTTTTTGGCCTTTTTCTCCGCCGCCACTGAACCGATTTTCAAATATCATCCATATGCGAGTAGTACTTATAGAGGGGTCAATGATTACCGGACAGACCGACAGACAGACTGACAGACCTACCGAAATGAGTGACATGGTTTTTGGTGATGTACATTTAATATACTCGTAACATCCAAAAAACTTAATATCGAATATTTTCGAAATATTCCGCGATTACAATGCTTTCTTGTTCAGTGCATAGGAAGTGAAATCAACGTTAAAGAACAACATCCCAATAACGTGGTGTAGAACGACATGCTAGAGCTTGTTACGTTACAATTTTAAAAACTATATAGGGTGAGTTTTCTCACTTCTGGTGTATAGCAAATCATTAGTATACTATTTGGAGGTAAAATCTTAGTATTCCCTCGAATTGAAAATTTGGGAAAATACCCCATTATTACTCTATTTAGCGATTTGAATAAGTTATTAAAACAAGTCTAATGGTTTGAATTTATAATCAAATTCATTGATAAGAAACGCTTGGGATAAAAGCAAGGCCCCGAGCACAACCCCTTCGAGGAATTTTCGTTGTTAAATCTCTTGACGTTCCATTAGTGAGAAATCGGTCTCAAATATTGACAGAAATCTTAAATTCTAATACTCCAGGACTCACGACAGTGGGTGAAGATAATTGGCCTGATGATTATCAGCTATCGCTTTTGACTACGTTGACATTTAGCAGCTACTATTGGATTTAAAAGATAGGAAATTACTATTTCAACTCGATCGCTTTCTCTGAATATACTATATAGTTAAAACTCTATAACGAAACATGTTTACTGTTGTTATGGATCCGATAGACTTTTGAGGCTTATCCATATCGGTGGAGAATTGGTCTTTTCTATACAAAAGAATGGTTACATTCAACCGTGTACATCGGCTAAAGCAAAGTGCAGAGTGGGGTATGTTTATTCAACTCGCATAAAAATCATCTGAATGTATTGACAACACATACAGCATGAACATAACATGTTGAAGCATTATCAGAATAGCGACGAGCTGATGTACGTAACTAGTAACTTGAGAGCTTCATAAGTTCACCAATTTAGAAATTTCTGCTACCATAATCGAATAATTTTATTATTTATTTTTTCAGGTAAGAAGCCACAACTTCTGAAGTTATAACACAAACAGGTGTAAGTAATTGGTATAATCAATATTTTAAATTTGCATCCTTGTCATTATCTTATATTTCTAGACGTTTACGATACGGACGTAGTCAGTCATACACCACCAACCTATCGAGCGTGCCTTGGTTGGCATGAACGACAACTGCCTGTATCTAGTCGTATTTCATGAAAATTAATTATCCAGAAGGCATTGACTAATTGCCAGATGGAATAAGATCGTGACTTGGGTCTTTAGGATTATCTGTTATGTTTTTCGGGCATGACTATTGTTTTTATATACTAATTGGCATACATTGATATTAATTGTATTCGAAATACTAGCAGCATGGAATGACAATAAAAAATCAGTGAGCTTTCGTTATGCTACAGTAGTGACATGGAACTTTGTTTCCTATTGACACCTTTATTTGGGGTTCAAGTTGGTTAATATGCTGTCAAAATTTAGTTGAATCATATAGCCAAATTGAAAAGTGATTTTATACAAAGCACTCTCAGTTGCCTGATTTTTACGTAGGTGAACCCCGTACGATGTTTTTGTAGGCATAAGTGGCATGATTTTTATATGTTCTACTCGTATGTGCACCATGGAGATGGACATCTTTTTCTGGGACACTCTTTTGGGGTATCATTTCCCCATTATCTACTAATCCACCTCAAATATGCTTTTAAAATGATTAATTCAACGTCAATTGATTCACACATCACTTTTCGATTCGAAAGTTGCAGTATCATTTTCTTTTCCATTGTTTGTCGGAAATGCTTTATATTGCCATTCATATGTCACTCGATAAAAAAACAAGAAAAGAAGAGAAAAACAAGTATTATACATATATCGGTATCGCTATGCTTTATGACCTCCGTGCATCGACAAATGTCACTCTTCACTCTTTTATTACCGCCATTTTTTTATTCTTTCGTATTCGACCGAAATGTCACATCTCGGTAATGCAATCGGAAAGTTCACACGTAACGTGAACAGCGTTGTATCCAGATACAAAGTGTAAGACAGTTGAAGAGTAAGATAGCAATGACTTACTACATTAAAGCAGTGTAAAAGACCAAAACTGTGTCGTAGGTCTAGCAAGATGCAGGCGGGGTGATGTAGCGCAGTCAAAGTAAAGTCGAATTAAGGGTGGATTTCAATGTTGTGAGATAGCGAACTCAAAGCTCAACGGTAGAATAGAAAATAAATTAACCTAGGAAGTGTTATAAGCATGTATGTTATCCCAACCTTGACACGGATAGTAAGGTGAGTGGACCATGGAAGACCATGCATTTTGTAAGGCCAGTTATTTAACAGACGTAGTTATTGCCATGCGATGACAAATTCCTTCTACTCAGACTTACACGCTTCTAACCCAACACAGACGCGCAGGCAAGTCGCTCGCGTCATTATTTTGTCAATGAAATCCCTCCCTTTGTTGACATCGGTCGTCGACGTTTAAATTGAATTACGCGCTAAAAGCAAAACGGAATTCTTCAAATAAATAAACTATTATATAACTATAATAACTAATTGATATACATATAAGTGTGGTACTAAAGAAAAAGAAATTGCTATTTATTACTTTATTTCCAAAATTTCTGTAGTTTTCCTAGAAAAGCCAAGAGTTTCTTCTATGGCCAATCAAAACATTGAAAGTTGACCTTGCTGGGGTCATATCAGGAACATATAGGAATCTCACGAAAATATTAATGCTTTGTTTCTAGTTGAAGAGGAAAGTTTGATGTAGTGAACTGGATTTTATATCGTAGGACCTCAGTATTTATATACTAGCCATTAAAATTATTTTTTTAGGTTTTCACCAATATATTCTTAGTTTTACTACTGTACTGATATTCGTTCAGTATTTTTGATGAGGATATATTATTGTAATTGTGTAATGTTCAATTTTGATTAAATAGGTTTTTTATAGTTTAAGTAGTCTAAGCAGGTATTTTGAGTTTGCGTTCAGCGACTGAACATATTATACCGGCCTTGTATGGAGCCTTGTTCCTGGCAAAGTTTCATATAAAACAAATTCAGATTGGCATAAAAGAAAATGCACAAAAGAAACAATCATAGCGAAAAGATTCGATGGTCATGAACATGTTTGTAAACTGTCCTAAAAATGTTGGTTAAGGGTACAATAAGGCTGAGAAATCAAAAAAATCTTAAGACGGCACCCTAAAGTTGTATTGTCAGGCTATCTCTAGCTGAAGTTGGTAGGTAATTGTAAACCATTACTCTCTGTAGTTATAACTGACATTCAGCCTTGCTAGAGCGATATGCAGATTATTTTGATACCTTGTATTCCTAAGATGAATGTCATTATCACTTTTGAATTGAATTCTGTTTTTATACAGGGTGTTTCACAACTTATCCGACAAATTTTAACCACATATGCACTGTTACGAAGGAAGTTGACTGAAAAATGTAATAAAAGTCGTACAGAAATCGAGATAATAAAATAATACAGTTTAACAGTCCATTTACTTATAAAAGCTGTTCAGAATTGTTTCCATTGACTCTTAGTGTGTGTACCCGTGCCATTTTTATTAATAAATAACTAAAAACATAAACTCGCAAAATACTTCACAAAAATCGACCGTTCTTCATTCAGATCACCCACGATACAGATTAAACCTTATTTACACGTTCTTATCGGTATGAAGAAACAAAAAACTCGTAAATATAAGGATAGACAAGAGTAAGAATGTTAAAGTTCTTAAAGGCCATGTTACACGATGTTGTGTTTGAGATACCAGCAATAATCCTAATAATATTTTTTGTGAGATAAAAATTGAATCTACGAGGGTCTATATTCCCCAAACACAGATTTCATATCTTATTCTGCTGTCAGTTAAGGCATAGTACAGGCTAATGAGTTGGCTGCTATCAAAAACAGCTTTCAAGTTATGAAACATATAAACATAATAAGAGTTTAAAGTATTAGTAGTATTTAAAGTTTATAGCAATTTTTGCCTAAAAAATTGTTTGTTTAAATTTATCCAGTAAACAAAAGTAAAAGTAAATGTTTATTTGTGATGATGGCCTTCCATGGCCCACTCACGAAATAAGTCACCTGTTCTATTCTGTATTTTGATTGTTTGGCGTTATTTTTAGATGATATAATTTTTTCAAAATGTTGTTCACGGACCTAACATTCTTACGCAACTGTCACGATCTTCAAAATTAGCCTTTCATAATTATTGTCTCTCGTTTGATTGCTTTTAAGGACCATACATTTTGTAAGTATAAAAAGTCGTAAAAAGACAACACTGTGTAGGTACTGCCTACCTAATTGCCCCCATGTACAACTCAATCCTCCATCTCCGGCATTACCACACCACATACTGCTTGGATTCGTGTTTTCTGAATTTTGTAACATTTGTGATAATATATGCATGAAAACCTACTACTACGAGATCTCTATATTCCGACCCTGTAGAAAGCCCCTTTTTGCCACAGTAATCCAGCGGCACGTTTGATCGGGTGCGCTTTGGCCGATAAGGCTCGTTTGTTAACTAATGAATCGAAGGCGGCAGAGAGTTTTCGCGATACAGACCCTCTCCCCTTCTTTAAATCAATCGGCACTTGTTTTTTCTCCAGCACAAAAACTGTAAAGTAAATTTGAAAGCACCTTTATCAAATTAATGAATTTCACACGAGTGACACTAAACTTTGAGAGATCTAGATTTCTATAATGCTTGCTTCGAGCATGCCACGCATTTTATCTTTGATTGTCTTCAATCATGTTTTGAAATCTTGCGGCCTTTTGTGATTGCCTGTAGCAGTACTTGGTAAGATACTATTTTTTGTCATTTTTTTGCTTCAGTCGCTAAAATAGAAGATTTCAATTAAAATTATCACAACGACTCAAAAAATAGTGTATGATTCTCAAAGTTTTCAGCATTTTGGTTACACCTCTTGTTTCGGGGAAAATCGTGCATTTTACAATGTCAAAAGTACCCTTAAAACATCTAGGACATGTCTTTTTCTTCTTCTTTTACTCAAAATGGTTTAGGCTCTTGCCTGTTCCGATTTCACAAAGTTGTTATTTCATATTTTGAATTATATTAGAGTACTTTTGGAAGTATTTCGTTAGTCATTATATTAAAGTGTATCCTCCAATCTTCTCTGTACTTATTTTCTTTGTCATTTAGACCGTATAAATTTAATAGCCTGCGTATGTCTTCATTTCTTAGTTGATCTTTCCATGTGCATCATTTAACTCTTTATAAGGATCACATTTCTGCTGCCTATATTCAACTCTCATATTTTTAAGTGCTCGCCCAGATTTCGCGTTTTTTTATATTTCCTAATTCTATTGTTTAATGTTCTATTTATTGTTCCGCAAGCTGCCTGAAATCTATGTATCTTTTTATCAATGTCATTGTCATACCCGTAGTTGTGTAGAACACAACACCAGCATATGTTCGATTTCCTGTATTGTTTGTTTAAAAAGATACATGACTAGCGTATGCCGCTTAATCGTTGAATAATTTATAAAACAATAATAGACAATTTATAAAGCAAAGCAAAGCATATGGAATTTGACCACCAGTCAAATTTAATGAAAACTTGTAAAGTGAACCACGTTGCGCTGATCAAATGTGCCAATGGACGCAAAGCCCTATTTGAGATACATAGTGTCATTTAGGTAACGAAAAAGTTGGCACTTGCTTAGTTTCGTAATTCGGAGTATTTTCGAAGATAGGTGAAAAAAAAACGAATTTTCTCAAAATCACACTGCTGGCAATTGCATAAATTCTGATATTTTAGTTCGTAATCATGGTCACTCGAAATGACGTAATTTTGTTGTATAAAATAATTACGATTATTTAATTAACAAAAAAATGTGCGTGAATTATCGTCTCAAATCGAAGAAGTTACTCAATTCTAAGATGCTGTACTGTTCTACTAAGATTTTAATGTTCTTGCTATGATCTAAGGAGCGCAGTTCATTGTGTTAAGAGACCAACTTTTTCAAATGAAAGTCAGTCTGCTTCTTGAATATTGGAAAATTATGAACTCATTTCAAAATAAAGTATACCTATGTTTAAAAGTATATTAAATTCACAATTTCCTCAATTAAAGAGAATTTCTCTCTTCCTAGTATGTAGACAAATGCTATCTTGAGAGCGTTGATTTTAACAATGACAAACTCTCACTACATTCTTCGGTGCACGGGTAAAAAAGTTCTATAGAACGAAGTTATATCAATACTTAAATGAGGGGTGCTTACACAACTAAGTCCCCTAGTGATTAAAAAGGACAGAAAAAATAATTAGTAAAGACACAAAGGCAGTTTGTCATCGAAAGGAGCAGCAGTGGTAGGTCGCTCTACCAGGGCGATAAATGTCTCCACAAAACATAATTAGGAATCCAAGGGGTTTTTTAATTTAACTTGCTCTTAAAGATAGAACCCTATCTTTCTGTTGAGGAGATAAGAAAAAATTGGCGATGTTTTTGGGGTGGAAGCGCTTGTCCGTATCGGTATAATGACCATAAAACTGGGGTTGTGATAACCACTCTTAAAAATTGGTTGGTATTAGTGTTAAATACAGAAAAGGACCTCTGGTAATTTTTTCTTGTATTGTTTGTAATTCTATGGCTAATGATGCTGAGGGATTATATTTCCAGAATTAAAATTAACAGAGTTTCGCAGATTCAGGTTTTAAACTGTTCGTTCTAACATGCTTACAATTTTCTGCATTTTTTTTTCAAATATGATAGCTGGATTACAAGAATACATGACACTCATATCTGTCTGTTTTTGGCATGTCTGTAGCTTTCTTATGAAATTCAGTGATAAAAATGCATAAATATCAAGGCATTCGCAAAATTTGTTTCCATGTGTTTTCCAAGTTGATCCTAGTTATTAATTCGAAAACTCTTTTCCCACACCAGCTTTGTCCCAAACAAGCGATCGGGCTAGTTCTAAATTGAACAGAGCATGCGCAGAACCAAATTACCGTTCTAACAAAAAATGGAAGTGTATTCAACAAACTCCGACTGATTCCGAACCGGATCTGAACTGGTTCTAACAGTTGTGGTTCTGAGAGAGAAGAAAAAGTTCGAATTAGATAGCGCATGCGCGTTCACAGAATAAATGGGGTCGATTAACTGGAAAGCTCAATTGTGTGATTGTCATTTTGTGCCTTTTCTAATTTTTCAATTTTTGCATATATTAAACTTAAATCTTAACCGCTCATTGTGCCGTTTATTTCACATTCAAATTAATGGGTGACCATGAAATTTACTTTTTAAGAGATTCAAGTGACGATTAAGGTCTTGAGCTGATTATAGGAGTTCCAAGAACCAAAAGCGAAAATTACATAAACAAGTGTTGATAATTTTAAAGAATTTGTTTCACTCATGTTAATACTAGTATTATATATTCCTTTCAATTCAAGTTAGTTAATAGTTTAGCGCTGTTAACATTCCATTTAAGTTCTTCCTCTGCTACTGTAGTAGATCAAGCTTCCTCTAAAGGCAAAATGATGAGTTCTTCCAACTCTAAAAAAATATAAAACTGCGTACTATTTCTTTAAAATATTTCACCAAGCTACCCTTCTCCTGTTAAATATGCCATCTCGTCCTCCCATTTTTTTAAAAGATTCAGAATTCGTCAAAGAACAATAAAGTGTCTCAAATTCCACGTCTAGCGTAGGCAAACTTGATAATTATACTAAGTGACATATAAATCCGAACACCCAGTTTAAATGGTTTTATTTTAATAAAATTTTGTATAAGTACTTAATGAAGCATAATAAGTAAATGATAAAAATTTCAAAATGATTGCACTGCTTTAAAGCCCTTTGACCTTTAATAATGTGTGGATGCACCCTGATGTGCTACGCATTCTCCAACGCGCCTAGGCATGCTTCTGATCAGGTGGTCAATGTCCTCCTGTGGTATCTCATTCCAGGCAACCACCAACTCCTCTCGAAGTGCTTCTAGAGTCTGAGGAGGACGTTGCAAATTGAGCAATCTCCTAACCATCATATCCCACACGTGCTCAATTGGGGATAAGTCGGTAGATCTTGGTGGCCATGGTAACAATGTGACATCATTATGTTGAAAGAAGTCTATTGTGACTTTTGCAACATGTGGTCGGGCATTATCCTGTTGGAAAGTTGGATCTGCCAGGGTGTCAAGATAGGGTAAAAGATGGGGTTCTAGAACTTCGTGGATATAACGCTGCGCGTTCATGTTACCTCTGATGAAGATTAAAGGTGACCTGGAACCATAAGCTATAGCACCCCAAACCATAACTCCAACAGTGTGATGAACATGTCTTTCAACAAAAAACAGTGGATTCCTCCTTTCACCACGTCGCCTTCTAACCCTGGCACGACCATCGTGCATGCCTAAACGAAATCGAGACTCGTCACTAAAGACAATACTGTTCCATTCCTGATCCCAGAGTGACCGTTGACTGCACCACTCAAGGCGATTACGTCGGTGTTCTCGAGTTAAAGGGAGGACCCAGTGTGGCCGGTATGAAAACAAGCCAAAACTTCTCATACGTCGGTAAACACTTCGCATGCCAATAGGTCTTCCGTGTTCTGCAAACCATTCATTTGCAATGGACCTGGTAGTGGAGAAACGGCCCCTTAACGCCAATAATCTTAGGCGGCGATCTTCACGGTCTGTTGTTCTACGGCGGCGTCCAGTGCCCCTTGCTCTTTGCGTACGGCCTTTTCGAAGCCATGCCTGACAACACCTAACCACAATGTCTACACTTCTTTGCACTCTAACTGCAATTGCCCGAAAAGAAAGTCCAGCTTCCCGAAGTCCCACTATACCGCCCCTATCAAACTCACTAAGTTGACGAAATCGTACAGGTCTCCGTACTCTAGGCATCGTAACCGATCGTAAAGGATGTCAAGAACCAAAATCCGCTAACGTTGATTCTTTACTGCGGCTGAAATATTCATTTTTAGAGCGTTAGTGAATTAAAAAAAAGCAGTATAAAAACCGGAATGTCCAACTGATAAGGCTGAAAATTTTTTCACTTGTTATTTACAGTAACATAAATACATTCACCAACTTTTATTAAAATAAAACCATTTAAACTGGGTGTTCGGATTTATATGTCACTTAGTATGTAAATTTAAATTTTAGTCCAATTCAGGTTATGTTTACGACACCAAGTACAGTTCGACGGTACCTACCATAACCGACCGCTTAACACCCTCGTTACATTTGTGACGTTTGCATCGTGTAAATCCGTTACTCTGTCTTTCTGGTAATGGCTCATAAGTCGTAATGGGTAATGCTACATTCTTGGAAATTGACAAAATTAACTTTGGAGCTATGAGGAAAATAAAAAAAAAACAGGAAAAAACTAGTAATATAGCTTCCTTCGTGCTATTTCTCAACTCATCAGCATGGTCTAGGCTTGGTCTCAGGTAGAACAACGAACGAAAACTGAGCAAGTAAACTCTGTCCAGGATATGAGATCTATCGAAGACAGATGACACTGTGTGCTGTTTTATTTCGATGAAATACCAGAAGCTTAGGAACCTTTTCTTGGTTCTTGGAAGTGGTTAAAAAATAATTGAAAAGATGAGAATGATTCTAAAATCACAACTCTTCTGAATAATACTCAACCTTCTAAACATTTCCGGTATAATTTTGATTTGCTTTGAAGAGTCGACAAATAATTAATAATATACTATATGATAATAATAAACTTTGATTGGAATCTTCTATAACATTACACACAGGATTCCAAGGAACAGTTGAATTTTCTAGCCATTTCCTTGGTAGAATTGAGACAAGAGATTTCGGAGCAATGGCATCCAATGTGCTGTGTATGTCGGTTGATGTATGTCCTCCATCAATAAAATTACTCTTATTCTGTACCCGAAGTAGAGCAAATGAAAATAAATCGTGTGGAAGCTGCTGTGCGCAGGGAGAGCAGAGAGGCCATGGGGCAAACGGCAAATCCCACCAGCCTTGCACCAGCCATACGAGCCAACGCAAATCAACAATTTTTCAACGTGTCGCACGTTGGAATCATGACACGCTTTGCGTTTTTCAAATTGCTACCGTTGCTTTCGTGGGATCTTAAAAGGCTGTTTCAACAGAACTAGAGAACCGTTCATGAACTTCACAAAATCTGTTCTGTGAACTGTGAACTGAAAGTTAAGAATTTTTATCCGTATCCAGTGATTGTGTCTCTAATCTGCCGCTTTTTACCTAGAACCCTAAATGACCGACAACTTAAAGGAATCCCGTTGTTGGTGAGAGGTAAACGTAATATGCAGGTTATGAAACTCAAAAACTGAACATTTCGGCCTCGATAACCATGACAAAGGCATGCCTATGTAATGCAATAGATATACCACGTTCTCCACTGTAAAGCTTACCAGCCACGTTTGCACTAAGTTCGCTATCCAAAAATGAAGCTCCACTTTCAATACTCATTCAGTCCTGGAAGTATCTCCGCATCTTCTTGGAAAAATCTGATTCGGTCTTCTGCTTAACCTTGTTCGAAAAAAATTTGAAGGAATCTTCATGTTGTCAGGCCGAACATTGGGTCAAAAATTATTTGAACATGTTTTTAAACAAATTCCAAAAACTGTTTCTTTTTCTCCGGACAAGGTTTTTTCAGATTTTTGGGTCTATCAAAAATGTTTTCGAGATATTATCGATTTAGTATTTAAAAAAGCATAAAATGTCCCATGTTCGACCCCGAAAAACAATATGAGAAAACGAAAATTTGAATCAATATAACACCTGAAGCTTATACTGTAGTTTTTATACTGAAACCATTTAGCGGCAACATAAAATTGGAGGAAAATTTTAATGTTGCCATAGCTCCTAAATATTGTTCAAACACTTACTAACAAAGCATTTATGATTTATTGTGATTGTAAACATTAGTTTTTTAATTGCTAATCAAGGGTGCGCACATATGGGCGGCCGCCAGCCGTGACGGAGAATTATTGATCACGCTCCTGACTAACAATTTAAAAAAAAACAAAGGTTGACAATAACCACACCCTTTAAAATGCCTAAGGAATTTGTTGATGGATGCTTGTAGAATACTTTGGCAGCTCATTTAAAGTTTCCTTGTTTTATATTGTTTTACGGTGTCGAAAATGGCGCATTTTGCAGTTTTCCAAATACTAAATCGCTATATATCTCGAAAACTATCAGATTTAGAGAAAAGTTCATACGAACTTTTTTTGTTCCGAATGACCCAAAAACTTGAAAAAACTTTTTAGAACTTGCTTGAAGAGATATTTCAACCAATTTTTGACTCAAATTTTGGGCCAGTCAACAATCACATTCGCCCTTTTGAATAAGAATCCCAACCAGAATAATTTTTTCGAGCAGATGCGAAAATTAGCAAACTTTTCAGTTTTAAACTTACTCGGCCAACTATGAAGCTCCAATGTGGCGATACAAATTACGAGTTTGGATTCTAAAACATAACAACAAAATCTAAAGAAGACGTATGGTCCATTTATTGGTTTGAGGAGTACTGATTTCTTTAATGATCATCAACCAAAATGGTCAAGAAGTTGCAAAAACAGTCGCAAATAATGTCCAGATATTTTAGGGTTTGGTTCTAAAAATCACTTCCCCACTTTGTATCTTTATATTCTTGCTACGTCGCACTAAAATCTTCGTCTACTTTTAGTTTTACCCTATTTCTTCTGTAGTTGTATGAATATTGTATTGATTTTCATTATCTGACAATGAAATATTGGAAAATCACATAGTTTAGTGCAAAGTCTAAATTGTAAATCGCATCTTGACATATTAACTGATATATTTCACAGAAGTAACCACTGACATATTTCAGATATTTTTATTCTGATTAGGCTGGTCAAATCCAGACGCATATTGGCGTATTTTTCCGTTGTAGATATAGTACTAAATATGAACGTTTCTTTATGGAATTATCTCAAAAATCAGAAGCTGAAGTAGAAGGAAACTATTTGTATCTTCCAAATCAGTCAAATTATTTGTAGTAATTTAATAGCTTCACATGTATCTTCAATATGCATTAAATAAAATACCCATTATTTCAGCTTGGAAAAAAATGGCGATTAGGATAGCTCCTCGCTTCTGCATGGGAATTAAAATATATGAAAATTAAAAATCGCCGCGACATTTTTCAAGCGAAGCGCTGATATAGAGCTGGTAAAATATTTTCCCCAGTTCTCGCCTTCAGCGAACGATAGCGAGGACATTTTCCTTTAATTCTCCCTGCTTGCGAAACATGTTTAGGCCAACCTCAGACCTCTGAAACATATTTTCATTACCGTTTTAATTTCCTTTGCATTACGCCGACCGGCATCAAAGTTAAAAATAATCCCGAAGAGTTGTGGTGTTAAGGGCAATTTTTAAACTTCGCAGTTAATGCATCACAGGAATTGTAGTGATCTATGGTACGGTAAGCCGAAATGTGCCTGAATGCTAATACTGAAACGCGTTATTTCCTACTGAGAAAACAGTGTAATACCTGCACGCTTAATCTGTTGAGAAATAGTATTATTCAGTCTGTTAAAAAACTTTAGTAAATAATCTCAGTGCAGCTTGGAATCATGAAGACCATTTGCGCGGAATCGGAATGATTCTGGGTTAATCCGTTGCAGAGCTGGAATAAGGTTCAATGCGTGTTGGTCGTAAATAATCTGATATTATCTTATTGTGTGCTTTTTTAAATTATTTCGTGAAAAATGCTTTTGGTTCTGGATTTTTATTTCCTCAACCCTCAAAGAATAAGACTTTATCAAGCTTAAACTACATTCTACATATTTCGCGAGCATTGTGAGAATAATTCAAAACAATTATTCATTATTCATACTATGCATGTTTAAGTGTGGTGACTTAGCCCGCTAGGTAGTCTATTGCACATCCTACTGGCTTCTATCTCCTACACCACAGTTCACTTGTTGCTGTGCACTGCGGCACCCTCTCAACACCCTCCCTCATGCTGTGTTTCTCTCCGCAACTTCGGACGATGGTCATTTACACCCCCTTGTTCCTTTTCCTCCTTTACTTTTCTCCCACGGTCAGCGTTTAAGAAGGCCGACCGGCGTCCTGACCCCGATTTAATGGGGTCTAAGGAGCCACACTGGGACGGGTAACCGGGCCACGAGGTCAAATGGGGTGCCTTCAAATGATCGGGGTCTACAACGGGTTTTTCGACCCTGTAAGTGACTCAAATTCCAAGTTAACTCCATCTATTAATATTTGAACTTAAATATTTTGGAGCATGTTTGTTTTTAACTTTAACAAACATTTATCTTTTTATTTTAGTCCTTCATTGTTATTTAAAAGCGTAAATTCAGCAATTTCGGCATTTGCACTCAATGTTTCCACCCAAAATTTACCAATTTCCGAATATTCAAGTTATTTTTGTGGGCGCTCAGTCAAAGCACTACAAAAAATAATAAGTTCAATATGTAAAAATGGGTGATTTATAGACAAAAAATGCCAAATTTGACAATTTTCAATCAAAGAGAAAAATATTGATGAAGTATTGAAGTACATGTTTTAAAGTATTTGAATGCAAACTTTTACAGATGCGATCGACTTCAATTTTGAATTATTTTCAGGGCCGAAACCCCCTCGTATAATATGGAGACTCGTCTGATTTCCTGCTGTTATTGTATGTCACCTGTATCAAATCTGAAAATGAAGAAAGTCTGTCAAATTATTACGTTTCACTATCCTACGTCATCTTCTGTTTCAACACAAATAGCTGCTGCTGCTATTATACCTTTAGATTTAGATCATGAATATCGTTATCGCCTATCTCAATATACAGTAATGGACAAAAGTATATACACAAATGAATATTGTGCTGTATTTCTTTTTTAACTTGTTTTATTAATACACCAACATGTATACATAATTCGTTATAGTATAATACTCACTTAGATATACATAAATAAATTCATTAGACTCCCTTCAATAAAAAATAAATTAAAAAAAACTGGAAGTATGAAGGACAAAAATATATAGACAAAGCAAACAATTATAGAAAAATGAAGCAAAGTTCATTGAATTATAGAAAACCAACCATGCTTGTGTTAATACTTTGTAGCATAAACATTATTATCAATCACCGCCAGGCATAGTCTCGGCATAGATTGTAGAAGTTTCTTGATATAAGATTCATTAATCTGTCTGCACTTTTGCTCTAAATCGGCAAAAGTTCATCCTTGTTTGAATAATTTTTATCTCGTATTTGCTTATCTAAGTATTCCCATAGATTTTCAATGGGGTTCATATCGGGAGACTGTGAAGGCCATTTGAGAACTGGTATTTTTTCTTTGCGAGATTTGAAGTGTGCTTCGATCATTATCTTGCTAGAAGATTGATCTTAAGGGCATATTGTCTTCGATATAGGGTAACATGACATGCTTTAGTATGTCTGTGTATACAAACTTCCATCCATAATGCCATCTATTCTATGTAAAGGTCTCATCCCAAACCCCGAAAAGCACCCCCAAACCATAACAGACCCGCCTCCATGTTTGACAGTGGGCAAAGTGTACTTGGGGTTCAATCTTTGTCCACTAGGACGTCTAACGTAATGAACACCATCTGATCCAAACATATTGTACTTGGATTCGTCACTGAAACATATCCTCTTCCAGTCACAGATGCTCCAATCCAGATGCAACTGTGCAAACTGTAATCGGTCCTTGAGGTTTTTCCTCGAGATTAGCGGCTTCTTACTCGGGCGACGTGCAAATAACTTCAAATCATTTAATCTTCTACAGGGTGCGGCAGTGAGGACGGACGTTTTTGGGATGGGTAGTACTCTCCGCCTCCGTCTACGAGAGAGGTGGGGAGGGTGCCGTTTGACTCGTGCAATCCTAGCATTATTTTACCAGTTGTCGTTATGGAGCCTTGGACGGTGGAGCACCGCGTTTTCGCCTATGATTGTTTCGTCCGAAATAATGAGTCAGTCATCGTCGTACAGCGTGAGTTTCGTCGCCACTTCAACATTCATCGGAATAGAGCTGTTCCCTCTCGAAACACCATCCTTCGTTGGGTTGAATCACTTCGCAGGTGTGGTGAACTGATAAACAGAAGACCAAGAGGAGCGCCGCGAACAGTTCGAACTCCTGAAAATGTTGAACGCGTTCGACAGGTCTTTCTTCGCAGTCCGACTCGATCTGTCCGGAAACATGCTGCTACATTTCGCCTTAGTGATCGTTCGGTAAGGCGAATTTTGCATATGGATCTTCGCTTTCACCCCTACAAATTGGCCATTGTGCAACAGTTACAGCACGGAGATTATGCACAACGAATGAACTTCGCACGTGAGTTGGAAGCACTGATCGACCAAAATGAGAACCTCATTTTGTTTTTGTTGACGAAGCCCACTTTCACCTAAACAACATGGCTAACCAGCAGAATTGTCGTTATTGGGCTAATGAAAATCCGCAACAGTTACACGAAAGACCGCTGCACATCCCAAAATTAACGATTTGGTGCGCTGTATCGCAGACTTGCATCATTGGCCCTTACTTCTTCGAAGACGGTAATGGTCGTGATGTTACCGTGAACTCAGAGCGCTACGTCGACATGATCACCTACTTCTTTCTTCCTTAATTACGTCGGCGACGTGTTCTAATCCGACATGTGTGGTTCCAGCATCCATGGACGTTATTCGCCCTCTCTTCCCTGGTCGCCTTATTTCCAGGTTTGGCGATGTTCATTGGCCTCCTCGGTCCCCAGATTTATCCATATGCGATTTTTTCTTATGGGGACACCTCAAGGCTAGAGTATACGCGAACAAGCCCCGAACTCTGGACGAATTGAAGGGCGAAATTCGCGTGGAAGTCGCCCAAGTTGAGAGAGCGATGTTGGAAAGAGTCTACGCGAACTTCCAAGAACGCCTCCACCACTGCATCAACGGTTTCGGCAATCACATGCCTGATGTGATTTTCCACACTTGACTGTCTCAAATGCTATTTCCTTGTAAACCTGTTTCCATCAATAAATTTGTTTTCGAGTAAAAATTAACCTTTTTATGATTTTTTTTAAAACCGTCCATCCTCTCTACCACACCCTCTACATATACTTTCCGATTTCGGTTTTTATTTGTCTTGGGGTTTTAAACGGATCTTTGGACGAAATTACTTTTATTAACCTAACTGATCTAGCATTTAGTTTTATAGGCCGACCACTTCTCTTAGAGGCTTCCAAGATACCTTTTTGTTTATATTTGTTCAATATTACCCAAACTGCTTTACGCTTCAGCCTCAAATTTTTGGAAATGTCGACTTGACGTTGACTATCTTTGTATAACTCAATGATCTTAGTTTTTACATCGAAAGACCATGCGGCATGGTCTTAAAATCACTCAACTTATTCCACAATACTTGATGAACACAAACTAATCCTTTTCTGACACGCAACTCTACTAAACTAGTGTTGAAAAGAATTTGTCTACATATTTTTGTCACTCATAAGAAAGTGCTTATATTCAGACTTGTATTGTGTTCATTGCAGATAATGTAAAAACAGGGAATTTAGTTTTTCTACTAATAACACATTTGTTTATGGAGCAATGAAGTATGAATTCGTTCTCTAAAGATATTTAGGTAAATATTCATATTTGTCTATATACTTTTGTCCACTACTGTATATCTAAGACTAATTTCTCCTAACAAAAAATTAGATAAGCATTGTACAGGACCCTTACGCATATGAAAAACTATAGTCATTCTGCTAAATTGTGCATAGCAAGTTTCAGATAGCACTTACATTTTGTATCGGATCTAGGCAGTAGTGTATGTTATCTTGCATTGCACAAGATTAAATAACGAGCGAGCGTTCATAAATAAAAAGATCACCGTATACACTGACAGTCAGGCGTCACTCAAAGCGTTAAGAAGGCCTAGAGTGACATCTGCACTGAATTGGAAATACCAGCAACAACTGTATGCACTGGCGGGAGACAACAATGTAACATTGTTGTGGGTACTAATACATTCAGTTATCGAAAGCAATGAAAGGGAGACTGAACTCGCAAGGAAAGTCATGCCCTCTATAGATCCAGAAGCCTACTTGGGGTGCTAGAAAGATTAATAAAAAACCAAGTCAAAGAAATCAGTACACGGAATATTCACACTCGATGAGTGGATACAAGCACGGGAAAATGTATCTCGGACTCATGTCTAAAAACAGTACTGCTTTCATTGATCAGAAGCCAACTCGTGTAAATACAGGATACAATGATTTGAAACATTACCTACACAAAATATAGGATGAGAACCTCAATTTCAGTTAAACTGTAAATTTCGAGGAACAAGGTACAATAAGCCTAACAGGAATGGAAAAGGTGTCTTCCTTTTCATTCATGGAAATACTTAGTTTGAAGCGTTTGATATATGCAAACTTAGATCCTGGGTCTTACTCTGGGTGCAAACATATTTTCTTCCCGTCTCAATTGGCAAGCATGGTTTTTTGACATTGTTCAGCTCTTTGACCACTTTAGAGTGCAATCAGATTAATGTTTATGGGGAGATTTTTTTATTTGACTGCATTCTCATTCATTCATGGGGAAATTTTTCTATTTGACTACATTTTTTATTGTACTTTCTCCGCAGTCATCACAAGGTATGATAAATTATATTTTCATGCCCCACTTTACTTTTTCAATTAATTCAAAAAAAACGCACATTATGAAGGTACAAAGACTTTTATTTTTAATTCTAATAAAGAAACTTTAAACGTTTAAATAAACTAATAAATGTTTTTTTATCGGAAAACAGGAATAAAATAAGAGTAGGTACTAATGAGACAATTGAGATTGCATGTTCTGTACCACTTAGTTGATTCTAGGTTTTAATTAACACTAGGGCAGAAAAGCCTGTCTCACACAAGTAAGTTGAAGAAGAAGGAACTAGTATTCGTAAAGCAAGAGAGGCAAGTGTCGAATTAACAGGCAATCTTTTGATCCAAAATTTGTCCAATGTTAAAAGATGGAAGTCATCTTTCATGGACGAATCAGCCTTCATTTCTAGAAATTCTTCCTGAACTTCTTCTGGTAATTGTGACACATCGACAACAAATGGATTTCTTGTCATGTGCCATATTGGTGACTCTGAATTGATGTCTCGATAGTATCGACGCTTTTTGATTCCAAAGTTGAAGCTTTGATATGAACCCCTGAATATAATCATAATTGCTTATTAGAGTTTTGTTTCTGCCCTGAAGTTTCAAGTTTAGCACATTCAAGGGGTCAAATATATCAGTTAAATAAGCCAACATGCATTGAAATGTGTCATCTTTGAACATTGTCAAGAAATCGTGTTTTTCTGTGAACTCAAGAAAAAGAATTACCTCTTCTTTCAATTCATAAAAGCGAGCCAACATGTTGCCTTTGGACAGCCAGCGTACTTCTGTATGAACAGGAACTGACGAACTGTGTGATCAGAATCGAGATCCTCGCAAAGTAAAGTAAATAACCGACTCTTCAAAGCGCTACTCTTGATGTAGTTTACAATCCTTATAGCCGAGTCCGAGTCTGTGCAAAGTCCAATGAGTTTCTTCCAATCCAAATCATTTTTTTCAACAAAAGTTCATATTGAATTAAATATATCTTCAGATTTAGTACCTGCTGTCAAAGATTGGGAGTACAAAATTTCTTCTTGAATGATATCTCCGCCGATGTTACGAACATAAACTATTAACTATGCACAATTAACGATGTCGGTGGATTCGTCGCAAGTAATTGCAAAAAATGGCGATAATTTTACTTTGTTAATTATTTGTGATTTTATGTCTGCTGCAATGTCATCGATTCTACGCTTGACTGTGTTATTAGAAAGAGAACTATACTTCATTTTTTGCTCTGCATCTTCTCCTAAAATTATCTGTATGGCTTTTAGGACACATGGTTTTATTAATTCTTCACCGATAGTATAAGGTTTCTTTTGCTTTGCTATCATAAAAGCTATTTCAAATGAAGCTTTGAGATGCTGCGATACACCTGTGTGATAACTTCCCGATTTATCCAGTCTCATCCGCTTGAGTGATTCTGCTTTACAAGAAAAAACTCTTTCGTCTTCAAAACCAGAGTAGGATATTGTTGCTTCAAATGCCTTTCAAGGCGATTGGGCCTCATGCTATCATTACTTAAAACTTTCATACATATCACACACTGAGGAAATTGTAACTCGTCTTTTTCTATGAAGGTAAGTCCAAACTTAACGTAATCTTCGGAAAACTTTCTTTTTTTCACTGCCATTTTGCACCTATAACAATATAACAAGTAATAAATAAATAAGCAAAATACCTACGTGTAATAACTAATTATATGCCCATTATTTTATCTTAATAACGTAATGTATACAGTATATTGGCCACCGGGATGACGTTACAATAGTTATTTTAAATACTTCTGGAATCAATATTAGGTATTTAAAGTTCGTCGTTTCAAAATTATTTCGCCACGTTGGTTGGATTGTGATGTGGTAAAAAAGTCCCAATTACCGATCTATAAACGCGTCTCCAATCAATCATCAATTTAGTAAATTAAATAAAAATGGTATCAGAAGTTTGTAAATACACAAACTTACCTTTTAAGAGTGAGTCACAATAATTTGATACACTCAAACAGATTTCTCAAAAAAACATGTACATCGAAACGTCAAATTTTTCGCAAGTTTGTGGGAATGAATGTCACAGAATCTCATCCGCGTCTGGTAGGTACACAAGTGATGAATATTAAGCGGAGCGTGGCATAATGGTATTTGTTAATGTTGTTTTGTGTTTCCTTCCTAAAATGCAAACGCTTTCCGCCGCCCTGGTTGGGAACTCCTGGAATAGGGGATGATTGTGAAAATGAGTAACCATCGTCCGAAGTTGTCCAAGGAAAACAGATTGAGGAAAGGAGAAAGGGCAGCAACAGGTGCGAGAAGCAACGGGCGGTATCGGCAGCACGCCGAATTGGATCCAAAGCACCCCTTTCGATCGAAATCCTATCGAAGGGGTGCGAGCCAGTAGAGAGATTTACGGGATACAGAAGGGCTTTTGCTGCATCCAAGTGATTACAATATGAGGTAGAGCATAGAACGGATGCGAATATTTCTTTCGAGAAATACGATTCTAGTTAGAAAGTCTGCCCAAAAGGATCCACCAACGTATGAATTACTTTTTACTGACGTTTCGACAGTTTCAGGTGTTAACATTACGGTTTTAGGTAATGAAAAGAATCTGTTGAGGAAATACAAAAGAAAAAGCGATTAATTTTTTTTGGATATCATAAAAATACTGTACATATTAAGGTTTCCAGGATTGGCCGTAACAATTTCTACGTCAAATCTGAACGGCGGCGGCGCGGCGTATTGTAGTTTGGAACTATTAAAATAGTGATGAATGTGCACTTTCTATGAGGCCAAGCGCATTCACCATTGATAATTAAAGCCAAACTCGTTCAAATTGGAAAATATAAATAACTTTAATATTTGGAAAACATGCGAGCCGCTCGGCTGGAGGGTGATGCCGATACTACGTGATATAATAGAAGCAAATTAAGTATTTTCCATGAATTCTTTTTCAAGTGAATACCAATACTTTGCTCCCAAAAGGTATACATATGGGTGTTTTTCCCTGAACGGAAGTAGCCTAAAACTGTATAGTTTAAACACAAAATTACTCGTTAAATCTGCGACGTATGACATTTTTTCACTACATTACTTAGAATGTGACCCTGCTTTTGCTCTAAATGCTTTTGCCACAAATATGAGGGAGATACCATTTTTCTTTCTGGTACTGACAGCTTATCATCAAATGTCTCGTTCTATCCATATAAGGAATGAGTATTCTCTTGGTCAATCTTTTCAGTCGTCAGAGGAATAGGTTCTATTTCATTGCACGAATTCCAAAAAGTCATCCAATATACACTGAATAACGGATTGAAACTGCATGGTACTTGGGAAGACGGTTGCGAGCATTCCATTTCAGCTATTAGAAATATAATCGATGTCTAAAATATTCTGCTCCTAAGTGCTTTACCACTATAATCAATTTCTTGGAATTTCAATTCATAGATATACATCTAAAAGCTGTACATGGCAGAGCAATTCCCAAAAGTAACGAATGTTTTTGTTCGATGCATGTCATAAACACTAGCAATTCAGTTACCTATGTGGATTAAAATGAACAATTGTGGCCAAAATTGAAATCGTTAATAACATCTCAGTGGGCTGCACCTGTAGCGAACTGAACGGGGTGAACCTAAGATTACTCGGCATTGTATTCATTTGTCGAGAGCTGCTTCCATAATTAAAATCCCCTTATGAAATTATCGCTCTTGCTTGAAGCAGTGGTGGCGTCAGTAATACTGTATACAGGGTACTCCGGCTGAAAATGGACATAGCGAAATGATAAGTGGTATAGACCAAGGTCTTAGTATGTCTAAGTATGAGTATTCCTAATCTGTGCTTGTCACTGTGACAACCCACGACATGGGCGTACCACTTTCGATTCCCATGTTATTCATATCTGTATTATAAAACAGCAGTACCTGAAAATGCAACTAACGGGCTGAATCGATAGTTTTTGTTATTTTGTTATATCGATGACGCAACCAACCGTCAAAATCTGCTACATTAGCACCACTGGGATGCATAATTTGAACTATGCCCTTTCTAAGTATTGTTAACGGAAGGCCGCACTTCTTCATAAGTTTGGGACTGCAATTTTACGTAACCAGAAATACTTTGGATCTAAGTGTTAATGCAATTTTCAAAGGTATCTGGCAGAGTAATATGAATCTTTTCACATTGGAGCAAGCTGGGCATTATACTGGTCCCATGCTATAGAAAAAAATGCAGAATTTCTTCACAGTGGTATGGTCGCACAGTTTCATGAAATATTAAAGCTACAAATCAGGTCCAACCATGTAACCTTGCTCCTCTGAATTTCTCTCCATGATAGCATCGCGCAGTAGGCCTGCTCGAGGGTCTGCTAAATGAGTCTGCCAGACTGCTACTTCTCATTTTAACCCCTACATCAGGAACTGGTCATTACAATTACTCCCTTGTTCTTAACTTAACAAATAGTCCCTAGTATCTACAGTACCTCGGTATTTCGGGTTCTAGCTTCGCGGCTTCTTCAGTAAAAGAATGTATAAGAATTATTTATTATACTTTTTAGAGTTACCTTCCAGATACACTATTCGTTAAGTATTTCCTAGAAAGTTAATCGCAAAAGTCGCTACTCACCCGTGAATATATTTCAATTCCTCCACCACTGCTCTCCACTTGCTTAATATATTGCAGCTGCGATTGTCTATTGTTGGTATTTGGTGAAATCCATGCCGCTCGCCGCGAAATGTTGCCATGCTGACTGATGGTAAATTGTTCTCTTGATAATTCGTTTTATCAATTCCTATGTAATGTAGTAAAACCTTATCCAAAACAATTGCTTTATTTCATATCCTTTCATGAAAGTTGAGTTTCTTGAACTGGTTCTCCCCCACTACAAATTATGCTAGAACACGTCCATCATATTTGTTATTAATATTTTCTTCTCAATTTTATGTACTTCTTTAAGCTTTTTGTATCGAAAGCATCCGTTAAATGTTGTCCGTTTCAACGGTCAAGGTTTCGATGTTTAGTTTACCTTCCTGGGAGTACGATAAAAGCGATTTTAGAATTTGAAACAGTACATGAGGTAATCCAGTGAAAAAGTTGATTTAGAAAATAGCTTAGAAAATACCCCACGATATAAAATAACATTGAGCAATGAACAAAGACGGTGACAGTAAATGTCTACCAATACTACTCAAAGTTATCATATGATTTTTCAGACACCAACAATATAAAACATTCTCTAAAATGGAATAGAAAAAACAAATTAAAAAGCATTAAAAAAACTGAATTTGAAAAACAACAAATATATAAAATTAGATGAAAGCCAAAACATCGTTACTTATTGAATGATGCACGGAAACACGTTCCAGGGGATAAAAACCATCCCCTAGGTCACATAATAAAATCAAAAAATATAGGAATCAAACATAGCAAATGAAACAGAGAGTAATGCTCCAGATAAGATCCCCAGAATTTTTCTTTACAGATAATGTGTATACGATGAGCAGTCATGAATACTCAGAGAACATTATTGCTTAGGACTTGAGTATAATAAATTTCCGTTTGATACACCTACACTAACTGCACTAATCTTTCACTGACAGCTTTTATTATCGAAAGAAGTGATTTTCTTAAAATTCTCAAAAGTGTCGGCAACTCAAAAACCGTGTACAATCGGAGGACATTCTGATTGAAAATGACCCATATCACCCCCATTCGTGTGACCCATGACTTTTGGGACATCCAGTATAAAACATGTTACTATATTTCTGTCTGCGAAATGTTGGAAAATCTTGCAACTGGAGATACTAAAGACCAAAATATCCGAATTGACCTAAACATAGTTTCAAGGCTGGGGTATTTCTAGATTTCTACTATTCCGTGTCAACGTCAGCGCTCTGCTCCTAATAATGTTTTCTTTTTGGATTGCAGGAAATTTCAGGTTGACTAAACCGATGAAAAAAATCAAAAGCATAAACAATTTGATGCAAACAGATCTTTGCAACATAACCTCAAAATAGAGCGCTTTCTGACGCACAGAAAAAAATATGAAAGTCAAGGAGGCCATAAAGGCGTCCTACGATTGTAGGAACGACTAATGATACGGCCCTTAGAGCCTAGCCTCTATCAAAGTTATGGAGTTGTTAATAGAGCATGGGCCGGTTGAGCCTGGGAACATTTTAATAATCCTGAAAAAATGCGGTATCGTTTGATCTCGCTGTTGGTTCTGCTGGGTACCTACCGATTTTTCCCCAGGGTCAATCGAACCATATTCTACTAATGCCATCTAACAGAATCGGCAACTACAACGATCACGATTGGGCGATTCTGATAGATGGTAATATGCTGTATACCGACTACCTGGCCTCTTCGACCACCCTTGCAAATCTTGTTTAGCTCTCCCTTTCGCATAATCTGGTAAATTTTTCAATAAAACAAGCGAAGAGCACCGTGACCGCCTTGATTGAAAAAAGAAATCCGATACTCGCTAGCCGAGCGGAAAATTGTCGTCTGATTTTTTACGGGCAGGTTTTCTTTTTCCGCTTCGGGGAGGGTTCGTTCGGTTGATGAGTCGTCAGCGGAGAGTTTTTGATATCTGATGCATATAAAATCGGTAATAGGGAAAACGCTTTTAATTTTCGATTAAGGACTTTTTCAGTGTTCTTAATACGAGGTAACACAATTTGTCGTCTACACGTTGAGCATTCCTTTGGTCTGTTGGAAAATGTTTTAACTACTAACCTGATAAATCGTCATTAGTAGCCGCATTTCTTCTCCTAGGTAAATAATAAAAGTGTGCATTCATGTAGAAATTCTTTGGCTTTCTGGGCATATAATTGTCACTGGTATTTAACCCTTTATTATTTTTTTAATATTACTTGAAATTATAATTGGCTTCAAGGAAAAACAGAGTCCATATCGGAAATTATTGTTGTTGATTCATTATTTTGACATCTTAAGAGCCCCAGGTTGCCTTATAAATAGCAATATTTGAAAATGATTGGGAAACAAATGACGAGAGCCTGCGAAAACCAAAATTTTGCCAATTTTGGCCTGAAAAACAAGGTCAAAATCGCTATAAAATAGACTAATCTCTTCAAGGTTTTGTAGAGCATGGTTTTATCTATAATTCAGATACTCGGCGACCTCAAAAATTATAATTTTTAACCGAGTTTTCAATCATTGAATACACCCGCACGGTAACCCGGATCAAATTTGATTAACAATTTTTTAAACAATTTACAATTTTTTTGTCTGGGCAATTTTTTGCGGTAATTTATTATACTATTAAAAATAATTATTAAAATACTCGGTCAATAATGGCATACTTCTCCACCTATGTAATGTACTTATTATGAGTTGACTTTGCTCTGAGTGAAAAATTCGCACCTGACCTGAAGTCTAGTGCATTCCTGTCAAACCGCTCAAAATCTTGAGAATCTACAAATTATAAGCACCAAGTTGAAATATTGCTAAACTATACAACGTCGTATGCAAGTTGCTTCAAAATAAGTGGGATCAAACAGATTGACTTAGCACTTTGCACGCATTGAATATCTATCATCTTGAATACATTATTAGTAGATAGGTCACGCTTTTTCAAACTGGTTGCTCCTTATTTTTTATCAAGTTGTGCAAAATGTTACAAGAGTACAACCATTTGAAGATTAAAAATTTAGTACCACAAAAAACTGCCATAAGGAAAATGCATAGCGACGTTCTCAAGTTCTTCTTTTTCGCCTTATATGTCCACTGGCACTGTAGCGATTTTCAAAATCTACAAAACGTCTTTACCCCATGGTAGTAGTCAAAAGACAAGCAGACAGCGGACGACAGGCAAACCGACTAAATTGAATAACATCAATCTTAATGATGTGCATTTTATACATTATCCACGAATCCAATGACACATTTTTGTTGAACTTCGGAAATAATTATGAATTTTTTAACCATCTACCCATTGTTAATAGCAAACGGGTACAAAAAATTACTATAAAAATGTGTTCCATGAGCTTTTTAAATCACAGAATGTATGTCTCTGAACATCTGATGGGAATGAGGATTCCAGCTAATTCATCACGCACGAGACACATTCATGAATTAACAATTTGTATATATCATTGTCGAAATGATATACAAAATGGAGTGTTTCGTATCTCTTTTCCGTTCCTTACCAAGGGACACATCCTCACAAGCAATATAGTACGTTCCAGGACAAATATCCTAACCAGCGGCCATTCCATGACGGTATCATTAACAATCTTCAACCAATATAAACCCCACCGAGACCGCAAACGGATGAAAAACTACAATATACCCGCAGTCTTCTTCTGTTTATTTATTTTGCCCCTTCTCCTCCGTTCTTAATCCCAGCAAGAGACACATCGCCTGTCTTTTCTTGCTTAATTAAATCTATCTAATCGTCCGATGGCAGAATGATTGATAATAAAGATAAAGTTGAACCAATAAAGCTACCGGACACCATGTCCCTTTGGGGATATTTTTCCTGTTCCTTGGAAAAAGATATATTGGTGGATGGAACGGCTAAGGAATTCGTGGATGTGTACAGGGAATTGTCAAAAAATAAGTATATCTGGCTTCTTTTAGACTTAGACTTTTAGACTGTAATTCGTACTCGGTGCTGCCAGATCAAAAATACTGAAAACGGTAGTAATATTCGTAATGAATTTGTTACTTTGGACTTTTGCGCTCTTAGTGAAACATCTTTATTCATTTATGGTTAACTTTAGTCTGTTCCCTTTGTTCCTTGTACTGCAAGGTTGAGGCGGTGGTGCCTCTGTTTACCGCAGCATTACCAGTGACCTATATTACTTGCAATACCTAACATACGAGTATACCATATATGATGAATGAGTTCCTTGATATATCCTTTGATTATAAGTAGAAATAGATTTTTGGAAATTAGTTGTTTTGTGAACAGGCACATTTAATATAACATGACGGCAAATCTGAGGTTGGCACTTTGATGTTGATAAAACATTGACAATATATCATAGTAGTGCCTTACGCCAACAGCCACTTGAATCAAATAGCATTACAGCGATATCGTTTTCCCGATTGAAATTTAATTGTGGTTCTCGATCCCTTTTTATGTTCCATCTCCCTTACCATTTTTAATTATTAGATAAGAATTAAATTCTATTAGAAGCTGTTTTATTTCGCATTTGCCTCGGCTAATCGTGATAAGACTCTACGATTTATTATACATTTAATTGGTGTTTGCAAGAAAAAACATCCGTAGAGCTGCGGCATATCGTCGTTTTTTCATTCGACGTCATAGCATAGTGAATTTAGCTGATGAGATTGAAAAGGATTAGAGAGCTGCAGAGAGTCCCCTTTCAACAAACGCACACGCCACTGTTAACTTTTAATCAAACAGAACTCAGAAGCCGTTCTGTTAAATAAATGTGGACAATGTAACGATTTACTTGTGTGATTGCCCATAACCTAGGATCCCCTAACTCTTTATAAGTCAAGTTACATAATGGTATTTTGAAATAAATGATGTTGTTTTTAAGAAAACTAACGAAATCCGGTTTTGAAATTACGTACATACGAAATGTTCCGCAGGTTTATACTAGTTTCTGCGATATCTGACTAAAGGCTTCTACAGCATAAATAACATCGCCAAAAAGAAACGTATATTCAAAGTTTTACATGAAACGCGTACAAAAAAGGATTTCAAATTATTCATTTCGTCGATTGATCTGAAAAAACATGGCATGAGGCATGGCAAAACATGTAATGGAGGGGTGTGTTTCGGTATACGAGTATTTGGTTTTTTTATATGCCCTCATTGATTTACGGATTTTCAAATATATATTATAATGCCGTACTTATGTATATAAAATGGAGTAAAGTGTAAAAACCAAAATAAGAGAAAATTGAATTCAAAATATTATTACGACAGAATAAATGGTAATAAATATTGCAATATTACATTACTATAATCATTTAAATTTGATTTAATGTGATTTCGGTTCATAGTTGTTGTCAAGGCCTAAAATGAATGACGTTCCGTCTTTAAATGTGTGGTTTACGGCTTTCATACTCAGACAAATGTACTTTTTTCAGTAGTTTGTATAAATTTATACTCGTATTATATTTTCAAATGAAAAACGCAGTAGGTAATGTAAAATAAGGATTTGATTTAAATATAATTTATCCATATTGACACAAAAGGCGCACAAAGTAAAAAAAATTGAATTTTTTCAATAATAATTACATTCCTTAATTATATTTTTCAAAAATAAATTTGTAAAAAAATTAAAAACAGCTTGTTTTCTTATATGTTGAATTAAACGAAGAATATGTTTAAAAATTATTCTTTCAGAGCATAAGCAATTATTTTTAACGATAACAACAGCATTTTACTCTGAAATATCAACGATATAACTGATAGTAAAATAAACACCGCCTTTTTTCTCAGTGAGATATGTATTGGCGTCATAATTTAAAAAAAGGCAGTAAATGAAGCTTCCTGCCTTTTACCTAAGTCCCGCAATGTACGACTGGTATTTCATGCTCATCACGACTTTAGACAGTCGCATAAGGTGACGGCTACGCCTAGACTTTGGTGCATTTACTCATTATTTGGCTTTTTAATTTTTCAGCTAATTCCACTACACTATCGGCGTTGTCGCTCCAGCGCAGAGGCGTTGATGATTGCGACTTTTTCTTCCGCACTTAACTACGTGTAAATTACTGGAGTTACTACGCTTGCTCGCTGGTTGGCACTGGGGCTAAATTAAAATCTAATGATTAATTTAACGGCCTTTCCCACCCCCAAACCCCGCTCAGACACTGAAATTGGACGATGGAACTCGTGCACCACGTCCGGTAACCGTGTTGCCAAATAGCTTCTGAAAATATGGAGTCAATGAGGTTATACGTTCAATCAAACCTAAATATTCAAATTCAAAAACCCTTGACATGAAAAGCTAGATAGGTCGGTAAGAAAAATAATTTTAAGCTGATAACTCAGGACTTAAACTACTATACCACTTTTGCTAATCGGGGTACTTCGCGGAAGTACATGTCAAAGAGTAATGTTAGTTTCTCTGCCCTGTAGAGCGAGTAGAAGAGGAAATAGAAGTAGAAGATAATATAATCCCTAAAATGAGGAGGATAAAGATAGGTCTATTTCGCCCATCATATGCATGAAAACTGAAAGTTTTGATTTAGTCCTTTTTATTATATTTATTTTAATTTCAATGATTTTTATTAAGCGTTTTTTAACCTTTAAAATATGCCTTTGTGCTCATTGACACACAATATTTTTTGCCAATTTTAAATTAGAATGAATAACCCTACAAAATAGCATTGATTTGTTTTTGTGTATAAAACGCGTCTGTGTGATACAAAACGGTTTATCTGCAAGTTAATGACGTGCACGGCACGTGCAGTTAATATTTATTTGGTAATCTAGCTAAAACACCAGGTCTTGGGCATGCTGATATACTTAAAAGTGCTACTGCTGGATGAACAATGAATGCGAGAAGGCAACTGGTTTTGAGGATTTTGAAATGAAAACCTAACTATAGTATTCATACTTGAAAATATCTGTTACGCCCGCAACTATAACCTCTTTCCAACATTCTGGATTTCTAATAATGTCGCTTTCTTAAAACTCCAGAGACTTATGTTCAAAATAGTCAGAGAGGTGATTTCGAATTGTTGCCATTGATTTGATTGACCATCAAACATGTCCTGCAGAGAACGAACCAGGGTAGAATACAATGGTGCTAGGTTTAAACAAGACGACGGGCACTAAATCACTTCCCAACCTTGCCCCGTAAGACATCATTTCATCCTGCGGAAGGTGATGCTATGCGTGTGTGGTGAGATTACAAAGGCGAAAAGTACAGTAGTTTGTTAGATAGATTGTTGCAATTCATGTGAAGTCTCTGCATAAGCAAAGAAAGAATCTGTGGCCGGTTAACCACATAATTGCAAATCTTTGGTTGGGTAGGAGTGTTGCATCCGCCGTATTCTCCAAACCTAGAGCTAACCGATTTCCGTTGTTTGTGCTCTGAAAGTAATCTTGATTGGCAAATATTCGGCTCGATGGAAACTATACAAAATTGTTTTTCAATTTTTTTTAACATCATTCGACTTTATGACAAAACCAAGACGTTGGAGAGAGATTAAAGAATCAGTTCGTCAATATGGTCTCGATTAAATAAATGTCTTTTTCAATATGGATCCTTAGGTTAACTGTTCACCGCAGTATCCCCAGAACAGAAACATGGTTTCCAGTGTGCTAGATCTGACGTGAATAAAATACGACGAGTATGTTAATGATAATCCGAATTTCCAGCGATGCGTAGGAATATTTCTGAGGATTTCAGTTTGCTCGAATGGTAAACCACTTTTGTCCGATCATGAACCAATATACATAAGCCACCATTTTGTTCTCAGAGATATCTTAGGTTTCGTAGGTACTCACATAACCTACGCCATATTGATGATTCCAATCAACGATTGAATGGCATAGGATACGGTTAGTTGTAAAACAAAAGCGGTTTAAGCTTCTTACGGTCCAATGTGTTTTGAACTGGCAACATGGTCTTATTTCTGGGTTCATCTTTGAACGGAAAGGATGGGGGAGAGCGAAGGAGGTCGTGATTAAAAATGTCAACCCGCAGTTATCGTTAAGGAAACGCCGACGCCGTATATCACTGGAAGACCAGACGCGAAGTTTTCACGAATCTTCCCAGACGGACAAACGAATGCAGGAACTGCTACTTTTTGTTATATTTGGCTCTAATGGCGATCCTTGGAATCCATTACAAAGTAGATACAAAATTTGGAAAAATAAAAGAAACCTTTTCAAACAGAACGGTTCTTTCCAATATAGATTGTAGGATTTACAATTTCCATTCAAAATAGCCCTAATTTATTGATTTAGCCTAAAATGACCCGGAACGTGCCTGTCTATAGCAGGACAATATGATCAATACAGAAGGTCTGGAATGTTTGAGAAAATGGGGTCAAGTAGGTTCTGTGCACTTCCCACGCAACGTTGGCATGACTTCACACAAGCTAGCTCCTATAAGAAACAACTTAGTCTACGAACATGCATAGCAAAAAAATTGAATAGATCAAGTCACTCAGTTATTTGAAAACGTTGGGATCCAGAAAGTATTAGTCAATACAGATGGGATTTGACCATCGGTCAATTTTAATGGAAATTCATATTGAGATAGTTCATGTTGTGCTGGTCAAATATTTCAGTGGGCGGCAAGCCCAGAAATGCTTTTTTTGGTGTTAAAGTTTGGTGCAGGAGATCCGAAGAGTTCGAATAAGATCTAACGAACTCTAAGAAAATATAAAGAATCTAAATGACATATTTTGTTGCAAGACAATACCCAAAGCTGTATGTGTAACACATTACATCCGTTAACTTATGATACAGATTTGTTACTACGAAGACTATTTTGGAGATTCAATACGTTATATGGGTCATCATATTCCCAAATTGAATATTGCACACTCCTTAATCCTGTAATTGTATCTCATGCATTAAACATGACACTGCAGTCCTAGGAGAATCGCCCACAAAGGAAAAAATAGTCTCCCCCACGGTCGCCGGGATGATTTGTCTTAATACGTGATGTTCTGTTTATAAATATGCCTTCGGCGTGTGAATCCCCAAAAGTACACATCACCCCCCTCCCAACAAACAGACACTGAAATAAATATATCACTCGTATTTTTTTTCTCTTTCTCTGGGCGCTCGGCCGGATCTATCACTCATACTAAACAGAGGAAATATAGGGGAGCGCCTATAGTGTGTATAGGATGAAAGAATCGTGGCTTATAGGGATGGCGTTTTAGAGTACATCATATTATATAATGGCTGTTGAAATGTCAAGTTGAACATTCAACGGGAGCCTACCTAGCGAATGGTAACATACTGATCGATTGTAGACGAATATGCCAATTCTTAGATGAACGTCATTCTATAAATACGATGGATCTTGAGTAGAAAATGTTTATTCAATGGACTGTTTCTGACAAAGGTTTTCGACATCGGATGTAGCATATAGATTCTGTTCAGCAGATTCTGAAGCCAAGGCACTTTTGAAACAGTAAAACACTAAAGTATCCTTTGCCTGCGATTTGCCGTCAAGAAGAGACATAAGCAGTATTTTCAAGTATTACAGAAGCGCCGTCTATCATACCAGAACCGGCCGCTGCGGAGAACGTATAACTGCTATTAGTTTTAACTGTTGGGGGTCTCAATACACGTTCAATAGCCCAGTCATGAGGTGACCACTAGATGGCTACTTGCCATTGAATAAACAAAACATGATGCTTCGTACGTCCGACCGACAGACAGCCAAACATTAACAGCTGTTTTGTGCTACTTGACTACTCATCAGCATGGTCTAGGCTTGGTTTCTCGTCTCTGGATAAAGGAACAAAAACAATCTCGGAGGTACGGTCTATCGGAAGATGGCGCTTTGGGCTGTTTTATTTCCATTTTGTGTAACATTCGGAATTACTGTTTATGTCTCTTTTTGAGGACAAATCGTAGGTACAGGATACGTTTATACGAGGGCCACGCTATATATTTTGAGATACACGAAAACTAAAAACTATTTTATTTATGTTCAAAGTATTCTCCTCCAGCACCAATGCACTTTTGTAGCCGGACTTCCACAAATGAAATGCTTCTAACCAATCAGTTCTTACCTTCAACAAACTAATTAATTGAGTGTTCGATTTCCTCGTCGGTCGAAAATTCTCGACCACATAGATTTTTTTTTAATTTTTGATGAGCCAGAAGTCACACATTGCCAAATCTGGCGAACAAGGCGGATGTTACAGCATTTTGATGCGGCGCTGGCATAAAAAGTCTACAGTTAGTTGAGCAGTGTGGCTACAAGCATTGTCGTGGATTGCACGCAACAACTTTTTTTAAATGAAGATAATCATGCAAAATGGTGTGCGCTGTTGCGGATCCTACCCCAAGAGTTGCCTCTATAGTCTCATATGTGCAGCGAGAATCTTCTTCAATTAGCCGCTAAACTTTAGCAATTTTTTTTGGAGTCACACTAGATCATGGCCTACTACTACGTTCCTCATCAGCTAATGAAACACGCCATATTTTAAATTTGGCATACCAGCGAAGCACACTTGCCCGGGAGGGAGCTTCATTACCAAATGCCTGTTGTAACTGTTCGATACATTGATGTTGAGTTAAACCGAATTTAAAGTCATAGGAAATCATAGCTCAATAACTGTCCCGAGACAACTCCATTCGTCTTAAATTTATTTACACCACGTGCCCTGTAAGATGCTTGCAAATGAACTGAATGCGGCGACTTACTAATAAATGACTGCTCTTTCTAATAGTGCACTGTTGCCTGTTTTAACTAGTATAGTTAATGCACATCTCAAAATATACAGCGTGCCCCTCGTATCAGTTTTTTTATGTTAGTAAATTTAGACGCTCTCAACCTTAATTCAGTGCACCTATTAGGCATATTTAATACATCATAGATTTCTCTGTTGTTCTGGTATGGTGTTACACACTATGCTCTGACCCCGATCCCACTCTTGACCGTGTTAAGGCGAGGTATGCAATTGTATGGACCTGTTTGACTGAGTTTTTTTGACAGAGGGTCTAGTCTGTGCTGAACAGAATCCTTTATGAACTGATAACGGACTTGAGTGATAAGTACAGAGTCAATCTACTTGACACCACTTTTTGTTACTTCGTGGGTCTTTGTAATTTTTGAGAACTCAATTATCAATGGTGAAAGTTCCAAGACACTAGTGTACGCTCTTACCAATATTGGCAAAATATACTTAGACACGAGCCTGGGTGCACTAAGAAATATACTCGTACACTAATATTGTTGCTTTTATATCGTAAATGTATTCAGAAAACTAATTTTGTTTGCTACAGATGAGCGGTGAGTGTACTGAATTTGTTGAAGCTGAGATTTGAGAAGGTGCATTGTTCAATGCTTCACCGTTACGTTGGAAAAGCCTTTTTTTGTTGCGTGCGTTTTTAATACCTCGACTACCTCAGTTTTCGCTATACCTACTCGAAATATTCTGCATACATTTTCAGATTTTTCCGACGAAAAAAGAAACATCTTTCAGGAGTACAGTTTAAAAAAACCTATTTTGTATACATTAACCGTACTATATCTAAGAAGCGGAAATCGAGCCTGAGCATAAGCTACGACGCGTCACATCGCGACGATTCTTTTGTAAGTTGGAGAAATGTCGGTGCACGCTTTCCTTTTGGGTGCCGCCTTGCCGCACCGCCGTTTCCACAATAAACAATGTATCGAAATTTATCTTGATCAGCGAAAGTAGAGGCCATTTTTATAAGGCAATTCCGGCTCACTCCTGGGCTTATGAGACACATCAGCTCCGAACGCGTACGTACCACGTATATTGGTGAAAAATCGTCAATTTGCGTCAGCCGTCCGGGAAAACGGTTTTTCTTCTTGCTCTTTTCTGTTTGCAGGGTATTGCACGACAATAGATGTTTCTTTGCCCACGAAGGACAATAAAAAGGTCCCCTTGTTGCTACCCAAATATATAGGGTGTTTCGGAGATATGTGGAAATATTTCTAGGGCATAAAATACTTAAAAAAATAACACGTAAATTTTACATAGACAGGAGTCCTAAAATCACCCCGTACCGAGATACATGTATATCTTCGGAGTGGATTGATATATTGATGTCGAATTGTGTACTTGTTGTGAAGACATCAAAGCCCGCACATACAAATATTTTCTTTTCTGAGACTGGATAATAGGAAATTTCGACCCCTTCAGAAGGAAAAAGAAATTTATTTTCTACGTGACTAAATTTTTTGAAATATTTACAATATAATTTTGGTCACTAAAAATAATTTTATTTACTGGCGCCCAAAGGTTATCAGAACAATGATTAATATCAAATAACAAGGCTTTGGGATATTCAGAAACGATTAGCTTTTCGCTGAGAGATCCGCTGCCACTGGACCGATACATTCAAAATCTACAAAGCTATGTCGTCCTTGATATATTTGTTTCATCAAAACCTAGGCAGTGCTTTCCAAGTTAAAAAGGGGCTGATGATTACCGGACTGACAAACAGACTGATGGAAATGAAAAACATGATTTCATAACATGTCGATTTCGAACTTTTTTACGACTACAATACTTTCTCAGCAATTGCCATAAGATATAATAATATTGAAAGATTCACGCTTAAGGTACTCTATAATATAATTTTTATCCATTTCTCGATGACTCTGTCAATAACTGGTATCTGCTGCAAATTGTGTTGCCTCTCCATCCCAAGTAGAAAAAGCAATGATTACAGCGCAGGTATTTCAAATTTATTTGCATTACACCACATAACGTTTCCGTTTACCGAGGGTCGATTAAAATTGACGGATTTGTGGATCTAGAGCAACAAAGTTATAGGAATTTTTGCTAAGAGCATATTAGGATGTATTCACGTCGCTCATTGGTTCTTTGATCCTGAAGATGGAAAGGTTAATTGAAAACTAAACGTAACCAATATCACACCATCAATAAAGGCAAAGACCATCTATAGGCCGTCTGTCACGATACAAAATTTTGTTTATAGTTTAGTACCAACTTTCTTGAAAAAAATCGTTACTGAATTTGGTTCCCAATCCTGTCTGACACGTACAGAAATGTTTTTCCTACTAAATTTTAGAAAATGGTGCTATCCCGCAATTCCCATGTATTATATACGTATATGCTGCTGCGGCATCAGCGATCTGCGTTGTAGCTGCCCACCTCATGAGAAAACGAAACCGTACAGGATTTTTTTTATATACTAGAACTACCACGAAGGCCTAAGGCCTAAACACCCATTGGGTACCGTTGAGCTATGGGGGATACAGGGGAAAGGGGGGACGCCACACGGACTCTCGCGAGGGAACACGTGTGCATGCAACATGCACACATTCTGGCTCCGCCTACGAAATCCACCGGGTGGTACCTCCGCGTTCAACAGTCAGAGACCATCTACCACCTACGGACAATCACAACATCCATAGCCAAGAGAAAAATTTCCTCCTGGGACGGGATTCGAACCCGCACAGCGCACGGCGACTGATCAGGAGACCGAAGAGTCTACTACTGCGGCCACCGCTGCTGCCTGAATTTGGTGCCGAAAACGGATCAGAGAGAGGGACTAGGGCGTGGGTGTGCTTCATATGCTTCTAGTGGAAGATCTACTGACTTATAAGCCTAATCGGTCCTAAAGTTATTCCGATTTTATCCAACGCAGCTTATTTGGCTATTCTGTTTTCATAGAGGCCTTGCTTTTTACAGCATATAAAGAATCATATTCCTCATACTCGTTTAGTAGTATGTCACATTGCTCTTTTGATCATGACATCTTTTAAGTTTTCAATCTGTAAGAAGAACAGCATAAGCAGGGGAGTTCCGCGAAACTGATGAACACAACTGATAACATCAACTAATGAAAGTGTTTGAGGTTAGGCGTGCATTTTTCAACCAATTATCATCGCATCTTATCATCACACAACATCAAAGAGTTAACATAAAACATCCAATTCCTTGACATGTAGTACTGCTCCAAATGTGTAGTAGTCGTCTACATATGATATTATTTAGAATAGTTTCTAAAAAATTTAGCCACAAATTTGTTCATACTAAGTTTTGTACTAAATGCTGTCTGACCCTATCCTTAATTTTGTACGAAGTTTAGCACAAAATTTCGTATCGTGACAGACTGCCTTTAGACATTCTTGATTTTCAGCAGATAAGATTGCCAATGAACTAGAATGATCTCTCGGATCTTGATTGTAGTTCACTTGCTTGATGAAAATAAAGATAATCGCGGCAATATCTCAGATGCCACAGTTAAAACCTAGTAAAATATTATCCCCGCTTAATCTCCCCTGAGAAGCACATCTAAATCCTTAAAAATTCTTATTTCCACCCCCCGACCCCTCTTGATTCTCATCCGAACGTATAAATTGAACGACTGTACATTTTTCTCTTAAGTAGCGACACGGTTTTTACCGTTTTCCATGTTAATCCCCTCTAATAACTCACTAGGGTGAATTCTTCCGTTCCGCCTATCTCCATCCTTGTCACTCACGTTGAATACTATCAATCTACTAGACAGAGACAGCCGAATGGTCTTTTCGTTAGATCCGTACACTACTTTACGAGGAAACGCAGTCGGACTAATTTTCAGCGCATAAAGTGCAGTCGAATAACTTCTCACAACGACTATAGCATTGTAGCTACTGTAATGTAAACTAGCGAAGGTGTTTCCACATCATAGATTCAAGAAGACTGATGAAACAGGCCATAAGGTGTACTGTTGAAGCCTTTGCTTAAGAAATTCGAAAATATTACCAAAACCTGCTCAGACAGCAGACGAGCTTTACTGATTCAACTTAAAGTTTGGTCACAATTTATAGAAATGATTGAAATTTTTATATGTTCAATGCAACGTGTGTGTTTTGTTCCGGATGTTTCTTTACATGGGAGTTGAGAAGCGCGTATTTTTCCTATATTATTTCTCTTCTACCATAAACAAATCATAGAGATGTTCAAAATACAGATCATACGAAACTTGAGAGGCATTAAAGCATTACAAGAAAAACTTGAAGAATTTACTCCTCTCTGTTTTGCAGAACTGTAAAAAGTCGATTTTGATGGCTGCCACTAGTTATCTTGTGTGTAGCAGTACGACCTGAGCTTGAAGAGGAATTTTACGAATCTTTCCTCAGCTGTTTTTGAACAAAAAATATTCAAAGTCCAGACGACACAAACTGTTTGCATCAAAATATTTAGAACCCCCCAGGCTGCCCATGGACTCATTTTTCGGTTACTTCTTTTTACCAATTTTCTCCTGAAATGATCATTTTTGTCATTACTTGGGATGTTTCACAATGCCACCCCTACACGCTTATTTCCGATAGATCGAACAATTATAATCATATCATGAGAGCTGAAGATAAATGCATTTGTTTCCAGAAGTACCACTTATAACCCCCCCATTTTTATAGTAGAATGGGGCGGGTGATTACTTCTTATTTGCATTTTTTTTTTACAAAAAAATCTTTACCTTCTTGAAAACTCACTTTGCTGTAAAATGTGTTTTCAATGAAAGCAACCCGCTCAATTCTCTGCACAATTGTTAACAATTTACGATTGAAGAAAAAATGCACAATAAAATGCACAAAAATGAATTTGCGTGCATTGTTTTTTACTCCACCTCTACACACCGTGACATGATTACGAAAACTATTAAGAATACTCTTTAACCACAATTGAAAAAAGTCGTCGTGCTACCTTATGAGCACACCTCCCCCCGAGCGGAGGGCTCTTCAATTGCCAACTTCATAGCGATAGAGCAAATGCGGACATTTTACTCATTTTTTCTTACAAAGCACTCACTTTTTCCGAAGGCTCCAACCTGTGGACACTCTAACATATACGCCATTGTATTCTGCCCAACTTCTGGCTGTTTGGTCTTTAAATAATCTTAGCTACAGAGGAACTAACTAAAAAATTGAACAACTTATCAAAATATCACGTCACCTCACATTTGATAAACAAATGTTGTCGATATAGTAGATCCAAAAAATCGTTTTATCATAATTGTGGTATAGTTTGAGCTTCAATGTGGGCTTATTACGCCACCAACAGAGGTTAGTGTAATTTGGGACCACTTTGTTATGTTGGTATTACTTCAAAAAATCGAAGTTATTTCTTTGGTTACTGAAGCGTGGCCCTAAATACAACGGCTACATAAAGTAGTGGGTGGTACAATACATTTGGATTTCCAGAGATCGTAAACATAAATGAACAATGTAAGTGAACTTCAAGGTTCATTTTTCGAACAATCAGTGTATGTACTTAGTCCCATGAATTAGTCAGCACAAGTTTTAAAAAGTGCCCGACAGTCTCGGCATAGTACGTCGACGCGGCGCGTCGCTTTTGTTTTTATTCGGCTTTTCTCTCGTTAAAGGTATTTGCATATTATTTCCAATCCGCTTTGGTACCTTCGCAGGCCAGACCAGACAGTTACATAACCAACGAATTGAATTGCGAGACATGTTGGATTTGTAATCAAATATGGACTAAAATTATCTACTAGTACTTCTGATAGCTTGATTAAAGTCAAAACGCTAACTTTGTGCCTGTACCTGTGGAAAACAATTTGCAATAAAAATATTTTACCGAACATAATTTTGTATTGTAACAAAAACCGTTTTTTCTGTCCACAGTCTAGTTTACACACTAATTTATAATACTTGCATCTAATTTATAACCATGTCGAATGGACTATATTGACTCGTCAGTCACTGTTGGTTGACTGCCTCGACTGTGTCTGACTACTTCCGCCATCTGGTCGGATATTTGTCTGGTGAATCGGCGATTGCCAATGCAATAGAGCATGTCCAAGATTTTGAACTTTGCTGTTTCAAGTTGTATCACCGAAGCTGTTTTCGTGCTTTTACAGGGAATGGACGTGGTACATTGATCCCGGACTATTAAGTATGATGTCAGAATCAAAGAGGACACTGAAATTTAAATAAGCGGTTATTTGCATTGAACAATAATCCAAGCGTAATTATATGTTTAGGTGTTCCTATGTGACTATTCAGACTGAAAATATTGTTAAGTGCCGGTGAATGAACCTGCGTTAGAGTCAGATCAATCTTTAGGTAAAACTGTTGCACTCTTAGTTTATATCTCAAAAACAAGTTGATAAATATGTTTTAGTGGAAGAAATAAACAAAAAAAGAAATATCGTGTCATACTGTGTACGTACTATTATCACTGCAATAAGTTAAGCTATATTTTTGTAACACCTTCAAAAGCTTGAACTGTATTGTTTTACCAATAATTGGCTTCTTGAGACTTTTTTTTATAAAATCAATTCCGTTCCACTACTTTATATATCTACCGGTCGCCTACAGTTATTTTCAAAAATGATTTAGCTATCCTTATTCACCGTGTGCCGGAAAAAACGTATTTGAAAGCTTTCTAAGGACAATGTGTATCAAAACATATTACATCACAACTTTTACATTAAAACCTTGGAGGGCAATGTTTACCTCTTTGCGTTCATGTCTAAGAGTGAACGGTACTAGCGAAGGTGTATTATAATCGCAAAAAAATAAGATGATTTTTGGATTGTGCCATGTATTAGCAGAATCGATCACTGCGAAAATGAACAGCACCTACCTATTGGAACTGTAAAATATCTCAGGTCGCTTCAACAGCTGAGTCATCACTATGACCGCCTGATGCCGTCGATTCCGACGATATAATAGATGATGGTCTATTTGCCATTGCAAACTGATAATACTGCTTCAGTCCATGCGATAAACAGGGGGCCAACAATGTTCAGCTGTTTCATGCTTATTGGCAGCATGGTATAGGCTGTCTCTACGCAGGACAATGAATAAAAACTGATCAAAGTATAATCGGTCGGAGATATAAGGTATATCGAAATATGACAGCACAAAATGTAATCTATTACCAGAATCGACCACTGCGAGAGTGAACAGCTGCCTATTAGACGTGTAAAGTATCTTAGTTCGGCATCAAGTGGTCATAATGATGACTCGACTTGATGGATTTTATTTTTTGTTAAACATGTACATAGTTAAATTTTTCTCTGAGAAGCTTCATGAACTGATGACACTCTTGCGTGAGAGAAGTGCAGAATCAACCTGCTTAACGCCATTTTTTTCGTTTATCGCGAAACCGTCTATGTGCATGCATTATTACCTTCCTAAATGCTCTACTTTATTGATCGACCAGCCAAAGATTGCTAGGGACGAAAGGGGGAAATGCGATGAAAAAACCTTACCATTAGACGATTTTATATGGAGTCATAGGCGGAGATCGGAGAGACTTGAATTATTAATTGAATTTATATTTTATTACAACTGGTAGTATTAATATTTTTTTGCGATTCATAATGACGTGATACCAAACATACATTATAAGAAATAAATATACACAAACACTGAATATTGAGAACAAAATAAATATATTTTTTAGGCAACAAGTAATATTCCTATGTACGCATTATGATTGAACAGCAAAACAAATTATGCATTCTTCTAAAATAGAATACAACAAGTCAAAAATATCTGACTGAATAGAAAAATATAGGAAAACAAAAAGTAATTTCTTGATGAAATAACCCATAAACAACACATAGAATTAGACTTTCTACTGAGATACTAAAAGCCACAAACCAATAGTATAATAAATGAATATCTAAAAATTCTAAAAGGTAGCCAATCTAGTATAGTTTCAATCCTGATTAGAGTCATGATCACTGTCTGAGGAACTGTCATTGCTATCACTTTCACCTCCTATGTTGATTATTATTTCTTCCTGTATTTCTTGAATGAGACTGTCTTTTTCCCAATATTCATCTTCAATTTTTATAACATGTCCAATAACCTTTTGCCAGTCACTGGCACTTACTGAAGCGATGGCCTTATTAGAAATTTCATCTAGTTTTTTTATAGTAAATTCGCCGCTTGTATTATGGCTTCTAATGAAAAATTTTACTTGTGCCCAAATCATCTCTATGGGATTAAACTGACACATATAGGGTGGCGTTCGAAGTGGGGTGTGTCCGAAACTTCTTATTAAATTATCTATCTTATAATTTTTCTCATCAGATGGTGGCCTATGTAGACAAGCTATTTCATAAAGCTCCATTTTTTTAGCATTAGGATCATGCTCTATACCTTTTTTGCTCAACCACGTGATGATGTCTCTTTTTAGAGAAGATCTAGTTGGAGGCTTGTCTTCCAAAGCTGAATGGTAAGGTGCATTATCCATTATTATAATACTATTAGGAGGAATGTTAGGAAATAGTTTTTCAGTAAGCCACTTCGTGAAATTTTCTTGGTTCATTTGACCGTGATAATCACCAGTGGCACAGCCAGCCTTGAAAATGAGACAGGCTCCAGGAACAAAACCATCTTGCGAACCCGCATGAACAATTATAAGTCGTCCTGGAAATGAATAAATAGCCTCATTTTAGTGTTATTTTAAGTTTGCCAACACCTTTTTGAATCACTATGTATAAAAAACATATTTTTGAGAAAAAAATACTTGCAAGGGATTATGTATTCAATTAGACAAATTAAATGAGCACTTATTAAGAATATTCCAAAATTGAGAAAAATGTATAATAAGCAAAATCGAGGTGAAAGAAACTTTATTACCTGTAGAACTTATATTGCTCAGGACACCCATAATTTCTTCGCTTTGCCAGCATTTCTTGAAAGTGAGGTCATTATCAACCCAAGTTTCGTCCAAATAAATAATATGCCTTCCTTCTTCCCGGAACTTTTTAATAGACCTAAGATACTTGTATCGCCAATGTAAAATACTGGGTCTTTCCATTAGTAATTTCCTTTTGTTGTGGCATTTACGCCAGTAAAATCCTTTTGCTTTTAAAAGCAGCCTCAACGATTCTTTACCAAATGGAAATTCCATTTCTTCCTTCAGTTTGATTAGAAGTTTACTACAAGTAGGTACCACTTTAAAATCACAGTAAAATTTTTCTATCATTCTCCGAATAATGGAAAAATCGACTCCATCAATTTTTTGGATCACAGAAGGGCGTGATCTCTTTTTTCCGGGAGAAGCTAAAGGCTGTGTGGAGGTTGCATTTTGCCTGTCTTTATCTTCTTTTCTAATTTTACTTATAGTTCGTTCACTAACACCCGTATAATATGCCGCCCTTGCATTTCTAGCTACCAGTGGATAAACGAAAGTATTGTTAGCCGCTTCTGCATCGCAAGCACGTATCACGTTTGCTATTATTTCCCTTGCCTGGCTGTGAATAACTTTCCCATGCTTGAATTCCATTATCACCACTAAACAGTAAATTATATTTTCAAAGTATTTGCCAACTGCCTACGCCTATGGGAGTAGGTTTATAAATGACCGTGCCATCGGCACGTTATTCTAGTTTCAGATAAGATAAGAGTTTTGGACCAATCAGCGACCGGATGTTTACCTGCGGCCTGGGTTTTCCAGCTACATTGCCAAATTCAGCGGAACAATTCTATATCTTAAATATGTTAATATGTATGGACCGCATTTTATGTAGAACATCTGACAACTTCGCAATTTTTTGTCCGCATTCTTTCGGCTTGCAATCTTTCGCTGGTCCAACATTACACTCATTTAACCGAATACTTATCTTTTACCGTTTCCGTGGTCCCAATGGTGACTCTCGAATTAAAAACACCTGGCCTACGAGTAAATGTCCAACTTCATAATCGGACATTTTCAACAGAATTCTAAGCAAAAGCAAAATATTCCGTCCTAAAGCCAGCACATGTTTCTTTCAGCACCTGCAGAGAATTGCCTGGAGATTTGTAAACAGACTGAGCTAATCATATGGAAATTCTCAGCGAATGCGTCCCCTAAATCCCGCCAGCGAATTTATCCAGAAAGTTGACGCCCAATTTGGCTACCATTCCATACAAAAATTCTCGTTTTCTACGCGCGTACCTGCTGAGAACGCCCTTTTAAATTTTCTTCAACCTGTCAAATGTAAGTGTGAGTCGCTTTAATTTTATGCAATGTTTTGCATGCCCGGCACTGCGGATTAACGGAGTCTGCAGATTTTCATTATACACACCGGAATTTCCCGGTAATTGACACGAAAATGGGGAACGAGCTGCCTGGGAAAAGTGGGACGGATTTTTCTTGCTAAATTCGCTCTTTTCGTGCAGGTGAATTCCTTTAATAAGGTTCTTCGAGTCACTTGACCATGCCTTCATTATTTCTATGATAAATGTGCCACATTTTATTGCAAGGGGTGCTGTTACTTCTCAAACAGCATTTTTCCTATTATTTTACTTCCCACCCATCAGAATGAGAAGTACTGTGATCGGTAGTTTCCTCAAATTCTGATACTTACGTTTTATGACATGTGCATCATTAGAAACCATTCCCATCTGTCAGTGTGTCCAGGAAACCTCGATCACTTGTGTAATGTCACTTAGATTTTGATGAAAAAGATCGGCGGGTAGCTGGATCATTACTAAATTGATTTATTAAACATCCGTAGCTTTGAATAGTTTTCCGTCTCGTCCGTGCTTTTGACCAATCATCAGTACTGTACAGGTCTAATCATTTGGTGATAAAGCAAACAAGCGAATATATGTCTGTGTTGAAGTATACTCATAGCATTAAACGTTGCATACGGCTGTTTATGGTTACAGAAACGGAAAGCAAATATGTTTATATATATATATATATAGGTGAAAAATTAAAGCTTCCGCCTTTTGTTGGGTACTTCGACAAAATTTAAGCAAAGAGGACTCTTTATACTTTTTTTAATTCTCTCTAGCTTTCAATGGACTTTGCCATCATCATCAGGAGCTGCAATTACAATGATAACAGTAGCAACAAAGGTGTAAAATGAATTTAAATTGACTCAACTTACAGTAGTATGTGAGGATGTTGCTAATTGTTGTTTACGTATAGGATGAGGGAAACGTCCAGTAACATGGTGAGAGCTGGATAGATTGTACAGTAGTCAAACTTATATAAAATATGACAAGAACAAGTTAAAAACAGATTAAAAATTATTTAAAAAATTAAAGCATTACATCGTGAAGCCACTTGATGATTGCACAAATTAGTGGTCATGGAATGATGAGTGACATGAAACCCTTTGACAGAAGGCCGAAGGATGTCAATGTCAGTATTGAAAGATGGAACGAATTGTGGGCGTGTGCCAAAACGTTGCCAAATCACTTCAGATGATGAGATTTTCAGAATTTTATGTTAGAATTTGTTAAACCGACCAGAGGCAGTTGAATAAACTATATTATTATTAATGGGAATTTAAATTAACAATTATTAATAAATCGTGAGGAGAGAATTATTATATTTTGAGTGGAATGAAATTTACTGGTGGAATCGGCCAAAACACAGATTCTAATTATGGTTGTGAAGAGTTGAAATTTGGGGAGATATGTAAGTTCTCCAATTTTTCGCAGTTTAGCAAATATGAGTAAATGACACTCAGTTGTTTAACATCTGTCTTTTTGTTGATACAGTTGTTATTCATGAAAATGTGGGACATTTCCAGGAATAAACGTTTGGAAAGGTGTTTTTCTTTATCAAGAACTTTGATACTTGTGTAATTCATAGAATGCCCTGTTGTGTTAACATGAGATGCTAGAGCGCATCTTTCAGGATGAAGCCTAGCATCACTTTTGTGTGATGTAATCCTTCCTTTCAGAGATCTGGAGGTCTGACCTATGTATATTTGGTTGCAGTTGTTGCAATTGATGGAGTAGACTGTGTTGGTTAAGCCAAGCAGCGGGACTTTGTCTTTCATTTTTGAAAAAAATGCAGTTTATAGTGAGGACGGATTTGCAAGCAACTCGAAAGTTCAAAGGACTGCACAATCTGATCAGCTTAGGGGTCAGTTCCTTGATGTAGGGCAGGACAGCAAAACCAGGTCTGGAGTCCGGGTTGGTGCTTGTACTGTTAGGATTGATGTTATTATTGGGAATTACATCAGTTCCGTTATTAGGGGTTGTGCGACTATTACCTGCATCACCAGAGTTCGGCAAAATATTGGAAGGTGAACTAAGAATGATCTTGTTAATCAGACACTTCGGATAACCATTATTGATGAACAGTTTTGATAGTTTACGTAAATTTGAGGTGTGGAAGGTATTATCTGAGATGCTGATTACCCTTGTTTTCATCTGTTTTACCAAATTGATTTTAATCCCTAGCTTATGGTATGACCTAAAATTGAGAAACCGACCTGAGGCCATAGGTTTCTGGTACCAGTCTACCAATAAACTGTTGTTGTTGGTGCGAATGAGTCTTGTGTCTAGAAAGGGGACAGACAGGTTCTCATCTTCTTTTTCAATGGTAAATTGGATGTAGGGGTCATAGCTGTTGAATTCTCTGACAATACCATCCAGACCTATGGAAGGGAGGCATAAAATAATGTCATCTACGTATTTTTTTATGAAGAAGAGGTTATAGGGTAGTGTCGGAATAACAGTATCAAGCAGATCATCCATGACATATTCTGCCAAAATTGGTGACAGAACAGATCCCATAGGACAACCATGTGTTTGAGAATATATTTTGTTGTTGAAAGAGAAATAATTGTTATGAAAAAGGAATGTTATAATGTTGGTGAAAGATTCTAGAGATATGTTGCAGTGTTGACTTATCTCATTCCAGTGTTTATTAATAGTTCTTGTACATGCATCCAGATAGATGTTGCTGAATAGCGACACCACATCAAGACTGGCGATAATATGATCGGCTGGTATTGTCAATCTGTTGAACTGACGAAAGACTTCAAATGAGTCTTTGATGTAGTAATCATTATCTGCATGTGCTGATTTTAGTGTTGTCGATATTAATGAAGACAAAGCCTGGGTGGCTGAACCTATTGATGCAACTATAGGTCTTACTGAGAGTACAGGTTTGTGAATTTTCGGAAGTGCATAAAATTTGGGAGGGACAGAGTTATAAGTGGTCAAAGTTCTTTTTTGTTCTTGGGTTATTTGTCCAGTGCTGAGAAGTTCCTTAACAATGTCATTACTTTTCTTTTCCACTTTAAGTGTGGGATCTTTATTAATTTCATGATATGATGGGTCATCATTGATGAGATTGTTGCAAAGATCTAAATAGTGTTGTTTAAGCATTATCACTGTAACATTGCCTTTGTCAGATCTTGTAACCATAAGTTCAGGATGTTGTTTTAGAAATGTTCTAGTTTTGTTTAAAAGGTTGTGATAAAAGGAATGTTTTTTATTAAGATTGTTATTATGATAGTAGTTAGTGATGAGGTTAGTGGAACGAGTTGTGAAAATGTTTCTTTCAGTGTCATCACTTATGGAGGATGCTATTGTGTCTACATCCGCTAGGATTGATCTAATTGGAATGTCATTGTTAACAATCGGCTCTACACTGAACTTAGGCCCTAAGGAAAGAAATTTTAATATGTCATGATTTTGTTGAACAAAATTGGATAAAAAATCTCAGTAACGTTGACATCCCTCATGACATATTAAAATTTCTTTCCTTAGGGCCTAAGTTCAGTGTAGAGCCGATTGTTAACAATGACATTCCAATTAGATCAATCCTAGCGGATGTAGACACAATAGCATCCTCCATAAGTGATGACACTGAAAGAAACATTTTCACAACTCGTTCCACTAACCTCATCACTAACTACTATCATAATAACAATCTTAATAAAAAACATTCCTTTTATCACAACCTTTTAAACAAAACTAGAACATTTCTAAAACAACATCCTGAACTTATGGTTACAAGATCTGACAAAGGCAATGTTACAGTGATAATGCTTAAACAACACTATTTAGATCTTTGCAACAATCTCATCAATGATGACCCATCATATCATGAAATTAATAAAGATCCCACACTTAAAGTGGAAAAGAAAAGTAATGACATTGTTAAGGAACTTCTCAGCACTGGACAAATAACCCAAGAACAAAAAAGAACTTTGACCACTTATAACTCTGTCCCTCCCAAATTTTATGCACTTCCGAAAATTCACAAACCTGTACTCTCAGTAAGACCTATAGTTGCATCAATAGGTTCAGCCACCCAGGCTTTGTCTTCATTAATATCGACAACACTAAAATCAGCACATGCAGATAATGATTACTACATCAAAGACTCATTTGAAGTCTCTCGTCAGTTCAACAGATTGACAATACCAGCCGATCATATTATCGCCAGTCTTGATGTGGTGTCGCTATTCAGCAACATCAATCTGGATGCATGTACAAGAACTATTAATAAACACTGGAATGAGATAAGTCAACACTGCAACATATCTCTAGAATCTTTCACCAACATTATAACATTCCTTTTTCATAACAATTATTTCTCTTTCAACAACAAAATATATTCTCAAACACATGGTTGTCCTATGGGATCTGTTCTGTCACCAATTTTGGCAGAATATGTCATGGATGATCTGCTTGATACTGTTATTCCGACACTACCCTATAACCTCTTCTTCATAAAAAAATACGTAGATGACATTATTTTATGCCTCCCTTCCATAGGTCTGGATGGTATTGTCAGAGAATTCAACAGCTATGACCCCTACATCCAATTTACCATTGAAAAAGAAGATGAGAACCTGTCTGTCCCCTTTCTAGACACAAGACTCATTCGCACCAACAACAACAGTTTATTGGTAGACTGGTACCAGAAACCTATGGCCTCAGGTCGGTTTCTCAATTTTAGGTCATACCATAAGCTAGGGATTAAAATCAATTTGGTAAAACAGATGAAAACAAGGGTAATCAGCATCTCAGATAATACCTTCCACACCTCAAATTTACGTAAACTATCAAAACTGTTCATCAATAATGGTTATCCGAAGTGTCTGATTAACAAGATCATTCTTAGTTCACCTTCCAATATTTTGCCGAACTCTGGTGATGCAGGTAATAGTCGCACAACCCCTAATAACGGAACTGATGTAATTCCCAATAATAACATCAATCCTAACAGTACAAGCACCAACCCGGACTCCAGACCTGGTTTTGCTGTCCTGCCCTACATCAAGGAACTGACCCCTAAGCTGATCAGATTGTGCAGTCCTTTGAACTTTCGAGTTGCTTGCAAATCCGTCCTCACTATAAACTGCATTTTTTTCAAAAATGAAAGACAAAGTCCCGCTGCTTGGCTTAACCAACACAGTCTACTCCATCAATTGCAACAACTGCAACCAAATATACATAGGTCAGACCTCCAGATCTCTGAAAGGAAGGATTACATCACACAAAAGTGATGCTAGGCTTCATCCTGAAAGATGCGCTCTAGCATCTCATGTTAACACAACAGGGCATTCTATGAATTACACAAGTATCAAAGTTCTTGATAAAAAAAAACACCTTTCCAAACGTTTATTCCTGGAAATGTCCCACATTTTCATGAATAACAACTGTATCAACAAAAAGACAGATGTTAAACAACTGAGTGTCATTTACTCATATTTGCTAAACTGCGAAAAATTGGAGAACTTACATATCTCCCCAAATTTCAACTCTTCACAACCATAATTAGAATCTGTGTTTTGGCCGATTCCACCAGTAAATTTCATTCCACTCAAAATATAATAATTCTCTCCTCACGATTTATTAATAATTGTTAATTTAAATTCCCATTAATAATAATATAGTTTATTCAACTGCCTCTGGTCGGTTTAACAAATTCTAACATAAAATTCTGAAAATCTCATCATCTGAAGTGATTTGGCAACGTTTTGGCACACGCCCACAATTCGTTCCATCTTTCAATACTGATATTGACATCCTTCGGCCTTCTGTCAAAGGGTTTCATGTCACTCATCATTCCATGACCACTAATTTGTGCAATCATCAAGTGGCTTCACGATGTAATGCTTTAATTTTTTAAATAATTTTTAATCTGTTTTTAACTTGTTCTTGTCATATTTTATATAAGTTTGACTACTGTACAATCTATCCAGCTCTCACCATGTTACTGGACGTTTCCCTCATCCTATACGTAAACAACAATTAGCAACATCCTCACATACTACTGTAAGTTGAGTCAATTTAAATTCATTTTACACCTTTGTTGCTACTGTTATCATTGTAATTGCAGCTCCTGATGATGATGGCAAAGTCCATTGAAAGCTAGAGAGAATTAAAAAAAGTATAAAGAGTCCTCTTTGCTTAAATTTTGTCGAAGTACCCAACAAAAGGCGGAAGCTTTAATTTTTCACCTAACTGGTCTAGACGACAATGACCACGTCTCAAGTTATATATATATATATAGTCGCGAGACTAGAGGCATAGCATTGGTACAGCCTATCACTATTAATGTAAAATTTTCAAATTCACTTTAAAAAGTATGTAATAGCACTAAGAGACGCAACGTACAAGCCTCGTATTGCCTAACGTAATTTTTTAAATTTGAATTTCATTAATTCATAGTAAAAGTGTGACAATAACAGATTTTCTAAATGCCACTGATCTCGTGTTTCAGTATCAGGCTTGATCGCCGATCGAAGTCGCCCGTCACTGACTCGGCGTGAAAAGGCATATTTAGGCATAACTTTCCACATATTATATTTCACATATTGTCTGTGTGGTGGTTTTGTGGTTAGACTAGCTATTTTTTTCATTATACGTGTGCATACTTGTTTTATAAGATTTATTTATAAGGCTTTTGTTTTGAGCAGCTACTGCTATGTATAAAAGTGTAGAAATATTATCAAAACTGAAAAAAGCAGTGTCAAGTAGATTGATTCTTTAACCCATATGCAATTGGTTTCTGTTTATTCTCAAAATCTCATGAAACGATCATGGTGCCAACTAGAAGTAAAGTCAGTCGAATTGGCGGCAAACATAACGTCTTTATTTATTTGATAACCTTCCATTGAGAAATGCCTGTCAGATCCATCTCATTTATGTTTTCTATATATGTATATGAAATTACCACTAGTGAGCTTCAACCCCATTCTGTGAGATCGCTACCAAAAACCCCAAAAGACTTGAACATTCAGACGATACAACGAAGCCATCCCAAGACCTAATATTAACAATAACGTTGGCACAAAAACAAATCGCCCCAATAAAGAGAAGGCAATAGAGGGCCAGACAGCCTTCATCATCTGATTCCTGAGGGACACCGTCGGCCATTACGCATGTAGCATCGTCGTCGTCCTGGAGAAGAAGAAGAAATGACCGTGGCGCGGACGACGGGACGTGATGCAGCGTATATCCGTTTCCGGCTTGGCGTTCGTCGTCTCTATTTCACTCAGGGCCTACTGGGATTTCTCCGCTGCCAGCGATGGCCTCCAATATGCGGGTAATTTATTACAAGGAGGTATGATTGAATCTTGATAAGTGTCTTTGAGCTGGAAAGTTAGAAACTAGATTGCCCCACTCTAGCCTCTTTTTACGTCAATATTTGTCCACAAATTAAACAGTGGCGTCAATTAGTGTTCCTGTATTCTTTCGACGACTTGGAAACGGCTTCCAGTGCAATTTTGCAGTTAGACCTTAACATTTACATATTTACCATGATTTTCTTTACAATTTTTGTTTTTTTTTTCTCTCCCTGGGAGAATTTGCAACCCCCGCCCCCCCTCTTCATAAAAAGTTATCTCTCGTTGATTATCAAGGAAAACTCCTGTGGGTGCTGGGCGGCCTTATTTCCTTGGAGGAGGGATATAAAACTATTTCTGAAACTAATTATAAATAGTTGCTGATATTTACATTCAATCCTGGAAAAATCATTAACGCAACTTTTGAATAGAAAAAAATTCCTCAGACAACAGCAATAGCTATTTTATGGTTTTGATGATAGACTGTGGATATGATCCTCCAAAATCAAGTAACCTCGTTAACTACACTAGCACAACGCTCATATACATATATAGATAATATCGCGCCCATCTCGTATATCGATTATAGCACAGTGGTTCCCTAATTGGTCTAGTCCGCTGCAGGGTGGCAGCATCGACATGTGGGTTCGTGGAACCAGATTTTGACGTTATGATTCACATGCATAAATGTGTTCGACTCTAATATCTCAATGATGTGTAGTATAACTAGTATTAGATTCTTAATAATGGAGTCATACTGATATCACTGTAATTTCCAAAAAATGTCTGAAAAAGAGCAGGAATATCGAAATCTTTGAAGCTACGCGATTTTTGTTTTGTTCGTTTTTTGCCCATAGCTCCACCGCCACTCAACCAATCAATCAGTAGACTTTATTCAAAACAATTTACAAAGAGAAAATAAATGAACGAATGAAGCGTAGTATCGATAAGTATGCTTGTTTCGCCATAAAAAGGAAGCTCCGTTAAAAGCCAACAATTAAACACTGCAATTACGAGTATATTGGAACGATTTGTATAATCTACGAAGCGTTTTGGTCCTTTGCGTAGTAGTAACCTAGTGTGCAATAGGTCAATAGCTGCATTGTTATAAAAGATATTTAAAAAAGTGATTTACAAAAATAGACTGCTTAGATGCTTCTTATTTGGATAACATCCCGCTCTCTATAGGGTCATTCGTAAATACGTGGCAGCACAAACATGCATTTTTTCATATGGAATGTCCTGTATATTTTAACATATTCTGAAAGGCATCTTGAAAGGGATATTGTTTCCGAAAGAACGCTCAACTGCAACAGCTTGTAAGTCAGTCAATTTTGTAGATAGATATAGATTTTTGTCAAAATGAGCTTTGAATCCTATAATTTCTCTTCTTTCGGACATTAATGTTCATATACGCAAAATGTGGTTTATTAAAGAAAATTAATGAATGTCTTTTCACGAATCATGTGCTTCCATTTATTTTGATTTGTTATTTTTGGGAAATGGAAATAACTACAAAAAATAGTAATTATCCACTCCCCTCTCAAAAAAAATCATGTCAAAACAAAGCTTATAGAAAGATAATCCAAAGCCGTGAAATATATAAGGTGATCAATTTGAATTTTTTTCAGGATAATCAGTGACCTACTTTCACGCTTTTTGGACAAAATGTTCAATAGCTACAGATGTAGCGATCCAAATCCTGTAACATGTATCAAACTTTTTCCTTTGAACGGGTCTTCCAGAATACACTAAAGTATCAGGAGTATTCCTTTAAAAAATGTAAGTCGCTACGTAGTTATGAATCACCTGCATATATTCTAATATATATAAATTTTGAATTAAAGAAGTTTCGGACCGAGTATGCATCAACAACTCACTGTATGGTTTATCTAGCGTGTTTTATTATACATTTGAAGCAGGAAAGTTGCGACAATGTTTTCATATAAAAATTTTGTTACTCGACAATGTATGAATTTTCGACAAAAACGCCGAAATTGCGAATAGATTTTTTAAAGAACAATCGATTGCAAACTTGTATAGATGGGGTTTGAGCTATTCTCAGGTCCCAAAAACCACTTTATGAACTCTGATCCTTTCAATACAATGATGGTAATATCTTTTAGAATAGCGTGAAAAATATGTTTTCTTTGTACTAACTGGTATCTATGTATCTTCCACAAAATAATCTGGGGATAGAGACGTTAGGAGTGAAAAGGGCCGTGGCAGGACCGGCCAATAATCTAAAGGCGCGCCGATAACGACAATGGCTGATGCGGGTGCGGGTGGATGGCGAGGAAACGGAAGGCACTAAAGGGTTGCCATTTTCCTGCGATGGCTTTGCGTTATCTCCGAGATGCGATTTCTATGCAAATCAAAAGCCATCAGCCACTTTTGATTATTCAACGCGTACCGATGCGGTGCGCTCTTCTCAGAGGGGCCCTATCTGCCTACCGCCTTGGATTCCTCCAGCTATCTCGCTTTAGATATCAGGATACAGATTCTAAGCTTCAGGATTTAGCTTAGTGTAGCAACAGCCATGCATAACTGTAACAATCGCTACTTGTATTTACAACAAATGTTGTTTTTCATAATACTTTATGCTCTACTTTTAATATTGTGTGGAGGTTACCACTGTCCCAAGTCAAGTTACCTAGTCACAAATTCGACCAATCAAAAAGAAGGATTTGCGGTACTGCTCGAAACATGGACCAAACCTGATACAGAATCTAGATTGTTATGACGGTAGTTACTGAACATTTTGATGGAAGCAAAAATTGTCACGGCTTACCTGAGAGAGAGATAATTTTGAAAATAGGATACATTTTTAGCATTTCATCAACATGTCCATTAAGGTTAGCTACAAAAACCTATTTTTTTTCTTCATAGGTTCATATCAGGTCAGTCACACTAGATCATTGATCTTTGTCCTTGCACCACAACTTTTTTTTAATAAATCTTTGGAAGACATTAATAATATTACAGAATGCTTATTATAAAGCAAACATCGAGTAAATACTCAATTTCCTTGACTACGGTGCAAATAATAACCATGTTCCTCTCCAACTACTTTTATGCTCAACACGGACGGTGGGAAGGTAACGTTTTAGGTAGCGTAGTCGTTCCACCCTCCAGAAGAGGGCGCCAGTGATATTATTGCTATAAGCCAAGAGATTTATCTCTAAACACGTGTTGAGCATGAAAGCAGTTAGAATGAAACAAGATCTTTCGAATGACAGTCAAGTAAATTGAATATTTACTCGATGTTTTAAGAATAAGCATTCTTCAGTATCAAACCAGCCACTTTCCTACTAAGAGGACCCATTGGGTTATACGCATTTCTATCAGGAAGGAGCATTTGTAGCTAATATTCTAAGCGAGAAAGCGTATCCATGTTTTGGGAATCCCCGAAGATGTGTTTCGCTTTCGAAGCAGAGTTTTGTAGGACATGCGAAAAAGTAAAAAATAGATATTGCTGACGTAATCACCTTCTAGACCCACCCCCATGTCAACTAAAATAAGCAAAGCCGCCCCCTTTAGTGTCTCTTAATACTTGAATTGTCCTCTATCACGGGGTTCAGATTTGAACTTGAAACATTTTGTGACTTTTAATTTTGGAGTAACGCTAGGCTCAGTGGCGGCGTGTGTCATTTTGTTTGTCTGCTATAGGAATCAGTCCGGTTGACCCCATATATACTTGCATAATACACTACTCAAAAAAATTACGGGAGCAATCGAAAATTAAAATTTTCGAGAGATTTTTGACAAGTTGTATTTCAGTGAAAAATTGTCGTGTTAAAGTTTGAAAATAAAAAACATTTTTCTTAATATCTTCAAAACCGTCAACTCGAATGAACTAAAATTTTGTATGTGGATTTACCTAAGTATTATCCACATTCAAAAGTCTACTTAAAATTAACGGGCACCAGTGGCAGAAATTCAGGGGATTAGTGGCATTATTTTTCCAGAGAGTGCATTGTTTTCGTAAAAATAAAAAAACAGATGAGATAATCAAAGCTTTATTTCAAGAAAGACCACCATTCCGACGGATACATGTGCCGCATCTTTTTAATAAAGAAAAACGTATTTCTGCAAAATTTATTGTAACTTGAATGTAATAAAACGCATTATTTATTCTTTCTTGTAACTGATCAATAGTATGCATGTTCGTCCTGACATAACCGCATGGTTAAATAATCATTTTAGACAATGATGTATTGGCAGAAACGGGCCCATACATTGGCCTGCGAGATCTCCTGATTTGAACCCTGGGCGCTTTTAAACACCTAGTGTATGCTGAACAAATCAATACTGTTCATCAGTTACAAAAATGAATAGATAATGCGTTTCATCAAATTCAAGCCACAATAAATTTTGCGGAAATACGTTTTTCCGCACTTATATCCGTCAAAATGGTAGTTCTTTTTGAACATTTATTGAAATAAAGCTTTGATTACCTATTTTTTTTTACGAAATCAATGGACTCTAGGAAAAAACACAAGAGTAATTGTTTGTAGCAAATTGAAGTTAAAATTCGAAAAAATGTGCGTTTCGTAAAACACAGTGGCGTACCATTTTTATTTGGAAAAATAATGCCACTAATCCCCTGTATCTCCGCCACTGGTGCCCGATAATTTTGAGTAAAGACTTTCAAATATAGATAATATTTGGGTAAATCCACATACTAAATTTTAGTTCATTCCAGTTGACGGTTTTGAAGATACTAAAAAAAAGTATTTTTTATTTTTAAACTTAAATCTTGTTAATGAAGCCTTTGAGGAAAAAATGTTATATAGAAGACCCCCCTTGAAATGCGGTCCTATGTATGATGTTTCATTTTTGGTTACGACTTGTGAATCACCCTGAATTCAGTGTTGTATACGACCGAAATTAGTAAGATCCGACACTGAGTTTGCATCATTTTCCAACTTTGAGGAATCGGGCCGGAGAAACCGTACAACGGATCGATCTGCCGTCGTGCAGGGTTATTAGAGGGTACATTGAGGAATAAAAAAACGAAAAACATTAGCATCATTAGCAGTTCCAGAAACACGGTCATTTTTCCAAAACAAGGCCAAAAAGTAACTTTTTTGACTTTTTAAATTAATACTAAGGAAATAAAAAAGATTAGTCAAAGATTGCAATCAAATCTTATAGGCGATTTGTTCCCGTTTTTTTTTTTTTTTTTTTTATTAGAAATACCCTTACATTCTCTGGTTACCGAGATATCAGTGGTCGATGACAAAATGATCGTTTTTCATTTAAAGTCAGATGTCTCCGCGCAAAATGATAGTATCAAGAAACAGGATATTGAAACTTAGCTAACTCTGCTGATCCATATGATGGCCTAACAGAAATTCCAACCCCATGGACTGAAAAGAATAACGCAAAATTTTTGCAAAAAATGTTCATTGCTCTATTTATTAGAATTGCTCCTAAAATGTGTCCGTTAAAAAACCTGAAAACTGGAATCTTAAAGATTCAAAGTGCCTTTTGTAAAGTATAGATACGACCATTTTTCGCCAAAATACAGCCTGTCAAAGATCAGTGAAAAACTTTACGTATTTTTTTGTTGCTACCTTAATTTTTTGAGTAGTGTAGGTATATGACACACATGTGATACGATTGGGTATAAAAAAAGAAAGCCGCATGAAGTTTCTCCACCAAGATGGGAAAGACATCTGTAGATCATCGGTACCATTCCTATATCACTCTTAAACAAACTCTTGTCGACTGGACCGACGATGGAATGGTTTCGTATGTCTAGATTGTCAGATGTCATTAGAATATAACTTACGAATTTTCCAGAAATCAGTAGTCTCGGGTAAAAATGCAAACATCACATCCTGTCTCACGAGTATGGGACGGTGTTATACTCGTAGGGACTTAGATGGTGTTAATGCTTTAATGATACCATAACTCCTCCCCACGGTGAAAAAGATTCATCTCCAATCAGACAAAATTAAGCTAAAGGTATTTCCTCAGCGGGTTTAGAAATTGGAGTTGTGGGTGGAACTTTGGTGTCCTTTACATAACGATATTTTACAAATACAATAATAAAAATGATTAAAAATATAAGAATACAGAATAAAACCATAGGATAATTTACAGTAGATCTATAATGTAAATTCTGAAAGCTGACTTGCAAAGAGGTAAGGTTTTGATGTAAATAAGATTCCAGTGAAACATTTGTTTTATGAAACTGATATTGCGTGCTTTTGCTGCATAAGCAAGGTCTAACTTAATCTGAAATGTGGAATCAAATTCTAAAGTTTTATGTTTAATTAAAGTATTACATTCTAAAATAATATGTGTCGCATAATGTATAAGAAGTACCTTTACAGTCTTTTATCTTTGTTAGTTGATTAGTATCAATTATATAATTATTTTTATTCAATTCTAATATTCTCGTGTAGTTTGTTATGCTTTCAGACTCACACATTTCGAACCTCTGTGGTTGACAGGGAGACTGGAAAGTACTTTTACAAGCAAACAGTTGATTACTAAGTTTAATAGTGTCAGAACAATAATAATTATTTTCATAAGTTAATAAATACTCACTTGGCAGAGTCATGATGAATAGGAATCGCAAATAATTTATACAATGTAAATTCCTTAATATTCAAAATGGGAAACCTAATTACAAATATAATTTCATCTTGTAAACAAATAATAGACATTTGAGAGAGGTCATAGATTTCGAATAAATGAATGAAATCAAATGGTAATAATTGTTCCTTTTTATAAATATTTTGTAAATGTTCAATAAGTATGGATCTAATTGCTTGTTCTGAATGAGCAAGGCTTATTCGTCTCTCTTAATTTATCTGGAACTCTTTCATAAAATTGACGGTAAGTTTCGGTGTTACTTCGCTTTAACATAGTAATTTCATTTGACAAGACTGTTTCATTTTTAGTATTTTTATAATTTCGAATAAGAACATCACGAGCTTCGACCCACGAAGTGGCACCGTGATTTCTGACCTTTTCGAGAGCTTGATCTCGAATATTTAACATGACCAATTCGACAGCAGGCTCTTCGAATTCTGTGTTTTGAAATTTTGAAATGAACAACTCACTTTCTCGTATAAAGCTAGACAAATTATTTTGGTTAGGAGAAAATTTTGGCAGAGAGTCTTTAAGACTCCTGAATCGTAGTTCAAGCATTCTGTAACGTTCATTACCATTCGGTTGTGCCATTGTGGTTTCAGAATTTGAAATATTTGAGCCAAGAGGAGGATCACTAGAACTAGAACTTGAACGTGGATAAGTGTAAGGGGAGTATGAACTCTCTCTACTAAATCGTCTAACAACAGGCATAAAAATACAAAATACAAAATATTTAAACACCAAGCAAAAATGTAGCGAAAATCAAATATTTTCACAAATAAGTCGTCTTTTTCTCCAAATGGTATCTCTTCTTTGTCCAATATCAATTAATATCAAAATCTTCTTATATTTTTTTCAATTTCTTCAATAAAAATCTTCTTACTTGTTAATAAACTTTCTAAATCTACTTACAATGACGTGATCAGCATCGATGTCGCCAAGGGACCCACCCATTCGTTCTGTTTTCTGGTTGTTCTGGATGCAAAAGTTTTCTCCAAAAAGGTACTGGAACTGGTGTGGTCTTACCGGCCACTAGGATAAACTTGGAACAGGAAATTGAGAGGTCTTTCCGGCCTCGTAACTCGTTCACAGGTTTCAGTAGCGATACCCAATTGCAAAAGTTTGAAAACTTTTACCTTCTAGCTGGCTTCTCAGTGATTTCTGACCAAGTCACACTACTTGATGAAGGCTGGGCATCCTGTTCGCAGCGCCAATTAAATACGTGTGGATTGTGGGTGATTGATTGCACTGAGGAATTATCACTCGCGTTCCTATTTCTCTTATAATCGCCAAATTATGTTAGAGAAATACTTCAGTAACTTTTGTAGACTAACTTTTATTGAGACATCAGCAACAGTTGAGAACAGAAGAACAAGTAACTAAATGAGTACAGAGAATGGTCAAAGACCCTTTTTATATTAAAATATTACACTTACGAATTTTCCAGAAATCAGTAGTCTCGGGTAAAAATGCAAACATCACATCCTGTCTCACTAGTATGGGACGGTGTTATACTCGTAGGGACTTAGATGGTGTTAATGCTTTAAGGATACCATAACTTATATGATACAATAACGAGTATGCAATAATTCCACGATATAGCAAAATAAACTTGCTTAGTATAGAGGAAAAAACTTGTGCAGCTACGTGCAATTCGACCGCATATTACTTGCACTACCCTCGAAATATTTCACAAATAACTATCTGTTATGCTACCTCGATATTTAGTCACCTTAAGCTGTAAGAAAGTCTGCACAGGATATCGGGTAGGACAACACCCAGTAATCCACAAATCGCCCACGAAATAGAAAGCCGCAAAGCAATTAACTCTTCCATCTCCTCCCAAATTAGTTTACGATACACCAGTTGAGGTTTCGCCTCTCGTCCGGATCCAATCATCTTAAACAACGTTTAGTGGACACGGCGGTTCCTCAAAGGGACCCTATTCGCATCCCTGACTTAACGATTACATGCCGCAGCTTGAACGAATTATTTGGATTGTTTTATTTCGGGGCTATCGGCCCGTCACGCTCTGAGATTGAGGTTAGTTATGTGGCTGGGAGGTATTAGATCAGAAAGTCTACCTCTGTATACAAGTAGATCAAGGAGATACAGTTGTAGGTTTTTTATGTGTTAGTTATTTCAACTCATTCACCTTGGACGAGTAGGTGAGAACGTCACCAATGTAGTTCTCCAACCCCGACCCAAGCATCCGTGAAGCAGAAGCCTCATACGCCTCCAGGCATCTCTGGAATGACAGTTCGATCCATGAGCGGAAATTTTTTCCCACCATCTAATCATCGGCAACTCGTAAATGCATGTTATCCATGGTTTGATAAAATTTTTTTTAACGAAGCCGCCGCGCAGACAGAAGCCTAAATGCCAGGGCACCGCAGATGCTACGAGGAGCTTAAACAAACTTTGCTAATCTGATTTTTGAACTGTCTAAGGTTAGTAGAACTGGGTAAAGCCTCCTCATGCCACTTGGCCGTCCATCGAAACCGGACGAGCACTAGGACGCTTCTTCTTGGATTTTTTTCGCGATTACAATACGACCTAACCCAGTGGCGTAGGAGGTAAAAACTAATCATCCTTAAATAACATTGTGATGAGGTGGTACTGTGCCCCTAATACAGGGTTTGTGCGGAAAGTAATAGGACTGAGTCGATTTAAACAAATTTATTGAGCCAATCGTTACAATTCTTTAAAAACTTTTAAAATAGGCTCCTGCGTCGATGCAGCGCTGCCAGCGCGATTTCCAAGCATTGAAGGCGTCACGGAAGGCATTCTCCGGAATAGCCTTGAGAGCCGCGGTGCATGCTCCTTGGATCCCCTCTGACGTCTCAAAATGCTTGCCTTTTATCGGCCTTTTCAGGCGAGGAAACAAACAAAAGTCCGGGGTGGCCACATCTTTGCTGTAGGGCGGCTGCGGAAGCGTTGGGATGCCGGCCTTGGTCAGGTAGCTGTTCACAAGAAAGGCGGTGTGAGCCGGGGCGTTGTCGGACCCGACTGACCCTTCGTTTGAGTCTCCTGAGCACTTCCACTTAAAACTTGGCGTTGACGGTTTGTCCATGAGGAACAAATTCATGGTGGACGATGCCTTTGATGTCAAAAAAGACAATGACCATCGTTTTCACTTTGGATTTGCTCATTCTTCACGAGTCACTCGTCACCTGTGATTACGTTATTCAAAAATTGGGGGTCACTTTCACACATGTTCAAATTTTCTTGGCACACTTCCACTCGCCGCAATTTCTGGTAGTCACTGAGCACTTTTGGGACCATCTTCGCGCACACCTTGCGCATGTTCAAATGCTGTGTCACAATGTCATGAACCACAGATTTTGGTAAATATAACATCTGGGCAATTAAACGAATACTTAGTCGACGGTCTGAGTTCAAAACTTTGCGCACACGAGTCACATTATCGATGTTTGTCGAAGTCGAGGGACTTCCAGCACGGTCTTCATCAACGACCTCTTCCCGGCCCTCCAAAAAGGCCTGGTGCTACCGAAACACACCACTTCTTGCTAAAGCAACACCTGGGTAAGCCTGCTTGATCATATCAAACGTCTCTGTCGCACATTTACCGAGTTTCACACAGAATTTAATCGCGTACCTCTGCTCTAACGAGCGCTGCATTTTCGGCTTGCACCACTCACAGAAACACGTCGCGCGAAAATGCCTGTCCTGACTCTCCAAGTGCTCGGAGACAACTGACCAGCCACTCATTCGTTAGCTAGGGACGCCTTCTACCGAAAATTAATGTTAGAAAACTATGATTTTAGGTTATGGTACTGTCAACGTCAAATTTTCGAATAATCTACCTCTGCAGTTCCATATATAGGTACTACAAAATTTTCCATGACTATTTTCACCAACTTCAGCGTAGATTTTCAAATACGATCCGAAAAAAATCGTATGCATATTCTGTACTACATTGTAAAATTTTGGGTTGATACCTCCATCTCGATAAGATGAACTTTTTGTCACATGTTCACAGGAACTTTGCGTATTGCTTTCGTACATATATTTCGCCTCATAAATATAGTCATTGTTTTTGAATCACTATATGCTATTCACATCAGTTATTTTCTTGATTTCTCGTTATTTGAGAAAGATTGGTCCTGCAAACTTTGGTAATTGAAAATTATGAATAGTAGATGCCAAAATGTGAAACCATCACAAATTTTATATCATCCAAATCAGTGAAAATGATTTAATGCTATCATAAGAATAAATCATTTGCTATATTGTCAGTATCTGCAATCTTATCAAGCTTAAAAAAGGACAACAGGATAAGTGTGTCTTATTTATTTCTGAGTATCCATTAAAATAAAAGAATAAATAAAATCAAAAAACAACCAAATTATGTATTGCCGAGTTTCTTGAAATCCAAACAACGCAATTTTGTTAACTCCGCGTGGAACTTTTTTTATACATAGACAACGAATAACTGTAAAGTTTACAATTATACAAAGTGTCATTATTGCATCCTATTAAAATTGCAAGTAGCAAGAAGGATAATTCAAATTCACCGGCGACAAATATAAATACTTTCTGGGTATTTATCCACCCCTCCCCAAATAACTGACTATACACCCCCTCCCTCCCAGTCACTCTGTTTATTTCTCCCTGAGCCTAATGCTCGGGGTTTTTAATTTTTTATTCTCTCAAATATTCCTGGGAGATTAATAAGGCTTGAAAATGTGATGTCTGCTTTTCGACGGGAATTAAAAATAAAACGAGGCGGTTATTAAGGAGCACCAGCAAGGGCAGGGCAGATTCTACTGATGCTGCCGTTGGGCGTATTAAAGCTATTTGCTAATATTACCGCTAAACAATGTACCTCGCGCGATGAGACGGATTGAAAAAATCCCTAATTTGGTGCCCGACCCAGCAATTTTTATTGTTTCTGCTTGAAAAGAGACAAGAGAAACGTTAAGGCTTCTTCTATTGTCTGGCAGTTTCTGTCAGTTCAGGGTTATGTCAGGAATAATTCAGACATAAAAGCAGTGGTCTAAAAAGTATCTGGGATACAAAATACATGATACTTTTAAAATAAGGATTTCAGATACCAGATACAAAATAGTTCCTGGAATGGTATCTGCAATATTAGATACAAAATACGAATCGTTTAAATACTTTTCAAAGATAAATACTTTTTGTAAGAGAACATTTTATAAAGGTTATTATTATAGTATCTTTATTATTTAGGTATTGCATTGTGTTTCCACTGTTTTCACTACTTATTATATTTTTATTTTTCATATCGGTTAGTTTTTCGTGTTTCAGTCAGGATAAATTCTTTTGCATATTAGAAAAAGTATTTAAACAAACATAGCATTTACGAAATACTAAGATACCGAACTAAAGGTAACAGACACAAGATACAAAACGAATTTAAGAAAAGTACAAGATGAAAATACGTATTTTTTAAATCTTATATCTGTATCTTAAATAAGTCACATCCCTACATAAAAGGCAGCATTGATTAACGCATTAAGTTGGGGCATTCATATCTATTTTATTATGTCATGAATTAAACGTATCTACAAGGTGTCCCAGAATAACATATCAAGATCTCGTGGGCATAACGTCACACGGAGCTACTCTACGGAGATACAGGCCCCTAACGCAGAGTTACCTAAATGTTTAAGATAACAAAACACTTACCAAATACATTTAATTTTATGAAACCCTATATCAAGTGATTACAAATCGAAAACACTCAGTTTCGAAGCAGTATAAGGAAAATTGTAACAAGTTCGGCATAGATATGTATTGAGACTATTATAATTAATTAGATTTCAATTAATAAAGAAATTTATTGTATGTATCATGTATTTATGATATTTTGATTGAATCTTCGTTACTTGTGGATGTTTTATGGCAGGAGTATTGAAATTCGAGACCGAAAGAGTTCAACTCTAGTTAATTTGAGCTAAGCTCAGTTCTACTGTCCTCAAGTTAACAAATCTTGGAACTGAATTTTGAACCAGTTAATTCTAACCAATTGAGCAAGTTTTGTGAAAATTTAAAACTAATTAACTGAGTCCAATATGGCGGATGCTACAATATGGCGATTCATCATCTACATACTAACCCCTATGATATGGGTATCAAAAAAAACAAAAGATAAACACATTAAGCAAAGTGACGTCGTTCTAAATTTTCAAAGTCGCCCATACCAAACGTGTAACAAATGAAAGGGCTTGATACGAGAAGCCCAACGAACAAAGTGACGACATTCTAAATCGAATATGGCCACCGCACGATTCGAAATTTGAAATATTTATTTGACTATTTATTTCTGTGGTTTGCATATTATTGTACAAATACATGCGTATACATATAAATATCGACTAGATATGCCCCAAGGGATCAGTCATCACTGCTGCATCATACGTTCACGCACGAACCAACCACAAAATTAAAATTTAATTAACGACCTCGGCCTATAATGGCGATTAACTGTTCCGATAACCGAACCTACACTCATCCTAATTCGAAAATGACAAATGATATGCTATAACTATTGTTTTATAAATGGACGAATCCCCATGAGTTTGGCCTGGCCCAGCCTTGCTGATCCCGAGCGACCTGTCGAACTTTGTATACGTGCGATACGTGCACGCGTTTTTTCAAAGTAATTTATTGGACTTGTTTACATGCCGATTATTAAAATTAAACGATGCCACCCTTTGATGGTGGCGCTTGTTTGTCACTGGTCACGATACGCTTTGCACGAGAAGGCTTGGGTGATGGTCTCATCGATAGGTTATACAGGCAGATGGCACTTCGTGCTATCTTATAAGGTATTATCCTGGGTAGAGGATAGTTGCTCTGCTTTCGCCTGTTGACCCTTCTGAGGCCACGGCTAAACCATGCTGATGAGTTACAAAATAGCACAAAACAGGTGTCCTAATGAACGGAAGATATATCTATTAATAGTGTTATTTAGGGTGTTTTCAAAATATCGGGCAAATGTGCTATGGGTGATTTTATAGTATTCCAAGATTATTTCTCCTATGATAAATTTTGCGCTATTCTGATGATACAGAACATTCAAAATATTCGAATTATTAAATGTTTAATAACCAAAATGGCGTCGAGTAAATTGGCCTTGTACTTCCCACAAATGGCCAGCCGTAAAACCCTTACACCTGGTGATGTTATAATTTTTTTAATAATCTGCTCTGACAAGGTGCATATACGGATTTGGTCTAGCGGTCGATGTGGATGGTGCGCCTGGGTTTACCCATGATTTTTTGCTCTTGGTATTCCCAAAGTAAATCCATTTTTCATCCCCTGTAACTACGCGATGCAAAAACGACTTCCTTTTGAACCGGGCGAGCATTTCATATATAAATTTCACATTTGATTTTGCCCTTTTCCATTTGTCGGTCATTCAACTCATGTGGTACCCATCTACCGTTCTTCTGAATTTTTCCCATCTCTACAAATGATCAGGAGCGTCTGAAACACAAAAAACGATGTTTGAGCGATTTCTATATTTTTTTCGTTTTTGGCTCCTAGCTTCACCGCCACCAAATCGATTCTCAAATGCCGTGCGATACTTTCCAAGTTACAAATATAAGTGGGGCATGGATTAGCGGACTGACAGATAGAAAATTTTATTAATCCACAGGATCTCTTCAAAATGACAAGGTTTTTCAGCTAATCCTTACAACAGCTTGCCAAATATTCCAGTCATTGCTTACTGCAACTTTACTATTGTTACTCGTGAGTAACAAAGGGAAATTGTTGAATAGGTCGTGGCGGGCCTCATTTATGGCTTCACTTGTTTGACTCAAACTTCCTCCTCTATGAGGTATTCTAGTGCCGTCACTCTATGGGTAGATTGGAGCCGCACTGTGTAGCTTTTGGAGCGATATTTGGTAAAATTTCGAAAGCCAAAATAGTATTCGAGTAGTCCAGAGAGTCATACTCTGATTTTTCTGGTTTTGAAAACACTCTGTAGAAAAGGGGGGAACGTTAATTTCTTTGAGAAGTGAATTAATTTACTAGTATGACATTGACAGTACTCTACTTTATTTTTCATATCTGACACCGTAGAAGTAAATGTACAATGTTGTCATTTTGCATTCGTGAGAAATCGGCCCTGATGTAGGAAATTCATATCAAGCGACAGGTAATCACGCTAAAACACACGTGAAATTACACCATCGCAGATACTTCATCAGAAAAATGAGTAAAAAGTGTGAGTGCAAAGGGGAAAGAAGGCATGGAAGAGAATAATAGGAAACAGGTGTCATCATCAGTCTTGACGGTCAATTTTAATAATTAGCCAAGTGGTGGCAGAGGCGCTAGTATGACGAGTGTTGCGGCACGCTAGATGCCTTATCAGAAACAAATGGACATGCAGTTGATAAAACGCTCTTTCTGACGCCGCCGCCACGCATGTTGACATGGCGGGTGCTGGAGCTCTTTGATGTAATTGATTAATATTACCACACCACCTTTGGTTGCCTTCAAAACGTTACACTACCGAGGAAATAACTGATTGAGTTTACATGTCAAGTTAAACGAATTCAGTCATTGAATGTGTAAACAAAGCTAAATTATCAAGTCAGTAGAGCAGCAACTCACTCCATTTCAATGAACATCTATTTAAGCGCGTCAGCACATGTAGGTAATTTCGATGCGGAATGGCATGGGAATATTAGCCATTTTCTGCTGAAGAAACGGGCAATATATTTACTCCACTATCTAACTGCCATAGAGTAACTAGCAATATTGGCTATATTTTTAGTCTTTCCTGGCTACATAAGCTAGATATATTTGACATTTGCGATATATTTTTGTTTATTGTTGTCAGATTGCGGAACGATCGGAATACCTGCTTAATGTTAAGTAGGCTGCCGCGATGCGTACAATTTCATAATCAATTCTTGCCCAACTTTGTATCCTGTCTGATGACAAATTCTAACAAGAGTACGTGTTTACACATTGCAAACAATATTGCCGAGATATAGCCGAGCTGCAAGATGTTGGGCTTCAGTGTCCATAGTTATAGCCAAATAGTCCAACAAAAATATTGCCCGCTTAGAATCTCCTTTAGTTAAAAGGTTTATTTAACATCTGTGGTTTAACTTACTAACCAGATCGATATCCACGAGTACGGAAGATTCTCAGGAAAAATAGGAGGGTAAATTAAGCACGACAAAATATGAACAAAGGTCTATTTAGACATAGTTCCAGAAATGTTTCGTTTACTGGTTACTCTTGTCCTTTGTTCTGATACATGCAAACGTATTATCAAACGCCCCAAAATTCAAATATCTGTGCCTGGTAAAAATCAGTGCAGAAATATTGGTACCAGTATGTGGATGCCAGATTCACTACTAAAAAATCACCTCTTGGACTTTTTCGCTTATACTTCAATAACCAATACTCCAATACGTTTATTGTTATTAGAAAATATTAATCAAGCTGGCACTTTTTGAACGAACATAACGAAAAATAGATACTTTCTAAGCATTATTGTTTTGAGAAAATTTCATTTATTTTAACATGCTGCATCCACCTCTAAATCTTCATTACTACATTCTGTAACACCCTTACATAGACGATAGTCACTTGATCGGATATCATTTTTCCATTAAAGTCTTTCCAGGAGCTCATCTTAACATAGACACTGTATTCACCTATTTAGAGCCTGTTTATATGACGATCAACATTTCTGTTTCCAGTAAAATTGAAAATTACCCAGCTATATCTATATTGGATAATTTTGGTAAAGCATTTGAGATATTTGTATACAACTACATCTATCCTTTGACCTCGCATCTGATATCTGAGACGCAACATGGATTTATGCGCAATCGCTCTACTATTTCTAACTTAACTGAAATCACCCAGGAAATTGCAGAGGTCTTAGATAATAGGCGTCGGATGGATGTGGTCTAGGTATATGGATTTCTCAAAGGCCTTCGATACGATTAGTCACCAAAGAATCATAAGCAAACTTCAGCATTTTGGTTTTAGCAATCATTTATTAGATTTCAGAAATCAGTACGTTTGTTACAATGGTTTCAGGTCTTCATCTTACACGGCCTCATCCGGTATACCACAGGGATCAAATTTAGGCCCTCTTCTCTTTCTTTATTTTATCAGTGATCTCCCTAACTGCTTAACCTGTGCTTCTCTGTTGTTTACCGATGATTTAAAAATATATGCTCAGATTAACAGCATTAATGACCTTCTAATCTTGCAAGCTGACCTGAATCGTATATTTGAATGGTTTTAAACTAATAAATTATTTTGGAATGTTAGCAAATGCAAAACCTGTTCTTTTACCAGGAAAATGAATCCAATAGTTTTTTATTACAAACTAGAAGGTGTCAGTTTGATGCGTTGTTCAGAAGTAAGAGATCTAGGTTGTTTGATGTTAAATTAGAATTTACAGGTCGTATTAGTACAATAGTATCTTTCTCTATAAAAAGTCTCGGTTTTTTTATAAGAAACTGCAAATCGTTTGGTAGTGAAAGGGCACTGAAGGCTTTATACTGCACCTTGGTGAGTTCTAAGCTGGAATATGTATCTAGTGTATGGCATCCATATTACCAAATTTATACTAATGAAGTTGAAAGTGTACAGAGGAGATTTCTTCAATACTTGACTTTCAAATTAGATGGTGTTTATCCCAATCGTGGGACTCCCCAATCAGCGATCTTGCTCAGATTTGAAATGCATCCTCTTGAGCTGAGAAGAGTTTGTAATAGTTTAAAATTCCTTTACAAACTCGTACACAGTGATGTTGATTCTTCAGCTTTATTAGCTAAAATTGATTTTCATGTACCGTCCCGCATTTCCCGAAGATTTCTCGCTTTTTACTTAAATACACCAAATTCTAATGTTATAATTAAGTCACCCGTGTACTTTATGTGCTCCAGCTTTAACACCATAGCTGATAATTATTGTGACATTCATCATGATAAAGTCAAAGGTATATTAGCTGTATTCAGCGACTACTATTATTCAATTTATAGCATTTAAGACATGTAGGTGAGTAGGTGTAGCTCTATTCATTTTTTAGTTAAAAATACTGTAACGTCAAATTGTCTTCAATTACATTGTCCTTTAAATGGATGTTTCTGTTGGGCAATAAATATATTATTATTATCTGAAAACCCATACGATGTGTTAGGCCGCGATTATTCCCTTTGAGGTGATAGGTGGAGGATGGTAGGCGACAGGCGACGCCGCTTGTATCTGTACCTGTTTATACTCGTACTAGACCTAGGTGCCGGGAGATGACGCGGCGATGCCTACCTCATCTGCAAAATGAGATAGAGTTGTTGCCACACGTCGGCGTGGCAATAGGCGTGATTTTCCCAAAATTTTGGTGTGATTTCTTGCACCATTCGGGAGATTTTAGAGGGCATAAGTTTTTTTAGGCGGAAATAGTATTGATCAGTAGACTGCACTGCGTGCGGGATAGTAAGATAATATAAGAGAGCGCCAGGACCTTTTGAATGGGGTGTAATATGACAGTATGCTTTGATTCCACCTGACCCATCTGGCAACCCTGCATCGCATTTATCGCAGCATTTTGGTCTGTTACATAAACCCGACACAGTGAAAAGTATAAATGAATCGTCACCCATCATCTGCAGCCTGTCGCCAACTGCCCGTCACCCGTTGCCTACCACCTCGGAGTATAACCGCGGCCTTATAGTTGTTCTCAGATACTCTTTGTTAACCAATAATGCCGTATATTCGCCCCGTCTGCCATACTAAATTATTAATTCACCCTGTTACTCGTGTAGGTGTACCGAGGGGTTGGATAGGGCTCGTAAATTCGCTATTTTTGACACATCTCACGGCTCGAGGCTACGCTATACACATCCAAACATAATATACTATTTAATAAGGATTCACAAATTAACACCCGACGCCCTGAAAGCGGTGTACACTATTACAAATACCATGCACGACACCGGAGATAACATACGGCCCAAGGCGATTGGCGCTGTTGCCACTTCGACGTAATGGTTTCGGTTGCTTTGCATCCTATTTCTATCAGTGCCATCTATGCCTAAAGCACCGGTATTTACGGTTTCTAAGATACCTGTAGACAAAAAGTGAGGTTTCTGTCAGTAGCAGAGCACATCTAAAATAATGTGATGTCTCTATAAAAATGTTCGTAGGTGCTTTGAGTTGGAGCATAATTATTTTCGACAGGAATCTGATAAGAACATTCGTGGATTGATTCAATTTCTGCCTGACTGAACATATGTCAGACATTACTAAATTCGAAATATCTTGCTTGTCCAATAGTGGAAAACGCAATTTATATTAGTAACGTTGCATTTCAGTCTGTTTCCCAATATGAAGAAATTCATCCCAAAGTACCGGCAACATGCCTAAAAATGCCGGGATCTCTTCCGCAATGTGTACAGGGGTTGGTAAATATCTTGACAAAATTTATGGCGATTGCCGGCCGTGGAGGGTTCAAACAGGATGGCATGGGGATGAGAGGAGGTGTCGCGAATTCCCGAACCGGGATAGTTCGGTAATTAATGGCAACATGGTGGAAATTCGGTGCATCCCAAATTAATTGCGCAAGCTGTTCTAGTGTATGTGCATCGCGAACTACACGAAGACAAAAGGAAAAAAAGTGTGTGGATTTTTTAGCTTTTTGGTGGTTCATCCTAGCCAGAAGAACAGTTCCATGCTTACCACTTTTTGAATCAAGCCTATGTAAATCTTTTGTAGTATTTTCAAATTTCTGCAAATAGACAATTCGAATACAACGCCTATCACAAAACATGCTACAATTTAACGAAAAAAATAATTTACTGGAATTTTGATACAGGCGTTGGAGAAAAAGTTATGACCGCCTTATTTTATTGGCAAAAATCGCATTAGTAGCTTTTTAGTTTATAATAGCTACTAGAAACTGCGACTTCCATCTAGAATATACAACTTCAGTTTTCTTTTCATAGAGTGCTAGTATTTTCCGATTTCTAAAGTCTTTCACTTTTTGCACCGGACTAACTAATGACATTAGCATGTTCCATGGAAAAATAACGGAAAGGCTCAGGACATAAGCCAGGTTCTCTGAGACAGCAGTTTTCGTTTTAAAATTTGGCTTTTCTGAAACTATCAAATGAGAGCTACTACAAGAAATGGAAACTCACCGTTGCTGCGAGCCTAAATTAATTGGTGTTCATCTGTGACTCCCCTATATTTTGTCCCGCTACAGCATCTGCGAAATGGGCAATGATTGATTTATGATCAGTAAAAATTTCGTTTTTCGCAGTTCTTTTTTTTTCAGCAGATAAAAACAATAGCTATCTGTATATTGTGTTGAACGTTAAGGAATTCGTACCCGCAACATACCACACAACACTCCTGTCATTTTCAATCCACTAAACTGGACAGAAAAAAACTGATTCATTGGTAAATTCGTAACACAGAGGAGAACATAAACATGTTTTAAATTTTGTTTGTAGTTGATAGTGCAATATGAGTATTTACGCACCGGATATCTGAATAAGCTGTTTAGTGGTAGATAAAAACATAAGGACATTCTTTGATGGACAATGATACTCCGATTACATACTAAAGCAAAATCCTTTTGTGACAACACCATAGATCGTTGAAAGGCTGAGTTCAGTTGAAGTAACTATACCGTCACGGTTATTACATAAAAAACTTAAATAATATCAAAAAACCAATAAAATGTCAACCTGTTGACAAGTTTTCTACTAACGAACAAATAGTTCATTCTACGCCTGATACAATCGAGCATGGAGTGAACGACAGCTAAAATCTACATAATGTCAAAAAAACGACATAGTGTCACTATTCAATTTACGTAATACTCCTGTTGGTGATATATTGAAATTGGGGTTAGCGTAAAAATATTCGAGGTAGCTGCCACATGAGTTAAATCACAGAATCATGATATTTGTATACACATCTCTGCTTGCACGGAACAGAATTATACCTTTCTTGGATCGGCTAATAGCAGGGAATTAAAAATGGATGACGTATGAAAGTATCGTAAGGATGGGGTCACTTATGAACCGGGAAAACCTGCTTTATCTTCCGCCAAACCGAGTTTGAGCCTCGCCAAGGAAGTTTTGTGTCTATAATAGAATATTCGGAGCCCAATACAGTACGAGATTTTACAATCAAAATAAAAGCTCGAGTTGTATTGTCAGAAGCTAGATCAATTTGAGACAGCACTTGGGCGGCGATGTTTAGTGGAAAGAAAAATATACTACTGCGTAGACCACATATTGCTTTGGAGTGCCATCAAAAAATCGCAGAGGCTGTTCAGGAAATTCTCAGATCCCTTATACTCCCCGGATCTAGCACTCTTTGATTATAATTTATTTTTGTCGGTACAAGATTTTCTGTACGGTAAAAATTCACGAAATCTAACATGGAATCTGATGCGCCGCCGATTTACTGAAATTCTAATGTATTTTTGTGGAAACTAAACGCGATGACAATAAATCTTTTTTAAACGTTGATGACGATATTACTGAGATTGAAAGAACAAGTACTTTGATGTCCCGTCCGAGTTCCATGTTTTAATACTTGCCTCCGTCAATGAATGGGCAGAGACATTAAAATGAGAATATTATCGATTCCTGGCCCGAATGTTCAATATCATCAGAACCCGGCATTAACGAGAACGTCAACGAAATACACCTATGAGCATTCACGTTATTGTTATAGTGTATGCTCAAAACATTTACTCTAACACGCACATTTAGAAACGTAGATGAAAATTGCAAATGCGCAGAATTTAAACCGCTATATACTCTTTTTCTATAGGAGAGTTCATTAATAATTTCGTGATATCTTCCCTCATGTCTGGAAAAACTGGAACAACTGACAACCATGCAATGCAGTTGTGGATACAAGTGAATTTTTGTACTTTTCGGGGGCGAAGTGCAAAGTGGGGGTAACTGAAACGATCGCGCGCATGCTATGGCCAAAAAGGTAGTATCATCGGACAGACGGGATATAGGCATGTCTATGGCGAAATGTGTGTCATGTCAACTGATGCCTGGCAAGGGTCCAGATACCTCGCTGTCATCATTTGTCGGATCAAGTGAGAATTGACAGTTTGATATCCAAAATGGGTTTAACCTCATATGGAATAAATATTTCTTTCCAACATCCACCAGATGGCTCTATAATCGCGAGCGAATAGGTTGGAATATCGGTCAAAAATCTGTAACCCATTTGAGTATGGTCAGTTACTTCAATTTTTGCTATTATGAAGACATCACGCAATTGTTACTGCTCCCTACTGTACGAAGTATGCCCATGAAATATGTTAATACCGCTCACCTCTCACCCTCAATATTTACCGCTCGTTCACCTTTCTTTCTGTTCTGTTTACGCCTAATTCTAACGCGGAAAAATTACCAGAATTAATATCGGTACGGTATTTGGGGAATATCCTAAGGGGGTTGTATTTTTCTTTCTACTTCTTAATAGAGGGCGGTGGGGGAATTTAATATGTAAATTTGTATGCGTTATGGAGGGCCAACATCGGCCACTGTGCCGCTTTTACTTAATATAATCCGCCTCAGTGAAATATTCGACAGGAGGTACAAAAGTTTCCAAAATGTGCTCGTATCTAATAGCTCAATTCACAGGGCGGGATGTTATAATCAGTGAAGATGGCTCCCTGTATCGTCGTTGAAGTTTTCGTTCTTTCGTGGACTGACTTCACTTGCTTTTACTTTTCACGGATAAGCGAGCAAAATACTGTGATCGCAAAAAGTTTTAAATCTGAAACATTCTGATCCATCTTCAGAGCTTTAATATAAATAAAATCACAGAATACGTATATTCCCCAATCACTACTATATAATCATCATACCCGACCAGTGTAGTTCAAACTAAATTAAGACAATAAAGAGGTGAAGATAAACCTTTCTAAAAATAAGTGTCGTTTCAATTTTTTTCTCTATGTATTTTACAAGATATCCTAATACGAATAGTTGTAAATGATTGAAAGGAAACTTAAACTATAACTGAGTTCATGAAAAATTTATAACATGACTATTGCTTTTTGACATTGTCATCATTGGTAATATCTCTGAAAGCACAAAAGCTACAGAATTGAGAAACCTACCATTGCAATCAATAAATGCATAATTTTGTTCATGTAGTATGAACGACATAACCAATACGAACATTTTCGTGCCTTAGTTTACATCACACGCATAGACATTGGAATGTTTTGATGGCTACAGTTTCTGCGTCACCAACTTCATTAAAACATCGTTTTTAAATAAGGTATTTAATTTCACATTAATTATAAGTATCTCTTGAGAAAATTTAGTCAGTCAGTACCTAAAATCAAAAATATCGTCAAAAAAAAGAAATATTCTACTTATACACTTATGTTGGCTCAGTTCCACATAATTCCATCAAATAGATTGTAGCGCGTGATGGGATAGAGGTGTGAAGAATTTGGGAATAATATGTGTCAATTTGCTATATTTCATACTGTTCCACACTAAAAAAAATAATATGTCCATATAAAAACTCTCAAAATCTCGAAATCGGTCACAAATACATGTGTCGTAAACCATGAAAAATACAGTTATTTTATGTCTCCTACAGCAACATGGAAATTAGAGCAAACAAATAAATGGACTGCTGCTGTGTAGAGAAAAAAGTGAGTAATACAAACTAATATGATATCAGTGAATATATTTTTACTGTACTGTGTACAAAAGTTACAACAAAATTAACATTAAAATAACAAATATAGGATGACGTGAAGCTAACTGAAAAATACTATTTCATTAGGTAGATAGGTACACACATTTAATGATGTTCTGTAGGGAATTTGTGTCACACGATTGTCTTATGATCAGAGCTTTTATTAAGTAGCCTTGTTTGTGCTAACATATCTCACATGGCTTTTTAAATAGTTTGAGGTTTAAAGTTTAAATCATGTTTTATCAATTCAAATCACATACGGATATGGCATTCATTTCTTGTTCAAGTACGCAAATTAATTAGTCAATCAATCAATCAATCAATAACCTTTATTTCCATACAGACAATATATAATTGTATTGGAATTGTCAATTTTTCGTTCGCTACGAACCTACAACTAATCTCAAATTGCTATGTTCAAAAATTCATCAACACGATAAAAGCACTTGTTTATCAAAAATTCCTTCAACAGGAACTTAAAGGCGTTAATATTTTTAACCGAGGTAATGTGGCATGGTAAATTATTAAAAAGAAGCGGACCAATTTTATTAGGTGATCGAAATGCCGCTTTTGATTTGCTAAAGCTTACATATAAATTATTACAAGTCCTTGTATCATAATTATGCATATCACAATTTCGCTTGAATTTTTCATTATTTTTAAAAACATGTAAGCACAATTCATATATATACAACGAAGGGACAGTTAAAATGTTGAAAGTTATAAAATATTTCTTGCAACTTTCTGTTGGTGAGATGCCTGCTAATGATCGGATGCATCTTTTTTGAGACACAAATACATCTTCAGAGCGCGTTGACCAACCCCAGAAACATACTCCATATCTTAATCTCGAATCCACATTAGCAAAATAAACTTGTATCAATTGTTCAGCTGTTAAGATGGTTTTTAATTGCCTCAACACATAGCTTTGAGAGTACATTTTTGATGTGAGAAATTCGCAGTGGGCCTTCCAATTTAAGTTCGAATCAAAATGAACTCCAAGAAATTTCACTTCTCCTCTAAAATCGAGTTGATCGTCACCCAATCTAACTTGAAACCCTTCTACAGTTTTTTGAGCGTGATGAAAACGAATAAGCGTTGTTTTGGAAGGATTCAAGTAAAGTGAGTACTGGTTAAACCATGTATTGATATTCCTAATTAAGTTGTTACATTTATCTTTCAAAATTATATTTGAATTACTTGATATTATCGCAGAAACGTCATCAGCATATGCTGTAAAATGGGTATCTGGATGAACACTATCAAACCGATTAATGTATAAGAGGAAAAAGATTGGTCCAAGAATAGAGCCCTGAGGGACTCCAATCGAAATGTCTAACGTACTTGACACAAAGTTTTTCATATTGTTCCCTGCATCAAGATATTCTAATGAAACATATTGTTTTCTTTGGACTAAAAACGATCTGGCCCATTTAAGAGACTGACCGACAAAACCATATTTAACAACAATCTCCAAGAATTTGTTGTGATCAACGCAGTCGAATGCCCTACTGAGATCACAAAATACCCCAGTAGGGCACTCGCCCGCGTCGATGTATTCTAATATGTATGCATTACATCTTTTTTAAGTGCTTCTATTTGACGTTATTTTATTTCAATGAAAAACAAGACTGTTATCAGAACATTAGTTGCCAAGGATTGACAGGTCCCTTCCCGAATAGTTGTGGTTATACCGAAATGTTATTTGTAAAATATTATCGTTATAACTCCAGTTACATCCACCAGTGGCATCGAAATTTGCATCTTGGCTAGGATACATTTCGAAACGTATTTTGTTAGGGTTTTTTGTTATTTTTTCTGAAGCTTGTCTATGATCGCCTGTAATACCGATTATTTCTAATCACGAGGTCCAGTATCACACTGAGATATTGAAATGAAGAAAGACGGAGTTTTCCGCTGAACGCTGTCGCTGTCGCCGTCGAGTTTTCCACTTCCGCTCTGTATCTGCCCCTCTACCGCGCGCCCCCAGCGTATTGTGTTGTTTAAAAAGGTCTGTTCGATGGCAGAAGCAGTCCTCTCTCCTCAGACTCCGGGGAATACGAAATAATTACGCCGGCTCAAGTTAAAACTCGAGAAAAATTGTCGACCATTTTTATAATCATTCACCTCTTTGCAGCCGCTTCAGGAAACGAGAGATGGGGAATTACACGCCGCCACCGATGTTCTTTCAGATACACGCCCCATCATCCCGGCGTCCTTTTTGCCGCTAGATGTCGGATTTATTTGTTTTTATTGGCAGCTACGCTCACGATAACTGCTGAGTGTCGAATGCATTGTCCGCCTAAGGACCCCTTATTATTGTGTGGACTGAGAGTTATCAAATGTCTTCCTCAAGCAAGAAGGTAGCGTTGTTCGTCCTGAGGTCTTGCTTTGATAAGTCACTAACTTCTTTCTTACTCATCTCGTTTTTCCGAGAAACCATTTTGATTCGTATGTCCATACCCCTTCAAATTAAAAAGATGACTAAAGGAAATGGTAAAGGGCTCTGATCGAAAAATTATTTGGATAATTCTCCTATCGTTCTAAAGTAATAATAATAATAATAAATATAATAAATTGCTTTTATTGCTCATGTAAGTACAGAAAAAGAAAAAGTACATAAATCTGATGCAGTGAGCAAACGGCAAGGTTCGCTTGATTGACAACCATTAGTTGTCAATCCGCGCTCTTCCACCTAACCAAAAAAAAAAATAAATAAAGTAGTATATCAGTAATAATAACAGCAAGAGATTAGTTAAACGTTAACATTTATTTTTATACATCCATAGATGACATATAACTGTTGCAGTAAAACCTATAATATAAAACGAGTTGATGCTTGAATGAGATTGCTAGAAGTTGTAGCTAATATTTTATGAAGGTAAAATGTCAGAGGTCAAATGAAAAAGACATACAGAAGAATAATTGGCAAATCAGAGTAAAGTGTTAAGTTTAAGTCATCTCAAGTCTCAACATAGTCTTCACTTCTCGCTTAAATCTCAAAATTGATAGGGCTTCAATTCTATCAGGCAGCGAGTTGTAAACCTTAACTATGTCATATGAAAAAGAGCACTTATAATTTCAAGTTTTAAATTTAGGTAGTGAGAGATGATGTTTAAACCTCGTGTTACGACTATGCACTTCTGTACGGGTCTTGATCTTCTTGTAAAGATAGGATGGTGATTCAGTATTGAGTATCTTGTGGTATAGGATAGATCGATGAAGGAACCTTCTTTTCTCTATATTGAGCCAACCTAAGTCCTTTAAGTGTCGGCTGCCGTCTTCTAATAGGACTAACAAACCTTACACAAGAATTTTGCATCCGCTGATGGCGCGCCTTATCTCGATGTATCAATGACGGGCCGTACGCACAGTCTGCATAGCTAAGGTGAGAAAGAACTAAAGACTCGCACAATATTATTTTCTAGTCTTGGTATAGCAGTTTCAATGATGAGAATGCTCTTTTGGTTATAAGAGAGACATACTGGGAAAAGCGTAGATCTGTTGCGATAATAACCCCTAAATTTTTAGCGGAGTTTGTAAAAGTTATTTTGTCTTGTCCGAAATAAATGTCTAAATTATTGGAGTATAGTTCACAATTCTTTTTTTTTACCAAATAGTAGAGCCTTAGATTTAGTGGCGTTGACGGAGAGACAATATTTTTTTGTTAGCTGATAAAGAACCTGAAGGTCCTCATTTATGTTAATTAAAGTTCGGCTTATATCTGACTCATTAAAAGCAATATATAATTAAGTGTCACCGGCGTAATAGTGATATGAGACGTGTTTAAAACTTTTGTGCAGCTGAGAGGTATACAGAGTGTACAAGAGTGGACCTAAAACAGATCCTTGAGGTACACCTCGACAAACGTTAGACAATTCGGATGTTTCACCAAAGCATTTGACAACTTGAGCCCGATCTTTGAGGTAATTTCTTAATAAATGAATCGCACTTTTAGAAAAACCCAAGTAGTGAAGAACAGCAATCAGTAGATCATGGTTTAGCTTATCAAAAGCCTTCGAAAAATCTAATAAGATTAAGATGCATAGGTTGCCATCATCAATGTATTTGCGGATATCATCTGTTACTTTGAGCAAAGCTGTTGTGCAGCTGTGACCTGATCTGAACCCTGATTGATTTTCTGGAAGAACGTCATTTTTAGCAACAAAGTCCCTCATTCTAGCATCCAAAATCATTTCGAAGACCTTTGATGGAGTACATAGGATGCTGATGGGTCGAAGGTCCCCCACATCTTCAGGGTTGCTCTTTTTTGGTATGGGAATTACTTGTGCAAGCTTCCAAATTTTGGGTATTACATTGAATTTTAGACAATAATTAAAAATATGCGTGAGATATGGTAAAATTATAGGACAGCTGTACAGCAGCATGTGACAAGGGAAATAAGACGTACTCACGATAAGAAGGCATCAAGGATGAAGTAGTCGTTATGTTATGTTTTTGACGACCCCGTTGTACCAGCACTGTACTACTCACATGCTTCTTTACTGGTAACTTATTAAATAAATCAGATCCAGCCATGTGATGTACATGTTTGCTCTTGCATTGGTCTGGTGCGCACATAACATATACAGGGTGTTCCTTAATGATATGCGAATATTTCAGGGTATGAACCTACATGAAAAATTAATGTTAGTTTGATTTATAAACTATGGTCTAAAAATGTTTCCTTAGAATAACTCGGGATGTTGGAGTTTTAGGAAAAAAATGAAAATTAATTAATATATTCAGAACCGCTTCAGATATTTCCCTGAATAGAACGGTTTTTATTTTTTTACTCAAAAATGGCGCATCGAAAGAAAGCAACTCAACAGAGATCATTTGTTTTAGATTGAACGGGGAATTCAAAAATAATTTTTATTTGGCAAAAAACCATTGGTGTACCATTTTTTTCTTAAAATATATCGAAGTCCATAACCGTACGCATGCCACTGTTGAAGCTAAAAATTATTTTTGCATTGAAAATTATGCAGCTTTATTAACTTTCACTACGTACTAAATATCAGTGAAAAATCTGAAGCGGTTCTGAAAATATTAATTAATTTCCACTTTTTTCCTAAAACTTCAACAAACCGAGTTTTTCTAAGGAAACATTTGTGGACCATAGTTTGTAAAGCAAACTAACATTAATTTTCCTGTAGATTAGCACCCTTAAATATTCGCATATCATTAAGGAACACTCTGTATAGACAGGATGAGGGTAGTCTTGGCTAGCATCTTAAGATGCAAAATAAATTTTGTAGTTCATTCCGTATTTTTGTAGCACGTTTTAAAGATGAAGATAAATATTTTTGAAGGCTTGACATAAACGCAGAACAAACTTCTTTTTGGCCTGTTCATTTTTTATTGTGTTACGACAAGATTTCTATAAGTTCCGACTCCTGGATTTGAACTGGCGAGCATTCAAAGCGATAGTTTAGCAACTCGACGCCGTAACACACACTTCCCATCTCCTGTCAAAGATTGCATTCGGTCCTTAAGGCGAAACTTCGGCTACGGGATTCTGCTTATACACATCAGTAAGTATAATCGTAACTTCGTAACGCTCTCAACAAAAATTATTAGGACAGCAGTGTGCCAAATTCTAATTCACAGGGTTATTTGACAGGTAGGAGATCCCGCCTTAAAAGCTTGACTTCATATGACAGATGAAGTATATAAATCGATCGTCTCGATTATATATGACGTCCAGTCTTCGATAGGTGAATTGAAAGCCTTAACTGCTCATTAGTGAAACTTTAAGCATATGTGTTTTATGCCTCTAAGGCCCGTATCGTCAGTCGCCCCTACAATTGTAGGGCGCGTTTATGGCCTCCTTGATTGTCATGCTCCTTTCTCTCCTTCAAAAATTTCTAGATTACACTTGTCCCGTGTCAGCGTCAGCGCTCTCCTATTGTGAAGATATATTTTTTTTAAAATTGTAGGAAATTTCAGGCTGATAAAACATGATATAACTCAAAAGCAAGCACAATTTGATGCAAATAAATGTTTGTGACATAACCTCAAAATAAGAGTTCTGACACGGAGAAGTAGAAAACTATGACAATCAAGGAGGCCATAAAGGCGCCCTACAATTGTAGGGACGACTGACGATACGGGCCTAAGTTATTTATTTTAATGATAGTATTAGAATAGCTGAGATAAAGTGGGTGTGGTGATCTCTTACTTGCCAAGGAACTGTAATCCTGAACCCTGATTAAAGAGTGAATGAGTCATCTCCAAAACAGCTGTCAGAATTTGGGGTCAATTATTTGGGTCCATATCACTTACTTCTTGACTATAGAGGCTGATCGCGTTACAGTTATTCAATTTTTTAGGAAAACGATAAAACGACATCGTACTCATTCCACAGAAACAGTTTGTATAATGGGTGCTAATATCGTTCATGAACAAGAAAAGTAACGCAACACATGCATTTTTTCAGAAAATCGACATAAGTACATAGCCCTTAACCCACTTCTCTTCGGAGATAAAACTGAATCAGCTCTCGAAAAATGATGCATTTCAAGTTCTCATTATAAATCATTTGTTCACGAGTTTTTTATCAAGATATGTGACATAACTTGGAACGGATTTCTGTTTCCAAGAAGAATTGATCAAAAAGTTTCTGAAATTAGTGAACGCTTCGCTTTTAACATCTTATTTTCCTTAATCCTGGCACTACTTTTGTTTGGAATGATATTTTTTGTACTGATTTACTTCTTTGAAAATGATTGAACTCGATTTAGTTAAAAGTTTTACCAGTGAATTCCATGAAGTTTCACATAAATTTTGAGCAGTGATGTAGCAAACACACAATGACATTTATCTCTCATCCCTGCATCATGTGGATCTCTTCTTTCCTTCTTTCTTCTCTTCATCCCTTTGTCCTTAGCATTGTATGGTTTTGACATAAGAACTAAGGTCCTACGGACGCTCCAAATTCCGACGACGATTTGACAAGTGAATCATCCAACATAACTTACGATTATAATCAATATATGAAATGAGTTTTCAAGGGTTCTCCCTAACAATAAAAAATTGGAACACTATAAATGGACCACCTTGTATGTATATATGAATGTCAACTATCCTGTTACATTAATAACTAATTACTTAAATTTACACGGAACCAAATGAATGGAATATGTTGATGTTGATGTGTGTTTATACCACATATCGGTTTGGGAATTGGGGTTCTGGGAAAACATGCGTCAACGTCGACCCGCCTGATGCCTCGAACGCGTATAAATGATTATTGCGTACACATATATAGATAATGATATGATGATTTGTGACACGTTAATATGGCATAAAGAGCTGATGCGTTTGGTATATCGTCAGACACTCATAATACGTATTAATTTAGTTACCAACGGAGCGTATTATTGATCTTGAGCTTAAAAATGTAGATCTTTCGAAATTTGAGAAAAATAATTCGTCGTAACTGAAGTGAAAATTTGCAAAAAACTGTCAAGAAGGAGCATATAAGTTGGCTGTCAATTCAACAATGTCATCAAATGTAAAACGTTTTATGTTAGTAACAGTTCCGATAATATGAAAATAAAAGGTCCATATTGCTTGGCGGTCACAGGTTGGGTGGGGCGATGTCAGGCCACGCTTTTGCCGACTTGGCGCTGAGAGTGGAAGTCTTGCTACTTGCTACGGCAGTTTATTGCAAATTCAGGGATGAGTTTGTGAATAAAACCAAGCCTATAACCTTCTTCGGGCATCAGTTAGTGGATATGTATCTACGTATTGTAGTTCAGACGTGAAACTGACAGACTGGAGATACATTCACATGTATGTCTAAAATGTACAGTAAGTTAACAGAAAGATAAAATCAGGCGAAACATAATCCGAAAACAGCTATTTCATGGTATAATTACCAAAGACGGCATGAGGTTAAGCTGATGTAAAATGTTTTTCGAAAGGACTCATCATGGTTGCTTATATGTCTAGGGCATTAAGTGGGCGGTTATGGCTCGCACGTGAAATAACCTAAGCGACATAAACTTTTTTGACGCGTCGGATACAGACAATACAGATCTACGACCGGATCAAATCAAATAGTATTAGTATAGTATTGAAAATGAAAATAAATTGACCCGTCTATCAAATCGCCGACATTACCGTCAAATAAGCACAATTTCCATGGTCGCTGTATTGTTCAGCACAGCTTAGTTTATAGATACGTAGTGGCGCTAAAGCTACTACTGAAAAATCAAGATTCTAGAATGTAAATATATGCCCTGGTGTTTTTAAAAAATCTAAAATCGAGTAATCCAATTCTACACCCATTCTAGTTTTCTGATATTTCGGAATTTTTGTCAAGCCCTGAGAATAAATTTTTAAAGAGCCACTTTTCTAAGATAACCACCTGGTGTCGTGAAAAGTTGTAGTGATCGGATTTTTTTTATTGTCATAATTCAGAGTATATGTTTTCGTTTCGTTTGAAATTCAGCTCTTCCAGAAAAAACATTTCCTAAATTTCTCTAGGCACTGACAAAGATTTTGTAGCATTCTGCATACAACCACCTGCGCTTACACCTACCTACATCTAGATTCCTTTGACTCACAGAAATATTATCTTTCAAGCCGCACAGATGACTGTCCTGTAACGTGTGCTGTTGTCGTCTTTGCAAAACCGATACGTCATCATTATAGCTTACAAGAACCCCACGTATAGCACACAAACTATGCCATAACGGCACGCTAGCTGGTTATAATGAGCGTAGCTCGTAAATGGCACATGTCGCCATTACCCCTTAGATACAATGATATCCATATGCAGGAACGTTCGCCTTGCCTGAAACCGAATGACTTTGATTATTACCTATCATTAGCAGTTATCAGATTGTAAATTTGAGGAATCAATTTAATTTTTATCCCAAACTGCGAGATTTGATAGCGCAATGTATAGGTGTGTTTACACCGATGTTAGTGCTTCAATGATATTGGAATTCCGTGTCTTCATCCCGCTGTAATTTTAGCTTGCATATGCTGTAACTTTATATGATACTTGCTTATTCGTATGAAGTAGAAGTGTGAGGCCCGAGTAAGAATCTGTTTTATGCAATGAATTGGAATATTGTTCCTACCATGGTGGTTTGAATCTTTCCTGTGTTCTCTGGTAATTATTTGCATACACCCTAACATGGAGAACGAAAGACGTTCGTTTAATAGGGTGCATGTTAATATAACCGAAGATGAGGATGACGATAATAATAAGAAAAGTTCCGTAACGTCGTTATTGGCATGAAATTATTCGGGAGTTCGTTCCTACGTAGAAAAATAAATTGTATCCCCGGGGCAAGTATAAATTCGTTAAGAACTTTCCTTAAAAACTGTACAGCGCGCGGAATGGATTTTTCCAAGTCTCTTCCACTCGTTCTGATACTTTTAAATAAATTTTCTAGACGATCAGAATTTTTATATACAGGACGTCTGGTACAGTTCGTCCAATCCCGCTTAGGCCGTCTAGTAGCCATCAGCGCTATTTAACTTGCCATATTTATCTAAGGTGTGGCACATCTCTTTACCGATCAAGATAATTTTTCCGACCAGTAAACTTGCATTTGTCATCAAAGCTTGCGAGGAACAGTCTTGTTGGTTATAGAAATTCTTCTATACTTCATCCCTTTTACTTTCTGCGTTTGCTAAAAGACTGGTATTTTCGTGAGAATTTCTAAATTTATGATAATTTTTCATGATGCCTATATTATAAAAACTCGTGTCGTTCATTAGTTTCGGTTTGGAGAATATGGTGATCTTAGAGAATACGAATTTAATGTATAAAGCAATGTGATGGATCAAAAATTACACTGCTACACTACTACATAATATTTTCTGCAGTTCTATTTCCCACGCCACTGGCAAGGAAAAATATTGTATTCGCGAAAGTTTTTGAAACTGTGGTATTATGTTTCTTTAAGCATGTCACTCGTATGTCTGTTTGCTAACCTTTGACCCCCGTCTCTAACGGAAAGTTTTGCTCAGATGTTTCAATTTTGGTGTACCTCAATTTTTTGGCACTAGTGCATTTCTACGCTTCTAATCTCACTACCTCTATACGCATGAAACATGTTACATGCATAGATTTCGTCATATATTTTCCCTGTGTAAGCGAACAAGCAAAAAGAGGTCTTGTCGCGAACGAGGCTGTCTTGGTCCTGTCGACCGCAGATGCATGCTGGAGGGCTCAAACATGGGCGCCCACTGAAATTTTTCTCAGGGGGCGACTACAGATAGACAAGGGGAAAGTTTGAAGTGCGGGGAGCTGAATCTTAAAAATGTTTAAGCCATGCTAAATAAACCATTTTTAGAACGCAGTCATTTAATCAAGCGTGGTAAAAACTTCAAATATTGTTGTTAGAGTGTGCTCTTATAGAAACAAAATCGCGCTAGGTTATGCATAAGCTACACAGAATAAATTGTACAAACGAAATTACTGTCGGAAGTACTGAAATAATCTTCTAGAGTATATGAAACTTAGTGGGGCAGAATAGAGAGATACGAATAAATGTTGCTTGACATGAGCGTGCAAGTTCACCTTTTGTTGATCTTCGATGTAAAACTGGACATACAAGTACAATGTCGACAGTTTGAGTTGAATATACTGGAGAATTTTGGGAAAGCGGATGAAAACAACGGTCTTCTATCGCCCAATTCAAGTTTGTGCGCACGAGCGGGTAGCAACTGCGCTAGGGATCGGCTTGTGGAGTGCGCATTTCCCATCAGAGAAGATTAGCTCCGCACATGATACAATCAGTCAATCTTCTTACTTATATCTTATGACTTTGTGACGTAACCACCAAAAACGTGAAAAAAAGCTAAAGATAATATGTAAGCCATTTGTAGTGAAAAGGATCCAAATACGTAATTAAAGTACTCAGAAGTGTCTATAAATTTTGGATTGTTACTAATTTTTTCACAATACTGATATTCTTTGATGAACTCATATAAAGTCATTTTGAGGGACTTTTCATCATGTAAATCGCTGCTGCATTAGACCGCTTCGTAGTTGATTTTGAACTTTTTTAGTGGTACCATTTTTGGTTAATTAGCCTGATCTACCAGTCTGAAAGGGCGTTTAGATTATGAAAATATGATGTGTATTGGGAAGTATGGAGAAACTCCCAAGTACCCACATGACTAAAAATTTACGGTTGATCTGTCCGAGTATTAAATGAATATTAGAAATCACGTCATGTAGATTTATATTGTAACTTATTGTTGGTAATAAAAAACTTTGCTTTTAAAAGTTTCTGCAACTAAAACATTATAAATCGCGGTGGTAAAAATGTATTTATGCCCAAAAAATTTATGGATGCCGATTAATTGCTTTTTTCTCGGAAATTTTCCTTCCCGTTTGCCGCACCATGATATTTATAGCAAAAATTGATAAACGACCCAATTAAAGGGAAAACCAGCCGTATATTGATGCATAAAAAATAAGGAAAACGTTCCGAAAACGACGCAATGGATATAGTCATCTTTATGGATCCTCAGACACCCAGTGGCGGTGCGCTTGCTCTACATATAACAATAAACTCCACTAACCTTTCTTACGTCACTCACACCGGGGAATTCCATATTGAAAAACTGTTGTTGATTTTATCAATGGAGAGGTTTCGTGATATTCACAGTCGCATAAGTAATGACATACCAGCAAAATATAGACTAAATATAATCAGTCAGTGAAAAGATTATTGATATCGGCCAATAAATGACGGAGAAATTGATACTTAAGTTTTGCGCATTATAGCGCGAAATCATTGCTGCCGTTCGTTCGCGTCTGACGTCACACTTGGACAGCGTCTGTGCATTTAGTCTTTAGTCTATAGACAATTCATAAGACACACCTCTTGCGCTCGTGGTTTCCAGTTTATAACTATTGAGCACTGCGTAAGTTCATACCATTATTCCGCTCATAACGGATCGTATATGCAGTCAACTAATATTGGGGCGGAAGACGTTTAGCCTACCATGTGTCCCGCTGTATATGTGCCTATGCATGTGTTTAGGAGATTGACTAGGCTCGGGCCCAGGAATCTACTGAAGTGTGACGTCACGCGTAGCGTACAGACGGAATAAAAATAGTCTCGCTTGGCGCAACTTTGATAGGCCGTAACTTTTTTGTTTTTATAGATAAATTAATAATTTTTTCACCATCTTGTTTCATTTTTCCTAAACTTTCATTTGAGCAAATAACAGAAAATGGTAAACTTGTCCATTGCGAACAATACTACATTGTCAGCGGAGCAGAGGAGCTCTAGACCCAGAACTTGGATTGTGAATTACCCTTTACCCAGTACAGCAGCTATATTGTTGCTGCTGGAAGCTCCCTAACAAGTGCCAAATGGCAGTCTTATACCATCAACATTGTACATTTGAAATACTGGGAGTGCCTATATTGTCTAAGTATATGTTGTAAAGGGTGTCCCAAAATTAACGCAAGATTTGAATTTGCCGCCATTTGTGCAGTGAAGTGTTGGCAACCCTGAAAAAAAGCAATTTGACAGCTAACAGTATAGGGTTATGAAAAATGGAGCGTTACACGATAGAACAACGTGTCTTCATTATTAAAGAATATTTCAAAAATAGTGAAAGCTTGGCGGCTGCAGTTCGAAAATTTCATACAAAATATGGCCGGAATAGTGTTTTAACTTCGTCAACTGTGAAGAGATTAATTGAAAAATTCATGGAGACTGGATCCGTTGGAGACGCCAAACACACTGGTCGTCCAAAAACAAGCCGTTCAAATGTGAATATCGAAGCAGTGCGTGAGAGTGTTGCGGACAATCCAGGAACCTCAATTCGACGTCGTGGACAAGAATTGCAAATGTCAAGAACCTCTCTACAGCGTATACTCACCAAAGATCTGTGTCTTCATGCTTACAAACTTCAATTAACACAACAATTGAAGCTTAATGACCATGCAGAGAGAAGAGAGTTTGTTGAATGGATTATTGAACATCAACAAATGGACCCTGATTTTTCAAGCAAAATCATCCTAAGCGATGAAGCACATTTTCATCTTGATGGCTTTGTCAATCGCCAAAATTGCCGCATTTGGGGTTCGGAGAACCCACGTGTGATTGTCGAAAAAGAAATGCACCCACAACGCGTGACTGTCTGGTGTGGATTTTGGGCTGGAGGCATAATTGGGCCATATTTTTTTTGAAAATGATGCTGGTCAAGCAGTGACTGTTACTGGTGCTCGATATCGCGACATGATTACACAGTTCTTTCTGCCAAAATTGAATGATATTGATGTACCCAATATGTGGTTTCAACAAGACGGTGCCACATGTCATACAGCCCGTGAAACAATTCAATTACTGCATGAGACATTTCCCGGTCGTGTACTCTCTCGTTTCGGTGATCAAAATTGGCCTCCTAGATCGTGTGATTTAACACCATTAGACTTCTTTTTATGGGGTTATTTGAAATCACAAGTCTATGTCAACAAGCCCACAACCACCCGTGCATTAAAGGAGGAGATTCAACGCTGCATCAACGAAATTCAGCCACATTTATGCAGAAGGGTCATGGAAAATTTCGACAAAAGAGTGCGCATGTGCATGCAAAGCCGTGGAGGCCATTTGTCCGATGTGTTATTCCATACATAACCCTATCCTATGTACTTTATGAGTCAATAAAAATATAACTATTAAAAGACTAAAAATGGCATTTTCTATTTAATTCAAATCTTGCGTTAATTTTGGGACACCCTTTATGTGCAGATCCTAACATTTTTTCTTATTCGTTGGGTGCGCGCTGATCGCCAGCTTGCGAATGTCGGATAGAAATATTTATGCTTAATATACCTATGCAACATAGAGCCTATATACTGGAAAAACCGAATGAGAAAAAACACCGTTATCTTTTGATATGGACGTCACAAAAAATCATGTCACTCATTTCCATCGGTCTGTCTGTGTGTCCGCTAATCCTTGGCGCGTCTATAACTTAAGAAGTACCACGCGGATTTTGTTGAAATTTTCACACAATGTTACTACTATACCATGGACGATAAATCTTTGTTTTTGAAAATCTATTTAGTTGCGGCAAAGCTAGGGACAAAAACACGAAAAAATAAAAATCGTCTAAACCTTGCTGTAATGGGTAGGGGAGGGCATACTACCATTTTCTTATGTTAGTATATTTATACGCTTCAAAAACTGGTAATTCTACGCAGATATTAGATAGAGATGGATTTCTCCGTACAGTTGCAGAACTTAGCATAATAGAAAAATGTTTTCGATACCCGTCTTGGCTTCCGCTCTCTGTGTTCACCGGCGGATGTGGCGCTGTCTATGAGTCTTCTTCCATTACCCACGCGCTGTCGCATCGTGCGGTTACTAAATGAACGGTACTACCGGTAGAGCATGGAAAATTGTCTATGAAATAATTATTTGTCTGACTTGATACGTTTAATTTCTCTGTTGTACATGTTTGTGACTAACTTTTTCCTCAGATGGTCTAACTTGCGTTAGACATCATGCTTTATGAACTTATGTCGGCGATGCTGAGGAAGTGTAGGGTCAACCTACTTGACGCCATTTTTTTGTAGACAACGGCTTAAACAATCTAAAAATATCGTTTTTTCTAGTACTACGCGCAAAAAAACTCGGTTAGTGCGTTAAACCTACTAAACAAATATTAGCTTCTGGTGCCGATCTCTTCAGGGATTGATGCATGTTTCGTATATATAGCTACAATTTGTAAATAAGGTTAAAGATGTAGATTTTCGACAAAAACGTTTCTACGCTACTGGAATTTCCTAATTTGAATCGATTCCAGCACGAGCGGCTTATACGCGTAATAGCTTCCTCTGTATAAATTATCGGAATTATTATATTAAAAAATCCATCTAAGCAGTCAAAGTAGACCCTTATCTGCGAGACTGATAGCTCTCCAACCCCAAAATAGCCGCAAGGCACATTTCTTAGCTAATGGGGGAATTGGAGAAATATAGATTAAGAGCTGGAATGCTACAGATAAAAAATATAAAAATGATTTGATACTCCAAAAATCTGATTGCTATTGAAATGTTGGATATCATTCTTTATTCCACTTCCTTTCATTTCTATATCAAGATATCTTTAATCACTTTGTAGCAGTATCGCAACTTAAATAATTATGTTTAGTTGAGTATTTCAAGAATTAATCATACGTTTAGTAATACAAGGATGAAAAATGTAGCTTTGTCTAACTCCATCGACAGAGAGGCATTCAAAGGAAATGGCTTTAAGTAGGTTGACTCTGCACATACAAAAAACGCCGTCATGTAGTATGTGATGTATATGCGTGGAATTACCGGGGTTGGAAGTGTATGGATATACTTACATCAAAAAAAATTTGTTTTTCAAAAATTATCAGGATCATCTGAAACGCAAAAAACGAAGTTTGAGTAATTTTAATTTTTTCCCTTTTTGGCATTTCCTCTTGGCCGCCATTAGACCCATTTTCAAAAACTGCAAAGCTTTTTCGTGGTTGACATAGTAGTAGCCTTGTGAGAAATTTCGTCCAAATCCGAGCAATACTTCCCAAACAAACCAATAGACCGACAGACCGACGGAAATGAGTTTTTCCGTGATTTACATGTCATAACATCCAAAAAACACAATATCTCATTTTCGAAATTTCTGACAATTACAATACCTCCTCGCCATTAGCCGTGGGAAGTAAAAGAAAGAAGCGGATATGCTCAAATATCGTGATTCGAGACAGCAGCACTTGTAGATAAGTATTCGCGGAAAACTGGGAATATCAAAGATACAAAAATTTATTCACATATGTGAACATAAATTATAAAAGGTATGCCATTACTATGTTTTCAATTTATTTAACAATTCCTTTATTAATATCATGAATTAAAGGTTACCCGTAACCGAATCGGATCGTGCTTGAAAACACAAAGCAGCATTGTCACCCCTGATGGTCTATTCGTGAACGTAGTAGAATATAATACTCCCTGGAAATGCCTCCTTGTGAGTGATCACAGTTTCTGACAGCTGTTGATGATTAACAAGCAATTTTGTGAATACATCCATTTTCTGCACTTCTGCACTTTTTGCCCCGAAAATAACTTCTATCAGTTTGTTTTTATATAGAGATGCAACCGTGTAGTTAGAAACCTAAATAAAGGGGCACCGCGCCTGCTATAAGGAGCTTAAAGACACCTTGTGAATCCGACTTTTTGAGTGGTTAAAGTTAGTAGAATAACTGGGGAAAAGCCTCGTCAGACAGATTATTTCTACAATCTCGTCACCCTAGGGACAAAGGAGCGGTCGTATCAGCCAGTTCAGGATGTACAAAGTTCGACAAGGTAAGGATGGAGGCCGATGTGGCGGGTCTGTCTGGCAGGCATAATACAGAGCGGCATCATGGCTAAGAGCTCTAAGGAGCAAACCATGTTGATATAGCGAGAGAAGAGAGCTAGATCGTCGACGTCCCGTTATTCTACTCCCTCATTATAGGAATCGACCCCCTGTTATGCACCATGTGCACCATTTCTTTGGCGTCATTACATTTCCTATCAGAAATAGAAAACATCCGTTCATGATTTTCCAGTCGTTACAGATATGAAAATATATTTTACAATTCTCGACGTAAGCGTCAAGCGAAAAAAGTTCTTCTAATTGAGAAAACAAATACCCTGACCTTATGAAATATTAAAGGCGTTCGGTTAATTTTCCAACTGGAAAAGCTAATTTTTAATAATTCATTTTTCTTCTTCGAAATGAGCGGAGGAACTCAACGGCCCACGACAAAATTAGGTATAAATTAACCTGCTTTGATTGTTTACTCTGCTTTTAATGCATTTCTGTCCACTGTATTTTTTCCAGAAAACTGTATCCGAAAATATATCAATAAGATGGGTAATTCGGTATCATAATAACTTCGGATAACATTAGAACCTAATTTGATATCAGCATAACACAGACGTTGCCGTTGAAGGCCATCTGTTTGCCTTCTATTACTCAGAATGTTTCTGAAATAAAGCTCGTTTTAATAACTTCTTCATCTTCCTTCGTTTCAACATAAACTCTCGCAACATCAACCATGTCAAACAAAATGGAATGATTCAAGATAAATACGTAAGAGTTGTAGTTTGCACATAGTCTTGATCCCGCCAATCTCAGCATGTTGCTGTACCTCCTTAATACCGTCAGATTGTTCACTTCATTTTACTTCATACGTCACTGGCGAGGAAGTAATACAATCTGTTGGTCTGTCCGCTAATCTTTATCCCGTCTATAATTTGGAATGTACCTTTCGGATTTGGCTGAAATTTTCACAAAAGGTTACAACTAAAAACCAAGAAAATAAATACCGCTCAAGCTTCGTTTTTTGACGTTACAGATACTCGCTAATCAATTTCAGAAAAAAAAATTGTAGATCATACATTTATCTATTCATTTGCACTTTTGAAGTGATAAAAAGATGGATTCACCGACGGGCGTCCCGGGAAGTATCCTACCAGGAGGCACGACGTTGCCAGGTCGACAGTAACACAGTAACACCGATAGGGTGGGGAATGCATGTCTGGGGACTAATTGTATGAGCCTTTTTGACTAACTTGATCTATTTTGCTGTATTATACATGTCCGTAACTGTTTTTTTTTTTCGGAGGGCGTACCTTGTGCTGAACATATATGTTTCTTTTGCGTGGAAAATGCAGTCAATCCATGTCTTAACTGCATTTTTAACAGGGCTCGTTGTACGTTTTGTAGCAGCAAGTTGGTATTTTTTAAGTTTTGCAGTATCTGTATATACGTTAATGCCAGTTTGTTTTTTCAGAAATTGCTTCCTCTGCATCCCCCGTTATTCACCCCGGAATTTCTGTTGGTGAACCAGTTTGGAACTTTATTGGCTGTGGCTGGAGCAAATGGCGTTTTGGTTATGGACCTTCCTGAACGATGTCCACCTTACGGCGCTTTTGAGAACAACAAAGAGGTTGTATATTGCAGGTAAGTAGTGATAAACCAATGTTACTTGTCTTTTCGTAGAACGACTGGGCCTATCAAATGTATCGAAAAAAGTATTGGAGTATACAAAAAATGGCATCAAGTAGGTTAACTCGGCACCTATCGTGCAACTCTGTCATCAATTCATAAAGTAATTCTATTTAATTTGTCCCCTGCCCTAACGACAGTATCGACCACCTGGCATCGGTCAGAATCCGAACGCATTTCTCCATTATTCCAAGTGCTGAGGGCGAATGTATTGGACAATCTATTATATGAGAAATATGTCTAATTTGTGCGTATGATTACTGGGGTTAGAATCATAAAAAAATCGAGTGCTCCCACCCCTCCTGCTAGACGCGCAGGTTCATATATACTAAGAGACATATAAATCCGAACACCCAGTTTAAATGGTTTTATTTTAGTAAAATTTTGTATAAGTACTTAATGAAGCATAATAAGTAAATGATAAAAATTTCAAAATGATTGCACTGCTTTAAAGCCCTTTGACCTTTAATAATGTGTGGATGCACCCTGATGTGCTACGCATTCTCCAACGCGCCTAGGCATGCTTCTGATCAGGTGGTCAATGTCCTCCTGTGGAATCTCATTCCAGGCAACCACCAACTCCTCCCACACGTGCTCAATTGGGGATAAGTCGGGAGATCTTGGTGGCCATGGTAACAATGTGACATCATTATGTTGAAAGAAGTCTATTGTGACTCTTGCAACATGTGGTCGGGTATTATCTTGTTGGAAAGTTGGATCTGCCAGGGTGTCAAGATAGGGTAAAAGATGGGGTTCTAGAGCTTCGTGGATATAACGCTGCGCGTTCGTGTTACCTCTGATGAAGATTAAAGGTGACCTGGAACCATAAGCTATAGCACCTCAAACCATAACTCCAACAGTGTGATGAACATGTCTTTCAACAAAAAACTGTAGATTCCTCCTTTCACCACGTCGCCTTCTAACCGTGGCACGACCATCGTGCATGCCTAAACAAAATCGGTAGACTCGTCACTAAAGACAATACTGTTCCATTCCTGATCCCAGAGTGACCGTTGTCTGCACCACTCAAGGCGATTACGTCGATGTTCTCGAGTTAAAGGGAGGACCCAGTGTGGCCGGTATGAAAACAAGCCAAAACTTCTCATTCGTCGGTAAACACTTCGCATGCCAATAGGTCTTCCGTGTTCTGCAAACCATTCATTTGCAATGGAGCTGGTAGTGGAGAAACGGTCCCTTAAGGCCAATAATCTTAGGCGGCGATCTTCACGGTCTGTTGTTCTACGGCGGCGTCCAGTGCCCCTTGCTCTTTGCGTACGGCCTTCTCGAAGCCATGCCTGACAACACCTAACCACAGTGTCTACACTTCTTTGCACTCTAACTACAATTGCCCGAAAAGAAAGTCCAGCTTCCCGAAGTCCCACTATACGGCCCCTATCAAACTCACTAAGTTGACGAAATCGTACAGGACTCCGTATTCTAGGCATCGTAACCGTTCGTAACGGATGTCAAGAACCAAAATCCGCCAACGTTGATTCTTTAGTGCGGCTGAAATATTCATTTTTAGAGCGTTAGTGAATTAAAAAAAAGCAGTATAAAAACCGGAATGTCCAACTGATAAGGCTGAAAATTTTTTCACTTGTTATTTACAGTAAGATAAATACATTCACCAACTTTTATTAAAATTAAACCATTTAAACTGGGTGTTTTATATGTCACTTAGTATAGTAGGTCAATAAATCAAACAATCGATATTTCATGTGTCAATCGGCGAGACTTGCTTTCAGAACCGGTGCTTAATTTCGAGAAAAAGGATGGAGCATTTCCTTTCATGTCAGTGGCATGACTAGAGAAAAGCGTCTATCAGTGGCATGACTATAGAAAAGCGTCCTAACAATTGACACTTTTCAATGATTTTTATATCCAAGGTACTCACTTTTTTATTTTTTTCTAGGGTCACGCCCTTCTGGCACTTAGACCCTTCCTCATCTTCTACAACCACAAACCCTCAATTTTTAAACCGTATAAAAATGTTCACAAAATATCCCGAGCCTTTGAAACGGCAAAAAAAACGACGTTTGAACGATTTTCGTTCATCGTTTTTTGCTACGCCGCCACTGCATCGATTTTCAAAATCTTCAAAGAGTTTTCGTCTTTGGCATAGTAACTTTATGTCGAAATTTCATCAAAATATTACCTGTTATTTCCATGTTATAGCCGAGTCAAGCACGGTTTTTCAGACCCATGTCAACTAGTGTGCTTATACGTCTGAACTGTCATCTTCTTCGCGTTGTGATCTATTGCTCGGTGCTTATGTCTCGTATCATCCGTGATAACTCCTGCTTCTGTTAGGCAAAAAACTTTTACGATTAACAATAAAGTTACAGTTAACCTGCGATTGCAAAGCGGGGCCTTAGAATTCAGTAAATTGTGTAGTAGATACAAAATGTTTCAATAATTATCATTCACATCGCGGATAAATGCATACAACCAACGTTTTCTGACTACAGAAACTATTCATCAAACTTGTTCAATTAGGACAGTAAATGGAATACCCTCTATATAACTCCTTGTTGCCGCAGTTAGTGCCATCTAATGCGCCACTCTCGCGATCCAAATTATACTGGCAACTAATAACAAAACTTCCAAAGAAATATGCCGGTGTTGGTTTATTAGCATAGCAGCATCGCAGCCTCAGTATGAGGCGACGACGGCTGTTCTTTATGGTCCCTGAGACGTTATTAGGTGTCTCCGAATTTAATGACCCTACACAGCTTTATTTCCTGCCTGGTGTACGCATCACACTGATTTGTTGCAGAAGTGATTAAAATATTTTGCGGAAGAAGTCAAACCGTTCAAAACAGTTTCATTATTGACCATTCACGTGGTAATACTCTTTGCCTTCGAGCTAATCGCACGTACGATTAAAACTATACAACTGGTGGTGAAGTTACCCAAACAGTCAGTATCTGCACTACTAAAAGTTTGCCAATGCTGGTCTACCAAAGATTAAAGACTGCTTTAAACTAAGCTGAGCTTAAAATACTCTTCGGTTTTCTGTTCGGGAAGGCTTGAACTATCATTTATAGCGATTTCAAAAACTATAATTTCTAACCGAATCTTTAAGCATCCAAAACGACCGTTGTTAGGCATAAAAATGTTGAAGATGAAGGAACTGGAGCACACAGAGCAAGTGACCCCCCCCTGACTTTTTTATTGAAAGAGTCGAGCTAGCAAGCTGAACTTCAGGATTATGATGCAGTTACTATATTTCAACTTAAAAGTGAAAAATCAAAATTTCAATATGACTGCTGGAAGCCACATTGAAACATTTGATTAGATGGAATGAGGGGTTGTATGATAATCTCGTTCCAAATTCCATTGTCAGTACTTTATAGCCCTAGAATATAAAATTAGTATATTTCAAAATGGCGGATTGGCATCTGTCAAACATAGCGTTTTTGTGTATTGCAGCGATTGTAACTCAACAACTAACCATCAAAACAATATGGTACGTTATATAGAACATTCCGTTTAGAAAAATTAACTGGTATTTCCTTTAATGAAATGTTCCATATTATATTCATATTCGGAAAGATCCTTTCAAAAGAAGAAAATTGATATAAGATAAGTTTTAATGATCGGTTGTAGAATTCCAGCGATGAAATGATTCAATGTATAATAAATATGAATATATAAATATGTAAATATGAATTATGAACAGCACTGTATAGCTATAAAGCTGTTTTAGCTGTTCTAGTATTGAATCGGTAGAATACCACTGCAGATGTTACATTTTTAAATCTCGAAAACGACTGAATTGATATACAGGGTATTCAGAAGACGTGACCAAAAATGAAACATACACATGACCGAATTTTAAGGGGGGGGGGGTGTTCTATGTGACATTTTTTCCTCGAGGGCTTCATTAAAAAGATACGGGGTGTTGAAGTTTAAAAATAAAATACAATTTTTATGATATCTTCAAAACCGTCAACTGTGATGAAGTAAATTTAGGTATGTGGATTTACCTAAGTATTGTTCACATTCAAAGGTCTTTACTTAAAATGGACGTGCACAAGTGGGGGAGATACAGGGGATTAGTGACATTATTTTTCCAAATAAAAATAACACGCCACTATTTTTTTACCTTCAATTTGTTACAAATAATTACTCTTGCTTAAGTTTCATTTTTGGTCACGACTTGTGAATCACCCTGTATAATAATATAAATACATACATAATTTCGGCTTTTGTTTTTAATGTAGGCGCAGTGGAGCAACACTTATTTTATATACATATGTTTTGTGTTTCATCATAGATGTGAAGTAAAAAGTGTTGGGATATGCTCTCATATAGATATACATACTTATATATCCAAACACGGGTGAATTTTGAAAAAAAAATTCTAAAATTTCAAACTTTGGGCTTTCAAAAAACAATCAAGTACTGAAATGAAAAGTAAAATTTAGTAAACAACTTGGGAGAAAGAAGAAAAGGCCGCCGGCGGCATTCGAACCCGCAGCTCCTTCATTCCGTTTAGCCGGCCTAATAGTCTACAGCATCAACTGCCATACAACTTTCAGGTTTGACACTAAAAAGCGATTGAAGATACCTTACCAATCCGGTTTGTTTCACTTGAACGCCGCCAGATGGGGCATCAAGCAGCATGAAAGAACAAAGAAACAGTGGCCTTGTAGGATTGAATTTGCCGCTAACAGTCGATCCCAAAACCAGGTTAGCAGCTGGTGCTGTAGTCTAACGACCTAACGACTGCATAGAATGGAGGAGATGCGGGTTCGAATCCCGCCCCGACAAACATGAAAATGTTTATAAAAGTTAAAAGCATAGGTGTTCTAAGATATTTGTTGTGAGTTGAAAACCCCGCTTATAGGCCCTGACCCTTTTTGTCTTAAGGCCCGTATCGTCAGTCGTCCCTACAATTGTAGGGCGCGTTTATGGCCTCCTTGATTGACATACTCGCTTCTCTCCTTCAAAAATTTCTAGATTACACTCGTCCCGTGTCAGCGTCAGCGCTCTCCTATTGTTAAGATATGTTTTCCTTTTAAGTTGTAGGAAATTTCAGGCTGATAAAACATGATAAAAGTCAAAAGCAAGCACAATTTGATGCAAATAGATGTTTGTGACATAACCTCAAAATAGAGCGCTGACACAGAGAAGTAGAAAACTATGACAATCAACGAGGCCATAAACGCGCCCTACAATTGTAGGACGACTGACGATACAGGCCTAAGAGTTATCCTCCCCTCGCGCTCCTCATTCTCACCAACGGCAAAATACGGCTTCAAATTTTTCTCTATACTGGTACTCCCTAAACTGCCATCAATTGCAATCATGGAAAAGTTGATCGAAACAACAGGTATAGAACTTCTCTGCACTTAGGTCTCCATACTTTTCGCTTTCCGGATACACTGTCTGAGGATAATTATCATGACTAGTCCAAGTTGCTTGAATATTACAAAAGACAAAAGATTTCATTATTTTGTCACTGTACGAAAGCGCTAACTGGCGGTTTAATGGACAAGTCAGGTCGGCTGCCTCTTTTCAGGTATAAGAGGCTTCGCGAGAAATTATATCATTCCGATAAATATAAACTTCGCTTAAAAAGACACAGCTTAATTTAATTATTTTTAATTGATAAAGTTCATCCGAAGTGACTTGTCACGCAATTATGTAAGAAGAGTCAAGTTTGTGAAAATTGTAGTTTTAGAGCAGCTTCTCTCTGTTAGTATTTGTAAATGACAGTTATATTAGAATATTTAGGTTCTGACTTGACAGATTAGCCTTTTAAGTTGATACTTTACTTGCGAAATAAATTATTATCATCACCGTTCTAATAGATATCATGTAAGTTTGGTATTCGTGCGGGGTTTTACTGAGGAAGCCGCATTTCCGGAGAATCAGCTCGGGCAAAAAAGGCAGATAGGGTGACGCTGTCAAGCTTTCCTGTCTGAGAGTGGCTATAAAATCCTGGAAGATTCTTTGTTAATTCATTATAAGGTAGATATCAATTATACTAGATGTACCAGACGCAACGGTTACGTAATTCGGATGTGCCGTTAAACAGCAGGATGATAACAAAATTAACGGATACTTTTTGTTTGTTCTCAAGGTCATCACTACCATGAGGTTCTGAGTCAATAAAATTACCAAATTTACAGTATCTTTCCTACTTTGTAGATAAAGGTAATAAGTCACCGAAGAAGAACTGCATCATGAATATTTGATCAACAATGTAGATACCAAGGTATCATAAATAAGTAAAACTGCACAAATGCTTCCATCAAGCGATCGACGTGTGTCGCAGTAGAGTCTACAGTATTTCCCCCGTTTTCCGTGACAAACTCGATTTGCTAAGAGAAACACGGAAACACCGTCGAGAATTCCTCAGACGACGATTTGTTCCCTCCATATACATGCATACAGAAGCAAGTACGAGTTGTATGTTCAGTTATACTACTGCATGTCTAACATCGCCATCGCCCTAACTTCGAACAACTATCGTGGAATGCCGGGAATTGAAAACAGAAGGGGAGATTTATACGCGCGACCCTTTGAAGAAATGTTGGCGCTAAGTGGGGCAATTTTTAATCGTTATATCCGATTTTTGCGTATTACTTTAGCAAAAATGTGTTTTCTCTCCCAAACATTGAAATTATTCAAAGATATAGTAGAAAATAACGTTAAATTGCCAAATTTAATATGAAATTGTGTTTTGGGTGTTATACTTGTGTTTCAGTTTATTGTTGCATAACTTTAAGATTCGATAAAACTCTTAAAATTAATGCATAAAGTCTATATAAACATGGGTCGAAAAATGCGTGGCTTCCGAAATACAGGGTATTTAAATTTACTTTTTAAAATAGTTTTTTTTTAATATTTCGAACAATATTTGATGTATAACAGTGAACATTGGTATACAAGGATTTTTTGGTACGATAAAACGAACCATGGGCATAGTTTTACTGTAGCCGCTACAGGGCGCTCTCTACTGTACCTGTAGTGTATTAAAATGTAATTAAAATGACCGAAAGGCCGAAAAAATTTTCTTAGTGCATTTTTTTCTTTTTAAATAAAAAAACTGATTCTTCGCACTTTTCTGCATAAAAAAGCTCTCTTGCGAGTTTTCGTTATAGTTAGCCGTTTTTGAGATACTTCGATTTTTCACGTTCGATGCATTTTTAATTATTTATGGGAAAATGATATTTTTTTTTTAAATTTTCGATTTGGGCATTACAAGTAATTAAGATGATCGTTTAGATTGTAGTTTTAAACACAGCAATAATTCCTAACTCCAAATAAACACAACAAACAGAATATTAATTTGTTTAATTCTCAAATACTATTTTTAACAAATTAAATTAATTATTTACAACTAAAATGCTATTGGATAGTTAGGACAAACATACAAAATCTAAAGTAGTTGCTCGAAATGTAAACCCAATTGTTCAATACACAATTCACATCTACGAATGATCGAACGTGGTATAGCATTTTTCAAGGCCTTATTTCATCACATGCATTCCTGATTCTGTCGATTAGCATATCTCTTGTGGTTACGGGAGTCTGGTACACTTTTTCTTTTAGAAATCCCCACACAAAGAAATCTAATGGATTTAGGTCAGGGGATCGTGGAGGCCAGGCGACTGGTCCTCCACGGCCGATCCATCTTTCTGGATAATTTTCGTCCAGCCAGTTTCTAACTATTCTCGAATAATGAGCTGGACAACCATCAAGCTGGAACCAGGCCAATCTTCTTAAATCTAACATAACATCATCCCACATATTTGCATGTTCAGCCTTTAAAAATTCCAAGAAGGTCGCCGCATTTAACCTTGCAGGCAAAAGGTAGGGTCCAAATAGTCGATTACGGTAGATACCAATCCACACGTTCACACTAAATTCATGCTGAAAATTTCTTTCCCGAACTGCATGCGGATTTTTATGTGACCAAATATGTTGATTATGAAAATTTACCACTCCACGTCTAGTGAAGCATGACTCGTCGATCCATAAAACGTTACTTAAAAACTGCCTATTAGTATCAGTTCTATCAAGAATCCACTGACAAAATGTGATTCTTCGTTCTCCGTCCCCTGGCTGTAGTCCTTGCACAGGTTGCAAATGGTAAGGACGTCTATGGTCATTTCTAAGAATACGGTGAACATGGCTTGCTGAAATTCCCAAGCCACCAGAAACTCTCCTAACACTTGTGGTCGGATCTCTATCAAACTCAGAATCATACGGGTAAATCTGCGCTAACGAACATTTATGTTTTGATCCCTTTGGAGATTTCCAAAACCATTTTCAATTATTTGGCGATGCACTCTTACAAATACTGAGCGAGTTGGATGTCGTCTGTTTGTAAATCTTCGTGCGTATTCTCTGGCTGCTTCTGCTGCGTTTCCATTTACAAAGCCATACACAAAATGAATATCCGCTAACTCTTGATTGGAGAATAACAATGGCATTTTTATAAAACTTACAAAAGAAAACAGGCAAAAGAAACTAAATTTCGTGCATTCACAATTGCAAAAAAAGTTTCAGGTTTCAACAGACAACAAAACTAACTGTCAACTAATTGACGTTTAACCTTATTCTGCTTTCAATTTCAAACATATTTGCAGGCACAGCCTACTTCTAAAAATTATCGAGATACTGACTTTTTAACGTTATTTTATCATAAATAATTAAAAATGCATCGAACCTCAAAAATCGAAATATCTCAAAAACGGCTAACTATAACGAAAATCCACAAGAGAGCTTTTTTATGTTGAAAAGTGCGAAGAATCAGTTTTTTTATTCAAAAAGTCAAAAATTGCACTAAGAAAAAATTTTCGGTCATTTTAATACACTACAGGTACAGTAGAGAGCGCCCTCTAGCGGCTACAGTAAAACTATGCCCATGGTTCGTTTTGTCGTACCAAAAAACCCTTGTATACCAATTTTCACTATTATACATCAAATATTGTTCGAAATATTTAAAAAAACTATTTTAGAAAGTAAATTTAAGCCGGAAGCCACGCATTTTTCGACCCATGTTTATATAGACTTTATACATTAATCTTAAAAGTTCTATCGAATCTTAAAGTTATGCAACATATATAGTAGCATGAATAATCATGTCACTCATTTGCGTCTGTCTGTCTGTCTGTCCGCGAAGCATTTGCTGTGCTCTTACTTTGTAGTTTTTGAAAATCGATCCAGTGTTGACGGAGCCACAGCCAAAAAACGAAAAACAAAAAATCGCTTAAACCTAATTTTCTTGATGTTCAAGTGGAATCTCATCATTATCATAAAAATTTCTGTAGAGCTTAAAAATTGGGAGATGAGGTTTGTAGGGTGTGGAGGAGAGTATTATCTTAAATTTTAAAGCTATTATATCCAACCCCAGTAATTCTACGCACCTAACATAAACCCTCGTACATCTGCCCTTAGAAGCTAGATCGTAGATCTACCTCCTTCGAGATGTGGCAGATGAATTGCCAGATGATCGTTACTGTTGGTAGAGCAGGGTAGAAGTTTCCAGACCGCAACGTTGTCAAATTGGTGGGATCTATGGACTAATTGTGTAGGCCTGTTTATCTGACTTCATCCATGTAATTCTTTCGGTATACATGTTCACAGCTAACGTTTATCTCAGGGGGGCTAGCTTGAACCGAACATAAACTTTATGGACTGATGACAGAGGGAAGTGCGGCCATCCTACTTGATGCCAGTTTTTCAAGATCGATGCACCTTATTCCCATTTCTTTTTTCGTTTTTTTTTTTAATGGAATAGAAAATTGTGAGAAAGAACGCATTTAACTGCTCTTCATTCCCCACCAGAGGAATCGACCTATAGAAACTGTTTTATTCCGGATGTGGAAAGATGATATTATTCAATTCAAATCAAACTGTCAATCTGGGAAAGAATGGGATATTTTCCCACATCTATAGAATTATAACAACTATGAAAAGCGCAGGGTCAGATTTTAGAGACATATGAATAATTCAGTTTCAAATTGATTAAGAAAATATTTCCGCTTTACAGTATTGCTAAAAAAGCACAGCATTCGCAGCGTTTCTCTTGTTACGGTGCACTTTACAAAGCATTGCTCTTTAAAAGAGAAAAATTTTAGAGACTATAAAATAAAATATCGCGTTTAATAGCACTCTTAAAATTGGCAGATCATTGAAAGATTTTCTTTTGCAACAGTAGGCATTGCATTGCAAAGGTGACTAAAAAAATAATGATGATGATAATGAAAAGTTGCTATATACCATCACGACATGTGTGTTTGTTGAGCTATAAAAGTATCTAATCTGGCAATCTAGTAATATAGCTTTCGTTCGTTTGACCACATACGGCCAACCATGGAGCTGTTTCGTGCTATTTGGCAACTCAGCATGATCTCGGTGGAGAAGGAACGAAAGTTTTATTCAGACTAACAACAACCTGTTTTCACTATCGCTGTGGTCGATTTTGGTAATAGATGAAACTTTGTGCTGTCCTAGTTTCATCAAATCTGGCATTTCGTTCGACATTTTTTCAGGTCATAGTTATTTTTCATTGTAGATTTACCATATTATCCTTGCAATGCTTAATGAAAAAATAGTTAAAACTACTTTTTTTATTATATATTGTGATTTTTTTAAAATACTGTATCTTTGAGAATCACCACTTCTTGCGAAAATGACGCATATATTTGTTATGCAACATTCTGAGGACACTCCAATAGAAACTTCCGTCACCTCAAAGAACACGAAAAACGAATCTTTCTGTACCCCGATCCGGTCGAAGCACTGCATGAGACTTCACACTTGCTGTCGAGCTTGCTGATTACTATGGATGGTTATTTATACCACCGAACTTCTCTGCCTGAAGAGATTAATACAGTGTTAACCTGCGCAAGTATGTTACAACTTGTACGTTGGTACATGAGCAGCGAATATTCCTGCGAATCGTGTAAATCAGCACCGTTATATTCCTGTTTAATCCAGCCCTCTGCTGTCTCTGGCTGTAGTATATCCTGGAGAAGGCCCGGTTGGCGCTCTCCAACTTTCTGAATACATTAGACTGGCATGGCGACAGGAGCCAAAGTGGCATTATTTAAACTTACCCCTCACTATGTATAGAATATATATTTTATAATTTATCGCTGGCGAACGTCGGCGTTTGCGCCTAATTGCTGTTGCTGTTCAAGTTTCGAACGGAAGCTCAAGGTGGGTCAGACATTTTGGAGGAAGGAGGAAGCTACACCTTTACTCCGGAGGTCTACCAGGGAGAAACAGGAAGTTGATAAACATGACTGCATTCAAGCTATAGTACAAACAGTTTCACCATTTGCCAAACCGATTTCTAACTTGCAGGTATCTTATGTTAGCATTTGTATGGATATTAAAACAGACGAATCCTAATGTAACATCCGAAACTACATGATAAGTGCTTGTTTGACCAATAAAACCACAGTTATTGACAGAATCTTTTTTGTAAATGTTTCAAGCACAAAGGTGGTCTTCTTCAGTACAATGTATTTTATGTCTTCCAGGTGACAGTTCGTTTGTTTTTTTCTTTTCATTTTCTTATAAACCGTTAAAATGCATAAATTAATAAAATGATCAGCAATGTTCTTAGTTACTAAGCTCCGGTGGGTCAAACCATGCATACCGCCTTCTTGCTCGTCGCCGAGTGCCTTCTAAGTGTCGACGCCACTAAAGGGTCCCACGATTCTCTTTATGTCCTGCCTTTTCCTCATAAATAAACAAAACACATACAGATGTAAACAACTTACTCGTATCCATTAACTATAAATACATTTTCGCTCTTGAAGGGATCGATAACAATTATCACATTCCTAAACGTGTGTTACTACAATAGTCGGAAGTCCCATAACATATCCCAGAACCGCCTGAGGCAGGCATTACCGTTCTAAAAAAAGGATGTTCAGCACCCAAAACATCAAGCAAGCATGAGGCTATCTGTTGTTTTTTTTGTTTTTAAATGTACCAGAAACTTCACACTCTGTGGGTTAGCGCGTTTTTTTTTTTGAGGGCTTTTTGCGTTTTCGTGACCAGGAACAGGGGTGACCTGTCTGGTACGTTAAAAAAACGACAGCCCTCATGCTCGCTTGTCGTTTTCGAGGGCTGGACGTTCTTTTTTTTTAAACTGGATTGCCTATCCCAGGTGGTCCTTGCCTATGCTGGTTTTGCGTGGTTTGTGATAATAAAAAAAAACGACCTGCCATGTGGAAGTCAGGTAAATAAAATAGTTTGTCATTGTACTGAAGAACATCTTTGTGATTGAAACGTTTGCAGTAAAAAAAGATTCTGTCAATACATTTGGTTTTATTTGCCAGACAAGCATGGGAGACGAATCCTAATTTCAAAAAAAAAATCTCACTTGATATCTTATTTGTGGAAATAAGATGTCAACTTTAACACAGAATAAATTAACTTATAAACGGATCGCTGTCAGAAATGGGGGACATTGATACTTTGGCAGGTAAGCAACGTGTTTCTGTGTTATGAATTCTCAAAGTGCCGCATCAGAAGGAAAAGTCAATTTTTTTGTTTCGCATTTTCAGTCTATTTTCGGCAATCATGGTGTCTAGAAAATTTTCTGAGACCCACGATAAGAAATAGTTTGCTCTAAAAGCAACTTAATAGAGTCAAAGCTCCCAAACCTTAATAGATCCAGTTCTATTATTGTGTTCAAGGTTACGAAAGCATTAAAAAATGTTTAATTTATTTTCCAGAAATAAATCACGTAGTTTTCACTAAAGGATATGAATGAACTCGTTCACTAGTTTGAAATTATTATTGTCATTTTAATTAAAATGAAGTAACAGACGATTCGAATTTGTGAGGGCTACAAACTGTAAATTATTGAAGATCAATTACAGAATAGTGTGAAACCGTTTCATAATTAACACTTGTCATAATTTCACAGAAATCCTCTCGAACCGCCATATTTGGATTTGTACGTCATATTCCGGCGGATTCCGATGTTTAATAGACATATCTATGCATATGTAGCCTATACAGGGAGATTCGATTCCGTATTGCCGATATAACATTCAATATTGTTTTGTCGTAAGGCCGAATATTGTTCTGAATATTAACGTAATCCTAATTTTTTTACACATCGTGGATTTACTGTTGACTTCTGGTTCTGTCGGGCTTTTATCTACCTAGTGCATCTGCCAGTATTAGAATAGGATATCTAGAATTTCAGAAATAAATTTCAAACGGATTTTACCACAGAACCATACTCCTGAGGATGTATGGAAACGTTTTTCGTCTAGAGATGTTAAAAGTTTTGCTGGGTAACTCCTTTATTTACTGTCAAATTTGAAAAAATAGCTTTTTCTCGTACACTTGAAAAGCTATCAAGTATTAGTAAAACGGCTTCAGAAGTAGGATGTGGAACATGAAAATACCTTCAAAATGAGATCATATAAATATTATATTTCGTGGTGATTACCATGCGGGAAGAACTTCATCAAAAATGCTCAACATTTTTTTAAATATAATTGTCACAAATTCGTTTGACATTGATGGTGATTTATGTGAGCTGTACACCGATGTATCTGCTGCCGCAAATTGAACAAGTGTGGACTCATTCTAAAGATCTTTTCATCCTTCACAACTTTTCTGTAGGTCACTTAGACCTAAACTTAATAGTTTTTTGTGTAAAAAGTAATTTATCCAACTTTGAGGTTTACTAAAAAAGGTACCCAGCAGAAATGTTTTTATTTCTAGATGGAAGACCTTTTCAGTAATTATCTATACCATTTTTCCAGAACAAGGTCCGTTTTTGACTAGTTAGCCTGATCCATTTCCCAAAATGACGGCAAGCTATGCTAGAGAAACAACGAATATCCAAAGCTTCTTAATCATGACTCTGAGAAAGATTCGCTAGATATTACATATTTGTGTATTTTCCATATGGGGCTTCTATAACCTTGGACTTGGAAATCATTTTCCAAACGCCTTTTCTGTTCTTTTTTTTTTAACACTTTAGGTAAAAGATACAGCATTTTCAGTCACACTCCAAATCTCGTATTACGACCGTACCGCGCGTTAGATTCTAATATACGAAGAATGTGGGAAATTGTGCTTAAACGAGTCGAAACGTTTCTTAATTCTAATTTACTGGGTTCCCAAAAAGATCTCTTTTTTTCCATGTATAGCAGTTGAGATACCGCGCCATTTGTAGGCTTTATCTTCGTAACTATTTGAGTATAAACAGATATTTGCCGATAGTTGAAAATAATAAATATGTTAATTCATTTAGAGCTTCTTTGCCGTGTTGGGTACAGAATTGCCACTCCTATTTAATCCTTTATCTATTTCTGAATATTACTAATAAATAATTATTGTTTACTGCAGAGTCTATTTTATGACTAAATTCGTTGTTATTGTTGATTGAATTTAGTAATGCAATTATTTTGAGAGCTTGATAGTCCTGGCTGCTTAATAAGTTGGAATATCTGGAAATGAGAAAAAAACGAATAATGTGTCAATGTACGTAGCATCTTTTTCGCACACTATCATGTAGTGGCAACGTTCCTCTCTTACGCACCGTTCCTTAATGCAAACATTGCGTCGGCTATCGGACAGCGGTGCCGGACGTAATGAAATTGTCAGACATGCTATATCGTAAATTTTAATGAAATCGAATATGGTGATCTATCATAATTACTAGTAAATAATGGCATATTTCTGCACCAAGGTATGTAATGTACTGTTACCAATCGGTATCGCCCTGTAGATTTTCATATGTGAGTGGCGGAACGAGGCAATAAAGCGTGTCATCAAAGGCGGCTATACCGAGCTGTCTGATACATAATAAACCACCACGGACGCCGTCAGGGGGCGCGCCGAATGAAAACAAGCGGCAGTTTTGCCGACCGCACACCAAACATGGCCAACTATATACCTACACACCAGCATACACCTTATAATCAACAGCGAATTGCTTGATTATTTATTCACTAATTAATCTAGGAGGTAGTAGATGATGCGTCAGCAGGGAGATTATCGAATTGAGATTTATTTAAGTGTGAGGGAAGGTAATCGAGGGATGTAGGGGATTCTTGTTCGAAGCACCTGTAACATAGAGACTAGAAAGGAGTTTAGTTCACCATGAAACCAGTTCGTATAGGCAAAGTGCAAAATTATTATTATTATTACATCATCAGTCAAGTTATATTTATTTCCAAACTTGAGTTACCATAAAGCATGATTAAAAATTCGACCAAAGCAATTGTATGTTTTACCAAATATATCTTTTTTAATTTTTTGGTTATATAACGTGGAGCAGTATGTGGTAGAAGGGGATACTAAGCCGAAACTAGGACTAGTAAGCCTCTTTCAAGAAAAAAGTCTTTTAAGTTTGCATATGGAAATAAAACAACACGGTATGTAGATATAAATGAATTTATTGTTTTTCGAAGTATTCTCCACGAAGATTAATACACATCTGCATGCGCTCGAACCAATTTTCGAAGCACTTATTCCACTCGTTTGCTGGCAGATCCAAAACGGCATTTTTGAATGCGTCAGCTGCTTCTTCTGGTGACTGGAACCTTGGACCACGCAGTCTGTTTTTAATTTTAAGGAAAGTAAAGAAATCGTTAGGACTTAGATCGGGACTATATGGAAGATGGTCCAATAATTCCACGTTTTCTTCCGTTAAATACTGCTTTGTTTTTTGGGCTGTGTGCGAGCTTGCATTGTCTTGGTGGAGGATGATTCTTCTTTCGGGGTTGATTTTTCGAAGCTCGGTGATGACTTTTGCCAAACAAATGGTGGTATACCAATCCGCAGTAACAGTTCTTTGCTCATTAAGAGGAATTGTTGCAATATGACCTGCTTTTGACACAAATGTCGCGACCATTAGGATCGTCGCTAAGACTCACCCGTCCACGTTTGGATTCTCCATACCATCGGGAAATTGTCGACTGATGTGGCGCTTCGTTGCCGAAAACATACAGTAACTCAGCAAGGCATTCTTGTTGCGATAATTGTCTCTGAAAGTTGTAATAAATTATGGTGGGAAAATGTCCTCGGTTGAGTTCCATTTTTCTAATGACTTGGTGACACTTAAAAATTCACTGTAGTGAGAACACTGCACGTATTGTTGTGAAACTTTGAATTTAAGTTTACTAAAGAGTGAGGTTAAGATTCAGTACTGACTTTCGATCCGCGCGGCCTACTATGTTTCTATATGCAAAACTTAAAAGACATCCCTCGAATGAATAAAAACTAACCGTTGCTAGATCGGATTCAGTGATGTAGTTTGCAATGAGACTATTCTAGCACGCAAATGCTACGTGGATTTTTCTTATGATACAAAAATGCCCTCCGCCACTGCCAAACCGTTGTAAAATATACGCCGCCCGCCTATGTTTCTGTAGAAAAGGTGGCCTGTGCGGAGGTATGCGCGTACTTTTCCCAAGATAGTTGTGATTCAGTCTAGTGGTATCATATGTATTGTATAGTATAGACGAAGTGAAGAATATATAACTAACACATTACAGTCATCTTGTATACTTACATATCGGCCATTGTGAATTTCATACACAGGTATATGATAAACTTCTACACTTTGATATAGGGCTATTGAATTACTTGGGCAGCAAATTTTATTGTGATTATCGTGCAAATTAGTTACCCAATTTCTACGGGCTTCGTATTTCATTCATATTTTGACAATGATCAAAAGTATGTCTAGATTTTTAAGATGGAAAACTGAACTTATCTGCGTTAAATCTTCCACAAATCCTATATTTAGACACAATTACACTAATGTTTATCAGTTTATATCTGTAATTTCGAACTGAAACATAATTATTTAATATTAAATAGAGGAATAAATGTTTGCCCAATATGGCGGTTGTGTACAATCATGGCATCGTCCATGTTGTCTTTAGGTTATTAGAATATTTTGGTGTTGCCTGCAGGTGTTATACAACAATTTGACAAATGTCTGAAATGAAATACCGACAGAGTCGAATGATTTACCCATAATTTTTACCAGATCTATATCTTCTGTTTGAACAGTTGATAAAACCTTTTGAACCGATATGCATGCGTTGTTTGTCTTAAAACATTGGTTATGGCATTTTAACAAAAATATGACAGCAGAAAGGTAGGTTATGGTGAAGTTGTTTGCCAACATATTTAGCATATGTAACAGTTGTATAAGTGCTTCTGTTGGGAGCAATTTGTTGGCTAATGTAGTAAATTGCACAGCAAAGCAACAAGGTTCGGGTTTGTTTTATAAACGTTAGCATGGATGCCACAACACAACCATTTTGACTAACTTGCAAATATGCCGTATAAAATAGTTGTATAAACGTTTATGCAACAGTTAAAAATTTGCCCTATAAGGTGTTGAATAACTATGCTATAAGAATATTTTAAACACCTCATTTTAGAGTAAATATGTTACAGAAAGCAAATTTGCATTCCACACAACATTATGCCAGCATTTTGGTGTTCAGGCAACAACAATAGAGAGCTTTTATGGCTGAACGGTTCTTTTATCAAAAGCTTATACCACTACTTTGCTAGTTGGGAATACAATATGGTGAAGTTTCTTATGGAAATTATTTTTTTTTTATAATTATTTATTGCTAATTATAATACATAGTAATAAAAAATTTAAAAAAAAATTAAATAATTCCGAAAAGAAAATTTGCTCATACTCCTTGTGTGTTCTAGGGAAATGCAATTAAGTTTTCTCAAAAAAAACAAAATGCCGAAAAAAATTAAGGGACCAAAAAGTTGTATTCCTATTTACTTCTCCAAAGGACATAATAAAAATTGCACAAAAGTCAGTGGCGTACATTTTCTTTACAAAGGTTCATTCAGATCCCGTTCGAGAAGCCACTGGACTTGATCAATATAATCAAGTCAGGGCTAAATTGACTCCTTAATTTATGAATACCACCGCAAAATTACCACAAAATTAGGTAAAGGATATTTAAGATATTTATTTCTTTATTTTAACCCCTTTATCTTGAGAGCGAAGAATTTGCGGACATATGTATCTATGAACTTTTTGTCTTAAAATTACCCAAAGACTCGTCTGTTGAATTTATGGAACGTACTTAATTAACACTCTGTATACCGCAGTTTATCCTACATGAAATCCTGTAAAATTAAAGCAAAACCAAATTATTTCCCTATAATATCCTGACCTGTCACAATTTATCTTGTCGTTCCATTAAAAGTACTATGCATGTATAAACAAATATTATAATTGAGAAAAATTCATACTCTAAAATGTTTATGGATATAAGTAAACAAAAAAAAATGTTTTTTCTTCTTTCTCGTTCTTTCTTGCGAGGCCTCTGTTCAATTTAGGTTTCAAAAACCCGTGATGGTGATAGTGGTAAAAAGGACCTACTCCGCATCTTTTAACCATATACCACGCCTTTTTTTCGTGCATTTCTTTTTAAAAATTGTTTTCACTAAAGGTACCTCCACGATCCAGCTTCTGTATTCAACAAATACAATGAAATATCTGTTGCACATTTCAAGGCGTACCTAATTTTTAAAGAGGGTGTTTTATCATGTTATATTTTAAGCAACAGCAGCATTTTACATTTGTCTTGAAAATGCATGAACACCTATATACCAGAAGTAGTACTCCCATTCCTCTTTTAAGGTGACGAGTATTTGTGGATAATGTCTGTTTTGTCCAACAGTTACCCTGTTAGCTTCCAAAGCTTCACTACTGATGCCCCAAACGTTTCCCTTCTAAATAGTTAAAAGGCAATATGGTGGTGCAGCAGCTAACGGCAAGTTTCTACCAGCTCCTTCACCAGCCGATAAATCTCGGTTCGCTGATAAACAATTAACGGGCGTTAATTTAACGGGAATCCATCCGCAGTGCATTAACAAATAAACCACCGGCTCCGGCTCCTGTGTTGCTCTGTACACTCTGGGGCTGATGCTCTTCCTCCTCCGTCCCTTATTAGTCCCGGACAACTGGAAATATCGCCTCAGGGCAACGAATTTTAGAGGTGTCAGATTCATATACAAGTTTATGCCAAGCTCACTCTTTACACTCATACCAAGTGTAATAAAAGTTAGGCAACGGCTAAAGGTATTTTTGAATAAGGTCAAGGTCAGGTATTTACTAACGTTGCAGAAGGAGATGGTGATCATCTTCTCCTAGAGACCCACCTTCAAATTTATTTTATGGTCAACATTTTTTTAATGAGATGTGTAGTAAAATCTAAAAACAAGGTCACCTCCAAAGTTCAAATGTCTTAAATTTCTAGAAGCTTCGCAGGATGGAAAAATCAAGGTCAAATCTCTAGTAACTTTTGATAAGGATGTCGATATTAACCATGAATTTGATCTTAAGCCCCACTTTCACGGTCATAATAGTAACCAGATCGTGTTAGGAAGTAAAATCCTCCACTTCCAGTGTTAAAGGGGGCGGTTCTTAGTTAAAAAATAGATAATATTTGATATGCTATTGAAGTAGAGTTTTAAGGTTGAATCCAAGGTCGCCACTGAAATGTTTGCTAAATGTTACTAAATATCGTTCCTTAATAACTTTATTTCGACAATAGTTCTGCTCAACTGCTAGTAATTTTGCCCAGCCTCACACATTTAGAAAATGAACGATCATTGCCTACTTCGGCATCACAGCAGATCGATCTCCAAATTTCAGAGAAATTGGTGCGACTGTTTCTAAGTTTACGAGAATAGAGTTGCACCAACAACAGAACTGCAGTGAGATGAAAACTGAATTTTAATATTTTTGACGCGCCGGCTTAATAAATGTCTTTATTTTTTTATTCGTAGCAGATATAGTTTTCAAGATATAGGTGCAAAATCTGACAGTTTCAGACCCTAAAAACAAAAATCTGTTAATAAGATCCCATTTTAGGGGGTATTGCTATTGTAAACCTTAGTTGAAGAGGCCTGTAAATTAAGGGTTGAGTCTATTTTTTTATTTTTTATATAAATATCGCTACAATTTTATATTGTCACCCTCAAAGTAAAACTTCCTTCTGAAGCCGTTTAAATGTTTTCGGCTGTCCCAAAATGAGTTCCCTTGGGGAAGAGAAAAAAGTCACAGGGACAAGTCAGGCGAATAAGGAGGATATTGACATTGCTGTGTGACATTATCGTGATGCAACACCCTGATGAAAGATGGGGTGGGTCAAATTTAACTCTTCCCGGGCCACTCTGACTGTCAACCGACGATCTGAATGAATAAGATCCCGGATTCTCTCGATATTTTCATCGGTTTTTGGAGATGCAGGCCTCCGCTTCGTGGTTCATCTTCAATCGACTATCTTCCTTCTAAAAATGCCTTGAACCACAGAAAATCCTGGGCTGTTGACAAAATACTATCTCCCTAGGCCTGGTTAGCAAAAGTTTCCATTGCGCTGTGCCCAAGTCTAAAGCAAAACCTGCACCGTTGCTTGAAATTAATGCCACTCATTTTTAGAACACAATTGAAAAAACTGTTTCAGAAACAAAAATCGTCACGAACAACCAAATAACTCGAGCGAGTTCAAACTTGTACTGATGGCGCATCACATGTTCCGCTGTCACCCCTCTAAGCACGGCGCCAGATAGAACGCTACGTTGCCAGTCTCATCACTTAGTTTACAGACCTCGTATTAATTGCTTATGATTGACCTACCATACCAATGATCATTTTTAAATGTTGAAGGATAAAGATAAATCATATCAATATTGTGCACAGCTGTTTGTATTTGTAAAAGGCGACGGGGTCTACATTTCTTGCAACTTCGATTTCATTGAAGCGCAGCCCGATGCTATGGAAGCAACGCTCGGCAGAAGTGATACCAGTTTTATCCAAGGCCGTACAGTCTCTGTTCTACAAATGAGCTTTGTGTTAATATTCCTGAACTATTGCTTGGTATATGATAAACGGCATTTCGGTCGACGGTGAGAGGCCAAAGGTTTGCCCTGCGCTGCCGAAAGGGCTTTGGCTTTCCAGATATGCATAGATAGCTGCTATAAATTTGGATTATGTCTACCTGTTTCGACAAAGGAGTTCACCAAATAACTCAAATATGAGTTGAATAATCGCTAAAGATGTGCAACATTTTGATAATCTGCTATAATTATGGTTTCGTTCACACAAAAACGTTTTAAGCTTAACATGTGTATCCATGTGCCTGTCTGTCTCTGTGTCATCCACAACGGATGAACTGATTTATGTACGTTTTTTTTAATCGTATCGTAAGTATTTTTTGTTTGATACCGTAGCGGTATCTGTAAGAATTTCTCATAGCTATCTTTCAATAATGACAAATGTACTTTGAAAAGGTTAGTATCTCGTAGATGAGGCTGTAGCTATATAATTATATACCATGATACTATAGCTTGAGATAATTTGCCATCGACTTTCGTACGCATTTGCGTCACTCGGTGACAAATGTCCGCTTGTAGGTACGAAATACATTTTATTAGAACGTTCTCTTTCCAATATTTGGAATATCTGATTGCCATATTTTTGTTTTGGTTTTACATGATAATTTTAGTATTATATAGAAATTTGATCCATATTTTGATGTTCCGTCAATTCAATTTAAAGAAGTATATCATTATAACCAGATCACGTTACATTTACCAAGTTATCACTTTTGAAAGATTAACAATAGACTTGTTGAAATGTTCTCTAGCTAGCCCTCTAGCTTTCCAAATTTCAAATTTGGTTAGACCTCTATGTAAAGCGACGTACTTTTTTATTGAATTAAATTGGTTTCAAATTGTGCATTAGTGACATTACATTAATTTCTTATATCAAGTTTTTATACAGAAAAGTAGTGGAGAACAATATACAGTATATATAACGTCTTAAAATTTTGCATAGAATGTTATAGGTAAATGGTTTTTTATACATTTTATGGATAGGTGTTAATAGAAGTTTTATTTATTTTATTTTGCAATTTTCATCATTTTCCTCTTCATAATTCTGGATTTTTCTTTCGTGTCTCTGTTTAAAATCCTCATTTTAAAATACATTTTACATCTGAAAAAAGATGCTTGACATCTGCACTTGCGCTAAGTGGCGTGGCTGAATCCATTATAGATATCAAATAGTGTTTGCTCAATTTTGATGACCCTGCGTTGAAGTTGTCTAAAATATGGTCGAGCTCACGGCATTCAATTATAATTTATTGAATTTGTGTTGGTAATGACACTTCAGAACCCACTGTTTGCAATCTTGTGTGGTGTGTGGAAAACGTCTTTGCTTCTCTTGTTGTTGCTGCTTGAACACGCCACCACTGCTCAGTACACCATATCTAAGTGCTTAAATCAATGATTTTTAATTATTTTTCTCACAGAGGTACAAAGCAGATGAACTAACGAAGATAATCACAAATTACGTGCTAACAAAATTGAACATTTGCCACCCGCCTCTTTGGAATTTTGTCACCGAGTGACAAAGAGATTGACTGATCTCATGCGCGGAGGTTTATCTTCTCGAGTAATAGTACCATGCATACAACGTCATATATGAGACAGTAACGTTTAAGTACATTCATCATTAATTAAAACTGGTATCGTCAAATAACTGACTGTACAAATAGCATCAAAGCTCTGAAAGAAATTTACTTGTATGAAAGGTGTAAATCTTGATTAAAAACAAAGATGGCTTCCAGTGTCAAGCAAAAACGCCATTCTTACCGTCCGATGCGGTGATAAAAATTAAAATTCATCGTACGGCTTGCGGCCGGTAGATGTGTACAGTCGGAGCGCGCTTCAGTGATATATTACCCAGGAAAAAAGGACACGGCGGTGGTATACACCGTAATTAAGAATATAGTCCCCATCCCCTGGCATCCCATCCCGTATGTGTAGCCACCGTGTGTACGTGAGCCAACGAAAAATACTAATATATTTTACTTTCGCGCGTCGTCGTATATACATACATTATATCCAGAGCTGGATACGGTTAGGGAATCTCTTAATGTACCGAATTAGTAATGCCGCCGCCGCCGTCGGCAGAAATACCGCTGATGTGGATAAATATTGTGGTCACGTGGCAAGCAGAACCCTATATACCAGACCTTTTCCGGAGCCATACGGACTAGAGATGTTACGGATGATCGGATCTGCTGGAATAACGAACCTCAAATATAAATGGCATACCTTAAAATTACTTAAAGGACATTAAAATGCAAAGATTGATCAAAACTGTTAAGAAGAAGAAGATTCATTTAGTTAGAAATGGGATGAGCGTAATATTCACAATCAATAAAAAAACAGAGCAATAAAACAGTAAACATCTAGCAAAAACATTATATTATACTTTAAGATTATTACATTTTAAAAGAACAGATCAACTAGCAAAACGCGCACTATACAAAAACAAAGTGAAATATTAATAAATTTTTCGTTCTCGAATCTGTGAGAAGTTGACCATCCTTTGATGTACCTAGGCCGAATGGATTGAAAACATTAAAATATAGTGAATAGTTGTTTCAGTTAACTGCATCTTACGAAAAGCTGATGTTGGTTATAAAGTATATTATTTGCTTCAATATGTTCAACCAGTTGGTTATAGACAAATTTTATTTGCAAGAGACGGCGGGGTATAGCACGGACGGTACTTTTATTTATTGTGTTCGTTACTTTTGGACTAGTGCCGACTAAATTTTAGTTCATCTGGTGTAACACCTGTTTCTAGTTCCAGCATTTCACAATTAAGAATTGCATATAAGCTAAACTTGTTTTCTAATGATTTTATAATTTTTTTAAAACCTTTAAGGAGATGAGCTTAAACTGGAAAAGTGGCAGATATAAGTTACAGTTATTATTACACCAGGCACTGGGACTATCAATACTAACTCCTTATACTCCGTGATAAGCATAGTTTAGTAAACCGGGGCAAACCAAACACCCTATGCAAAGCGAATTTCGTCTGTTTCAATCTAAAACTACAGTATCTTGCGGCAAATCGGATAGGGCAAAGTGGATATTGCAGTTCTCCGTATCCTAGGTTCTGTTGCTAAAATTGGTATGTTACTACAGATAATAGACAAAAATAGAAAGGAAACAAATCAAGGATCCTGGTCTGAAAAAGCAAAGCAAACCTAAGCTGATTTATTTAAAACTACGTACGAAAGGTTAGGAAATCTCGAAACTCGAGATACTACAGACCAAAATAGGTGAATTGACCTAAACATACCTTGGTCCAAAAGTTGATAATTTGCGAGATACAGGGTGTCAAAGTTACAATTCTTTTTTCTATTGTTCCTTATTGCTTGAGAATTGTTTCAGACTTTGGGATTAAAGTCGGTATAGGGAGGTTTTCTAGTATGAAAAACAAACTTCTAGAAGGCACCAAATACAGGACTATTTCGGTAAATAACTTATCATAACTTTTTTGTGCTACCCTGTATACAACAACCGACCGAAAAATCTTGTTTTCTCGTATTTCCACAAAAAAAAGGTTTACTGGTTATAAGTGTCTAAAGCGAATAGTTTTCGAGATCTTTGTTTTTAAAGCATTACATCTTGCCAATCCGTACATTAAATGCATATCCGAATATTCATAAAACGTATACTCCATGTTTAACAACTTATTGTCAACTTAAAATTATTCATGAAGTTTAAAGCAATATTATGACAAACAAATATCTCGAAAACTATAGGCTTTAAACACTTCTAACAAGTAAACCTTTTTTGTTGGAGAAATACGAGAAAATAAGAGTTTCCGGTCAGTTGTTCTATACAGGGTAGCACAAAAAAGTGAGATAAGTCATTTACCGAAATAGTGCTGTAAGTGGCGCTCTCTAGAAGTTTGGCCATGAAAAATAACGGATTCTTGTTTCTCATATTAGAAAACCTCCATAAACCGAGTTTTATGCCAAAATCTGAAATACTTATCAAGCAATAAGGAATAATAGAAAATAAAATTGTAACTTTGACACCCTGTATCTCGTAAACCATCAACTTTTGGACTAAGGTATGTTTAGGTCAATTCACATATTTTGGTCTGTAGTATCTCCAGTTTCGAGATGTCCTAACCTTTCGCTGACACTCTGTATGTGTTAGTAGGCTAGGAAATACGTAATTTTGTTCTACAATTATTACAATAGCAATTTTTTTTACTAGATTATTGTTTCAATTTGGGGTCATGGTAGGTCTGGAGTATTCGTCGCCATTTTAAAAACTCATTTATTCGAAAATCATAAACCTATATAAAAAGGTAGTGGAAATAATTTTGTACGGAATTAAATTCTTTATCATTTTACTTTTATGAAAATACGCCGCATAGTTTTGAGGTTACGAGGAATATAGGGGTACATGTAATGATATTTTCCCTTAAAATGATTAAACTAAAACCTATGCACATGGAGATCTTTTTTATAGAAAATAAAATTTTCTACAAAATTGTTGGTTCTTGAAGTATAAAGAAGGTATAGTCAACGCCAAACAAAGTGGCGTGTACGTCATCAAGGTGGGTGTGTTGAAAAATTTACATTGTTGCCAAACTTTTTGTAAAATAATAAAATTTATTATTTACATATCTAGGTTTATAAGCAATATTAACCTCAAATGAGAACAAAAATAATAGTATAATAAAATTATAGATCTGTACTTGCATAATCATTAAGTATGACAATTATTGATCAGATGACACTATGAAACTACCATATTTAATTGATAGCTTAAAGGTACTGAATAAAAATCCAAATGGGGTCCTCCAAATTTTATGCATGGTATTTATTTTACAGAATTCATACAGAAAAATGCATTCTAAAATTAGGTAAGCTTTTTCTGTACAATAAAGTTAGTCGGAGTTTCTTTCTTCAGCACTGTCTGAATCTGAATCTTCATCACTCTCAAAGTTGATTATTAAAGGTTCGATGTCTGGTCGATCAAAAATTCGTTCTCTTTCATACCATTTAAAAATTTCTTGCTCAGTATGTCGAACACTATTTTTCCACATGTCTGGGGTAACCGTTTGTAGAGCCTCGTTCCACATTTCCAAACAGTCTTTTTCACTGTTACCATCTCTACCAATATGTCTGTTATAGTAACCTTTTGCTATGCCCCAAATTAACTCAATAGGGTTAAATATACAATGGTAAGGAGGCAGACGAAGAACTTTGTGCCCATGTTGTTCCGCCAATTCATCAATCACGTATATTTTAGGTGGTTTGTTTCTAAAAAAGCAGTTATTTTAAGAATAGGAATAAACAAAAGAAATATAAACTGTCGACCAAAATATATATAATTAAGAAGCATTATGTACCGAGCAACAATACTCAATAGCTCTGTTTTAAACATTGTGTTTAAAAATGGTATGTTTTGATTTGTCAACCAGTCTTGGATATTTCTTTTGTCCATGCATTGTTGGGCACTTTGTTCAATATCATGCTGTGATAAGGGGCGTTATCCAGTATAATCATAGATGGACTCTCCAATTTTTCTAATAACTGATGTTGAAACCATTTCAAAAAATTGTCCTGGTTCATCTCTCCATGGTAATCGCTCAATTTTGTTTTCGAAGAAAATATCGCTTCACTACCCTCAATAAACCCATTTTCATTTCCAGCATGTAATATAATGTATCTAAAATATATTAGTTTTAAATTTTATAGTGCAAATTGTGTAAAAGTACATACCTTTTACCATCTGTTTTAATAGCTTTCACGCTTTTTTGGTTTCCATTTTGCCAAGAGCGACCTATGGTCCCATTTTGAAATATCCAAGTTTCATCGAGGAAGACAAACTCGTATAAGGCCTCAACCTTGGCTTGATTGTATTGCCTTAGAAATTCCACCCTTTTCAAAGCTATACTTGGTAGTTCCATGAGCCCTCGTCGCGGATTGTCCTTAAGCCACTTAAATCCAAGATCTCTAAGCAACCGCCTTAAAGACGTGGCACTACCATCAAATAATGCCCTATCTCTTAATCGAGACCATAAAGTTTGTATCGTAACTTGTTCTTCTGAAACCATGTGTAATATGACATTATAATTTAGTTAACAAATTAATGCAAATTTCTGATAAGTTATTATAATAAGATCTTACTTTTGTGATACATATTATAGATCACTTCTCGAATGGCACTTGTATCCAATGTCGCTGTGTTGGTTACACGTTTAATATAACTCCGCTTTTTCTTGGGCGATTCTAAATTTGCATCACTTTTCACACCCTCGGAAATACGACTAACTGTCCTTAAACTAATTTTTAAAGCAGCAGCAACACGCTACAAAAAATGAAATAAAATTTCACTATTATTAATATACATTACATATAATTATTAGTAACCTACCTCTTGAACAGCATTTAAAGGCAACAAAGGCCCGTTGTTGTCCTTTTCTTGCTCAAAGTAGTGCATTAACGAGGCCACGAGTTCCTTACACCGACTATTTAACTGTTTGGGCATCTTTATATACCAAAATTGCCTTTATCTACTTGTAAAATGAATAATTTTGTTTTGAAACAAACAGTTGTTGATTTACTGTATGCGGGGCCAAAGGATTTATAAAGATTTGAAATGCCACAAATTGATTCAGTGTCAAAATTAATACAAATGTCAGTTCCCAGTTTAAATAAGTTTCAAGGTGACAATGTGTCAACGCTGCGAAATCGGTTTAGTGCGTTTACATGTCGATAAGTGATTGGAGCGTTTGCAAAACATTTTATTTCGCATAATGCGTCTAAATTTATCAGAAAGCAACTTATATGATATTTTAATAACAATGTTTATATGACTATTAACCATAATAAGAGAGTAATGACCACTTTACAATTTATATATCACATTAATATGAAACTGCAATAGAGCAATTGTTTGTGATAGAAACCTAGGCATTAGGTCGGGGAATTTTTATCGTGATGACGTGCACGCCACTTTGTTTGGCGTTGACTATAAGCTAAAAGCTATATCAAAACTGTCATGCGACATAGCCTCGACACTACTTACGTTACTCACGTGTCACCTTACATGTTTCCTGGTGGACACCTATATAAAAAGGTAGTAGAAATAATTTGGTATGGAATTAAATTCTTTATCATTTTACTTTTATGAAAATACGCCGCATAGTTTTGAGGTTACGAGAAATATAAGGGCACATGTAATGATATTTTCCCTTATAATGGTTAAACTACAAGCCTATGCGCATGGAGATCTTTTTTATAAAAAGTAAATTTTTCTACAAAATTGTTGGTTCTTGTATATGGAATGAAAGCTGAAAGCTCTATCAAAACTGTCATGCGACATAGTTTCCATGGTACGTACGATACTTCCGTGTTTCCTCGTGGGGATATCTCCATGAATCATTATCTCTAGTGAATACAATTTTAGAGTGAAACCATTTTTTTTACTGCCACGGGTAAGTATGGAAAATGTAATATTTTCGGATAATTGCCGACGCCTTCATCATGAAAAATGGAGTAATGTCATAAACCAGCATTATCTTCTACATCTCATCTTCCATTAAAATCGCAGCAACTACTCAATGACAAAATCGCCATTAGACAGACTGATGGAAGTGAGTGACTTCGGCAAAAAATATTACATTTTCCATACTTACACGTCATAGTAAAAAATGGATTCACTTCAAAATGGAGAAGTTTCGTGATATTTAGAATCGCATAAGTAATGACATACCAGCAAAATATAGACTAAATATAATCAGCCAGTGAACAGATTATTGAAATCGGCCAATAAATGACAGCGAAATTGTTACTTAAATTTGGGGCATTATTGCGCGAAATCATTACTGCCGTTCGTTCGCGTCTCTAGTGCCCAGCGTCTCGTCGCGTAGGTGTTCGACAGCTTCTGTGCGTTTAGTCATCAGCTTATAGACAATTCATAAGACACACCTGTGCGCTCGGACACGTGGTTTCCAGTTAATAACTATTATTATTGCGTAAGTTCATACCATTATGGAAGCCGCATATAAAGGTACGTAGAGAAAATGTTTATTAGGGGTTGTACGAGCTCCTTCCCACTTCAGTTGGCCCACTTCAAGATTTGTACCAAAATATGCCTTTATAAACTAAACATGAAACTATTTACTTCTAAAACAATTTATTTTCTCAAAAACATTTTAGATACACTCTAGTCGTAAAAAATACATATTTGAAATCACTTAGACCTATAACTAATAGAACATCTGAACAAATAAATAATGTGCGAATAAATGCGCGAAGTTAACAAAGCAACAATTGAAAGATTACCATTGGGTAACATCACCTTTATTTTTTATTAGGGCTGAAATTCTTTGGGGCATAGTGTTATCTAAGTTTTGGCAAAAATTTGGTGTAAAACAATCCCATATTTCTTGAAGCTGTTGTTTCAGTTCGGTGATTGTACGAGCACGATGTTGTCGTAGAACCTTTTTCATCTCGTGCCACAAAGTTTCAATAGGTGACAGATCTGGACTGCTAGAAACCCATTTCAAAAGTAGTACATTACTTTCTTCCATCCATTTTATAGCTTTTTTTGAGGTATGGCACGCTGCACCATCTTGCTGAAACACAAAATCTTGGCCGGATGTCAAACATTCTTCCATCACTGGTAAAAGCGATAATTGCCAAATTTTTGTTTGTATCCACATTTCCATCAATAAAATGAAGTTTTCCTACTCCTTTTGATGGCATACTGCCCCAGCCCATAATGGATCAACACAAACTTCGAATCGGGCCTCATCACTCCATTGTATTGCACACCATTGTTAAGGTGTCCATTGTCTATGTTCTTTAGCCCATCTAAGCCGACTTTTCTTTTGCAGTGGAGTTAATAGTGGCTTTCCTTTGGCCTATAAACAAGTTGTGCAACTTTACGGTTTTCACTTCACTTTTTTTATAAGAAAACTTACCTTGCGCGTGCTAAATCCCAGTTTGTGGGCCTCTCTATGAGTTGTGGACCTCGAAATTCTCCTTCCAACAGCGTCACTCCACAGAGCACTTAATTGTAAATAATTGGCACGCCTGTTTTTCACGATTATTCTTCTTAATGCTCTTCGGTCGGCATTTGTGATATTACTTTTTTTCACATATCGTGGCTTAATATTAACTGAACCAGCTACGTTATATCTTCTAACAATATTTCTCACACTGTACCGCGATAAGTCTAACAAAGTTGCAATTTCTGAGTTTGATTTCCCCGAATTAAAAAATTTAATTATCATTAACCGAATTTTCTCACTAATAACCTTTCCTCTACCCATTTTGAAAACCTTAACTACCCAAAACTATTTTAAACGTATTCTGACAGCTGTGATTGATAAAAACAATTGTCATGGCTTTAATTTTTCACAGCCACCTATGGGTGCATTGAAATGAAAATAGGTTGATATGCTGTAATTGCAACATGTGTTATTTTTATGCTGCAAATTTGATTAGGGCGTGATAAAGTTGGTGTTTTCTACTATATATTATAAAAATATTCATTGTTAATATTTTAAACCTATAACACCCTGCTACATTTTTATTATTTGTGTTTGATAAGAAAAAAACTAAGATTTCAATAGTTGGGCCAACTGAAGTGGGAAGGGGCTCGTAATTGTTGTGCTCTTATATTTGGTCATATATGCAGTCAACTAATTAAACAAATTGGGGCGGAAGACGTTGAGCCCACCATGTGTCTCGCTGTGTGTGTGCCTATGCATGTGTTTAGGAGATTGAGTCGGCTCGGGCCCAGGAATCGGCCGCGGGCGTTGCAACTGGATACTGAAGAGTGACGTCACACGTAACGTACCGATGGAATAAAAATATTCTCGCGGGGCGCAACTTTGATGGGCTGTAACTTTTTTGTGTTTAGAGATAAATTAATAATTTTTTCACCATCTTGTTTCATTTTTCCTAAACTTTCATTTCAGCTGATAAAACATGGTAAATACTCCATTGCAGAAGCCAGTTGCCAAATCACATATTTTATTCAAAACAAGATATTCCAATTTCATACTTACTGTATATATCTTATACTCGTATGTATGTATTTTCATGCTTTCCTTTAAACTCATTGCGTAAGCATGGTTTCCATTTGTTATCGATCCCTCTGAGAGTGACAAGATATTGATGGTTATGGGTTTCGAGTTGTTTAAATATGGCATCTGCTATGTCTCTGGGAATGGGCGGGTCATAAAAAGGGTCGTACGACTCTGTGGAGTCGAGTCAAAATGCCATGCACAAGATTTGGCATGACTGAAGTTCATAATTGATGAAATGTTTGTGAAATTTAATTAATCTGATTACTTTAACGATTTATAACAATTCTCCTGTTTAAAAATTGTGAGAGTGGAGGCAGTCTCAATATTATCAAGGAATGGCCGTTATTACCGATGATGAATTAATAAATGTTTCATCTATTGCTTTTTTTTCAACTACCATTTTTTGACATGTTGAATGTGTAAACTGCCATGTGTTTAACACATATGAACTGTCAAAGGTCGGCCATTTGTTATTATGGATTCTTTAACAACGCAAGACCGCATTTTGGTCGTCCAAAAATATTACGAAACCGGACGATCTTTAAAAAGTACTTTTCGCAAACTTCGTGATGAATTTGGTCGACATAATCGTCCCACAGAGCGTGGCATTCGGTGGATTATCAATCGTTTTGAGAAAACTGGCTCAGTTGCAGGTCGTAGAACATCAACATGCCCGGTACGTACACGTGAATCAGTGGCCGCTGTGAGTGAAAGTGTTCAAGAACTGCCATCAGCTTCGATAAGACACCGGTCGCTAGGATTGGACATCAGGCAAACAACGTTATGGAGGATTTTGCATGTTGATCTCCACCTACACCAATACAAGATTCAACTAACTCAACAATTGAAGCCAGCGACCATCAGCAACGGCGTATTTTTGTTAATTGGATGCTTAAAAAAGGAGAGGGCTTTTCGTCTAAAATCATATTTTCAGACGAGGCACATTTTTACCTCAGTGTCCACGTAAATAAGCGAATCTGTAGGATTGGTGTTTCGTAAAATCCACACAAGATTCATGAACAACCTCTTCACGATCAAAAAGTAACTGTTTGGTGCGGATTATGGGCTGGTGGCATCATTGGACCGTTCTTTTTCGAGTATGAATTAGAAAAAGCCGTTACGTTCACCGCCGAACGTTATCGTGGTATGATAACGGATTTTTTATGGCCGAAATCGGAAGATATTGATGCCAACGACCTTTGGTTCCAGCAAGACGGTGCAACTTCGCACACAGCTCGCCAAACAATCCAGTTATTGGCCGAGAAATTACCGGATAGCATTATTTCGAGAAATTCTGACGTGAATTGGCCTCCAAGATCTTGCGACTTAACGCCACTGGACTATTTTCTCTGAGGAGTTTTGAAAAGTAAAGTGTACGCGACTGCCCCACGCACGATTCAAGACCTTACGCCCGCCAGTCACGATCCAACGCCGCAGTACAATTTTGTCGAAAGCGACAAAATCGAACTCAATTTGATCGTGTATTTTTATTGTCCAATCAAGTCGGTACGATTTGACCGCAGACAGAGAAGTTAGTCTGGAGCAGTATAATATACAACACTGCTGGTTGGATCGTTTATTTGATCGTGTGTGCGACGTGCGATTCCATTGTATGATTTCGGTTCGACAAACAGCAAAACACACGTAAAAACCACCTAAATTTGGCACATTTTAATAATATTTCTCGGTTTACGCATATTTATAGAAATGGCTTACAATGAGAATTTTATAAGAGAATTGTTTGAATTATATAAAGAGTAAGAATGCCTTTGAGAAATAAAATTGCCATATGCCGTTTAAGAAACCAATTTTTACACCACCATTTATGCTGCTTATTTTTCTTTTTACTTTTAGTAATAAAAAATGCATGATCCGCTAAAACTAGATTTTCATCTGCTACGTTTCAAATCAAAATTCATACTGCAAGATCGCTACATGTATGTCCTTATCCAGTTTTCGACAAAGTCGCACAGCAATCGCATTTCGGTTCGACAAACAGCAAAACACACGTAAAAACCACCTAAATGGCTTACAATGAGAATTTTATAAGAGAATTGTTTGAATTATATAAAGAGCAAGAATGCCTTTGGGAAATAAAATTGCCATATGCCGTTTAAGAAACCAATTTTTTCACCACCATTTATGCTGCTTATTTTTCTTTTTACTTTTAGTAATAAAAAATGCATGATCCGCTAAAACTAGATTTTCATCTGCTACGTTTCAAATCAAAATTCATACTGCAAGATCGCTACATGTATGTCCTTATCCAGTTTTCGACAAAGTCGCACAGCAATCGCATTCGACAAAATCGTACTGCGGCGTTGGATCGTGAGTGGCAGGATTTAAGCGCAACATTCGCCCCGAAATTGCGGCTGTGGACCCGCTAATACTGCATAAAGTCATCGAATGTTCGGATGATGGCATGTCAACGGAGCCGCGGTGGACTTAATATGTGCGATGTTATATTCCATAATAAATTTCAAAGACAGACCTACAATTGTCAATAAAGAGTTCGGTTTCTTACTCATAAGAAGTGTTTTTTAGATGACAAAAAGAAGGAACGGATGGAACACCCTATATTAACGATAATGGTTTTTGGGTGTTTGGGGCGCCTGTTTTGCTTACGTTATGTCAAGTGGCTAGAGTGAGGCAAAGAAGAGAGCCTAGCATGGTACATTAAGTACGGCACCCTAACGCTGGAAAGTCCGCCCCGAGTTACTATTAGTATTTACAATAACTTGAGCTTTCCACGCATTCTTCGGTCTATAACAAAACCGATCTCCCATTTCATTTGAAAAAATATTCAAACCGCCTTCAACTGCGAATTTTACGCTAAAACATCTTATCCATTAACCAATTTCATTACTCTGAATTTCAGCTTGTTAACTTGATCCCTTCTGAAAATAAGCAGGGGGGCGCTTTTTTGAAAAGCACTGTACATTGTTCGTACTGTACTTTTTTTGGAAGAATTTTTCAGTACTTTGCTTGTCTATCTGGTCTGAAGATGGACATTGAAAACATATCATTTACTAAATACGTTTCATGAATTCTGCTGAGATCGATAAACTGTAAATAAGATAAACTTTATTAATGTTACACAAGCTTATATTCAAACAGTAACATTTGTTCGCTGACGCACTCTGAATCCCCAGTGCCATCCATAACTATAAAAAAGAACGTACGATTTGACGCGTTGATATCGGCTGAAATTTGTTTGGAAAAAATGTGCTGCGCGCGTGCGATTGCTGGAACGAACAGGCCGTTCAGATGCGGTGGAAATCCTGAAAAATTACACTTATAGCTCCGGCCATATGTAAATCAAATTTGTGTTTACTTGTCGTCGATTTTGTAATGGACAAAAAAAGTCCGTTCGCTTCGATCAAACACTGATGCCTGCTTTCGAATTTATGTTTGGGGAGCGGTGTGAAGTGGATATTTAACGAACGGACAGAGGTGGCTCAGAGTAGAAGTGATCCGACACAGTTGGAACGTAAATACACGATGCAGAAACCAGAACTGTAATGTTTTACTTCCCGCGCTACTGGCGACGAAGGATTGTAATCGCCAAAATTTTCGAAAATAAGATATTATGTTTTTTGGACGTTATATGACACGCACATCACGAAAAAACATCATGTTTGTCGGTCTGCCTGTCGGCTAATCCTTGGCCCGTCTTTAACTTGGAAAGTGCCGCTTGGATTTGGATATAAACACGTAAGGTTACTACTATGCCAAGGACCGAAAAGCTAATTCTTGTAAATCTGTCCAATGCTGGCGGAGCCAGAGCCTGAAAAGGAAGTTATAAAAATCGTCCAGACTTCGTTTTTTGACGTTTCAGAGGCTCTTGAGCATTTTTGAAAACGGGTTTTAGGAGGGCGGTACTTCTTCGTACCTGGTAGACATATTTCACACATCATAGATTTTCCGGTCTCCATAAGTATCCTCGGATGACTGGCGCTGTACAATGTGCCACGGAACGGCATCTGACGCACCATGCGATCAGGTATTGGGGAGAGGTCACGTTGCCAAATAGACTTCTACAGGTAGAGTACTGAGTTAGAGATTGATTATGTAACCATTGTTAGCTACCAATATACAGGGTGTTAGGGAAATAATATTCGTAACTTCAAGAGGTGATTCCTTGCATTATGCTAAGCATTATAACTTATATCCGAAAATCAATCATTTTCGATGAAAGTGAGTCGTAGATAATCAAATTTTCTCAAACATTTGGCAACGCTGCAACGCAACCGCGATACGCTCGCACGACGACCGCAACTGATTAATCGAATTTTTTACGTTTGTATGATATTTTTGTTGAAAATATGCCTTGGAATATTGAATACTTTTACGCATTTTTGTGAGGCTAATATTTTTTATTTAATAACGCTTTCGGTACAGTTCATTTACTTAAAAAAAATGACAGGACTTACCGGTACGTGGCGATACATGCCACCAATTCCCACGATTATCAGTCACTTATTTGACACGATGCGATGCACGAAAAAAGAAAAAAAAAACAACATTCTTAAATCACATAAAGTTACAGTTGAATGTGTTAGTAATCACAATAAATGTTCAAAATGGTCGAACTCAATTTTCTCTAACTCGTTGAAAAATTCTAGGCATACTACGTATTTCATTAGCGGCGGCCACAATACGCTCCCTTAAATCAGTCTCATCCCTTGTTTCAGAGACGTAAACTAAATTTTTCATGAATCCTCAGAAGAAAAAAATCTAATGGATTAAGATTGGGGGATCTAGCCGGAAAGGCATTTGGACCATTTCTTCGTATCCACCTATTCCCATAGGTATTATTGAGATGTTCCACAACTACTGGACTAGCGTTTGCTGGAGCACCATCGTGCAACTACCACATATTCATTCTTGTTTGCAGTGGCATTTCTTAGAACAAAACGGGCAAATTGTCTCTTAGAAAAGCTAAGTAGCTCTTACCTCAACGATGTGGCAAAAAATGGTCCTATTAATTGGTCACCAATTATTCCAGCCCACAAATTAGGAACTGCAAATTTTTCTGTGCATTTGCATGGGGATTTTCGTCCGCCCAATTATGAAAATTGTGAATATTCCAAATTCCATTTCTTGTAAAACAAGACTCATCTGTTGACAACACGTTTGCTACAGAATTGTGATTTCTTTGGTGTTTACCCAAAAACCAATTACAAAAATTTGCTCTTCGTGGAAAGTCTTCAGGCGAAAGAGCTTGAACCCTGTGGACATGGGATGGGTACAATAACTGTTCTTTAAGGGTCCATTGTACAGTCCACTGTGACACCGACTTGACGAGCAATACTTCTCGTACTCCGTGTCGAATCCTCGTCAATTAAATTCAAAATTTGATCTTCGGTTTCCACTCCAACTTCATGAGGTCTTCCGCGATTGTTAAAGTTAGGCACTACGCCCCCGGTGTCCAGAAGTTTTTGGGATTCTTCTGCGAATGTTCTTCTAGCTGATAGCCTTCGATCAAGAAAACGTTCTTCATAATTGCGCCTAGCCTCTTCAGAATTGCAATGAGCCTCTCCATAAATAATAAATATATCGTGATACTCGCGTACCGAAAACATCTCTTTCGTATCAAAATGCACGCACTGAAACAGTAATACATACCTACTGAATAATAAAATGTGAGACAAACTATCAAATATTTTTTTCCCGATGTAGGCATTTATTTTTTTGCTTACCGACAAGATGTCGATCGCGGGCAACACGCGATGATACATGCAGTGCAGGCGGAGTACGACGTTGCCAGTTGTGTGAGAGATTTTGTTTGTCTGTTTTTCTTCGGAAAATTGTATTTAATTAGCAAGAAAATTATGTTGTTAGAGACAGTTAATTAATAAATAGATATATTGATACATTTTACGCTATTAGGCAATGAATTTAAATTATTAAGATGCAAAATTAATTTATTTTATGACTAAAAAGAAGTAAGTTCAGCATTTTCTTGCTCCGAAACGGTTGATTTTCGGACATAGGTTATAATGAACTTTTTTGCTTAGAATAATGCAAGGAATCACCTAATAAAGTTAGGAATATTATTTGCCTAACACCCTGTATAAGTAAGCAATCTAAACGTCCTATTATTTGATGGAACTCAGCAAAACAACCTTAATTATGTTTGTTACAAAGACCCGTATGGCAAACTGAATTCCATAAAGTTTCTGTGACCTTACCTGCAGCTCCTGAGATATTTTGATAGCTATCATTTCTTTACCAATATAATTCCTAAATCATTTGCAACCAGTAATTATCCTGATAACACCAGGAGCCAAAACAAACTGACTATACACAAGTTGCTGATCATCCCACAAAACCAGAAGGGTTAAAAGCGAAAATGTTCTTATTACCTCTGACGGGTGGTTGTGATGAAAATTGTATGTGAACATCCAAATATAGTATAGGACTGGAGCACTTGGGAGAAAAGTTTAAATAATGGCCAAGGCAAAACAAAGTACTCGGACGTAGCCAATTAATTTCGTCGTGTTTTCATACTAGCTGACTTTACATGTTGAACGGCTGATGTGGTCCTGCATTCTCATTCCTGCGATCAACGATAAAAATTAACCGAGGTATAGACCGACCAGCGTATGCAAACACGATAATTCAAGAAAGGGTAGACAGGAGGTGAAAGAAAATTGGGCAAAATCAGCGCTTCGTTCGGTCATTGTGTGAAGAGTGTTAGGGAAAGATAAAAAATATCATTCACGAATTTTCATCACACGTTTTCCCTGGCACATTTTTATGTAGCTACATTGTATTGGTATTCGTTTTATACTCGTATACAGTATTTTACAAGGACTGCACATCACAAGTAGGAATGCAGATGATGTTTCAGTGTTGTACGTTATTAACATCGGTCTTTTGGGGAAAAGGTCATCTGTTTGAAATGCTTAGTACTATTAAATGAACTGTAATACTGGTATAATAAAAGACTAAAAACTGAAATAATTTGTTGCAGACACATCAAACTTATTGATTACTAGCTCATTACGCTCATTTCTTTTACAGACAAAAAAGATCGATGTTTCGATACATCGATGTTTTCTGAGCGATGTTTTTTACACCAATGTTTTTTTCTGAAACGTCGAATTATTTATCGATACATCGCTGTTTACTTTTGCATCTTCACAAGGAGTGTAAATGGTAACCCATAAAATGATGATTGATGTGCGTGGTTTTATAAAGCAGGATTAGGCTACAGATCTCTTCCTGTATGATATACTCTGGCTGTGAAGTACTCGTGGAAACATACTGTACTGGTAGTCCTGCGCTTTCCAAAAAATGGAGGATGTGTTTGCTGAAAGATGGGTAATACATTCACCATTTTTGTTGCTGTTAAATCATTTATTACGAGCTTATTATAAGCCGCTTCAAATAATCTACAAGAGGCAAATATCCAAGAGATTGATTTATTTGAATTTGAAGCAAATTGTTCTGGTTATAGGAATAATCTTATATGCAGTTCCGATACAACAAAGATGCACTTTGCGCTTTCAAGACACAAGTAATGATTGGGGATTACTTCAATGGCGTCGAAATAATCGTCGAAAATACAATAATTTTTATTGTTGACTCTGTGAAACAGTCTCGGTTTTAATTTTCCTTCTCTTAAACTATCGTCACATTGTGTCCAAGGACTGTAAGCATGCTCACTCTACTATAGCAGCGCTCTGATTGTATTGACTTACTGCCTTACCCTATTTTGTGGATGCTACATGACATCTTCATCACGCATTTCCGTCGGTCTTTCTGTCCCTCTGTCAGTTTGTCTGTCTGTCTGTCTGCTAATCTTTGACCGTCTATAACTTGGAAGGTACCGCTCGGATTTTGTTGGAATTTTTAAAAAGGATTACCAATATTCCAAGGACGAAAAAGCATTGCAGGTTTTGACAAAACGATACAGTGTTGACGGAGCTACGGGTGAAAAAAATCAAAATCGCTAAAACTTTATTTCTTGACTTTCCAGTGATTCCTGCTCTTTTTTGTAGATTTTCGGAGGAGTAAAAGATTGGGAGGGGGGGTTGCAGGAAGGTACTAGGGTCTAATAGTATGAGTCTATTTAAATTCCTTCTGAGCGAGGCCAATTTGTGCCGTACATAATCTTTTATGTATCGATGACAGAGTTGTGTGGGATGTGCTGAGTCGACCTACTGTACATTTTTTCGATCAGCCGAATCGAATACAGCTAATGTAATGTTAAAAATGGGCGCTTGCATTTGGACAGTAGAAATGCCAATAGCCCGTGTTGAAAATAGTGTCATGTATACTATCTGAATCAACTCTGACATAAGGCCGTATAGTAGAATGAATGTCAGTGATAAAACTTATTGTTGATTTGGAAGAAATTAAAATTAACTATCAACTTTCTCATGTTCTGGTACCTTTACTATTGGCCCGGTATGGAAACCCGTATACGCCTGTATGACCTTGTATCACGACATGCAGTATTGTGAGTCTACTTGAGAAAAAGGTAATAAAAACAGGGGAGATAATGTATCGTTCATTCTTCGAAATATCTTCATATTAGCAGAAGTTAGAAAACAATATTAGCGGAATAGGGGGAACGTCTACTCGTTATGTTATATCAAAATAACTACAGCCGTAATGTTGTCAACGTATCTGATTATCTATATTCGATAAATTATGTATCCCTGACAGTAGCAATAGCGAGTTATTGACGACCTATTCTCAACGGTGCAGGTAAAAGATTTCTCGCGTAGATTTCCGCCCAAGATCAGCGCAAGCGGCTAGCGCACAACTTGGATTGAATTACTACATCCCCCTACCTCTAGGAAAATTTCAAAAATTTACCTAAAAACTTCATGAAAAGAAGTTTGGGCGATTTTTGTTTATTTCGTTTTTTGCCTTTTTTGCTGCCATTGGACCGATTCTCAAAAACTAGCTTGTTCGTCATTGGCCGAGCGGTACTTTCCAAGTTATAGACAGATGCAGCACTACCGGACAAGCATTTTTGGCGAATACGTCAGTAGCGTGGGAAGTAAAGAATCACCATGATAGCTGACGTATATCAATTCATTGAAAAGCGCTGTGGAAGTTTGTCATTCTACACCAATAACACAATAACCCTGAACGCGACGACAATGGCTCTCGTCCGAGAGTCTTAGACAGTGGAAATACCGATAGCCCATGTCAGTGATGGTCGGTCTAATTAGGGGGTTTACAGTAGCTGGGCTTCATTAAAAGTTTCGTAGCGCCACCGTGGCTGTACATACGGAAGCAGGCTTTTAAAAAGGAAAGTTGCCAAACAGCCTGCCGTTTTTGCTTGCTTGTTTTGCCGCTCTACGATCGGAGCTACCCGCATGCAGGAGCTTGTTTGGCGATTCTGTCTGGTCAAGGGAGAAAAAAGACACAATTGGGTCCGTCGCCGAAGGGAAACAATTTCCGACATCAGTTTAAGAAGGGTTGCTTTGACGAGCTCATCGTTAATTATATACACCACAGTGTAGGCGTGTGATTTTTGGCAGACAATTGCTAATTAAAAATAAAATGAATGCTGAGCTTGGTCATCAGGCTAAGATTCTTGTAGGGCTCTGTTTGGCTTCGGCTATTTACAATGCTCACGGAGAGAGGAGGCTATAGTTAGCTTCCAGCAGTTCAGATGAATGCATGAAGCTCAAGGCATGGCAAGACAAGGGAAGAATAGAACACATTGAAAATTTACAAAATCTATTAGCCAAAAACATTCCCATCACAATATGAATAAAGCTAACAATTATATTTATATTAAATGATAAATTCTTGGCTGAGATTGCAGTAACCTAGGCTCGCAGATCTCAAAAAGTCAGGCCCAATCGCAGATGTGGGCCAAAGGTAAGTAGGTGTCCAAAGCCAAAGCCATGGTTATATGTAAGCTTCAGTAAGCCAAGGGTAACGTATGGTTCCAATCCAAGATTAGGGTTGAAATCCAAAACCAAGATCTAAAACCTCATTAAGTGCCACAAGAAATGGCTCCGCTCACAAGGACCAAAAGGAAAGGGATCTAAAGGAATCTGAGAAAAGATTGGGTGCGTTAGAAGAACGTTTTATGACCTAGTCGTCTCCAAGTCTCGCGCTATCGAACAAAGAAACTATGATATTCTAGGTTATGATAGTGATTGTTTAATTAATCAAATCAAAGAAACTTAAAATAAAACGAGCCAGCAGCAGGTAAAGTCATCGTGAAAATTCGTTTGTACTATAGTTTCTTTAAAATTGGACGATTAAGATCTTTGTAAATTGTATCCGATGCACAATCTCTTCAAAGAAAGACTTGTTAAAAAGCCAGAACCAATATTCGCAGTACAGAAGCAAATAAAGCAATATAATTGTAATTATATATTATCAAATATATATCAAACTCACCATTTTTCATAATTCATCACACGTTTATATACTATATCTAGTACATTATGCTCTTTTTAATTCATGTTGTTAGAACAAAGAAGCAAGAGGTATGCGTTATTTGCATGGTGGTTCTGATGACAAAGAAAGAATTATAACTCGTAATGTCGGCAGATGAAGACTCCCAAGCTCAGGAATTTTACTAGAGATGGATAAGAAAAATAGATATGCATAGAAATGGGCGGAATGCTTGTATTTTATGAACTGTGGAACCGTTACACTGTTATATGGGTTAGAAACATGAACATTAAAAACGTAACCCAAAAACAAATTTGAAGCACTCGAAACGCGGATCCGCTAAAAACTTCTTGGTCTGCTTGAAAAAGTGGCAGAATACATGTCATGGTAGACAATTATTGAAATTTATGAACGCAAGAAAGGCAGCATACTTCGATCATCTACTTTATAAAAAAATACTCCCTCTTACACGTAATGATACTTGGCAGAAGGGGTAGGAGACGTAGGTAGAAAAAAGTAATATTTGCTAATAAACATTTTGCAGTAAACAAACCTAGGTGCTGAGCAAATAATTCATATGCATGGGCGCCCATTGGGAGGGCAAGGGGGGCACATGCCCTCCCCCCCTGGCTTCTGCTTCAAAGTGAAATATTCTAAATAAGATACCCAATCCTTGGGTAAGAAGTGGCGAGTGAGTTTTTTTTGCTCATCAAAACATCCCAACATAAAAGATATTATTTCTGCTACCATTTTGAATAGTTGCACACTCCCTACCCTCTCCTCCCCCATCTTCAATTGTCACCAAAGGGTTGGCTAAATCTCAGCATTTTTGTTCCTGCACACAACCTGTAAACCAAACATGCCCACCCCCTTAGATTTTGCTATATGGCCGCTCATGTTCATATGGCAAAAGCATTAAAAGCAGAGATCGCCAACCTTCGGTAAAGAAGATGATATTGTAATAGGACTAAGTGGATTGAATTACTGTAAAAAATAATTTTCAATAAATGAAGAATATTTGCCCTGCACCGTCCCCCCGTCGATTTAATAGGCGTTTGAAAAAGTGACTCAATAACGAATACAAGAATTACTAATTCTTATAGTTAAATCACTATGACTATAAAATCCCACATACAGCAATGAGGGTAATCGGCAATGTTAATTTATTGATTATACATATATCGTATTATTCGTATTAAAAATTGACATATCGTGTAACGGAAAGAATGGGAGGCCGAAATCTGGCAGGTAGAGCTAGGTCGCCGATGGAACATCGGTGTGAAACGGTCCCGAAACTATCCGTTAGAGAATAATTATCGATCAGTCGAACAGCCCTCATCTGAACAGCATCGAGCATGGATAATGTAGTCGGAGCGGCAGCACCCCAAACAGCAGGCTTACGTCTTATCTGGATCTTGTATTGAGTGATTAGGTCATGCGGAGAAAAATACTTCTTAGCCCTAAACGAATAGCCTAACTTTTCCCCAGCAGCAGCCGCTATTGACGAGATGTGTTCGTGCCAGGTCAACTCCTCGGTTACCTACGCACCGACAAGCCGAAATGAACGACTCTTTGAAACCATTAAGCAGTGATAAAAATATTTCTACACGCCACTGAGATCATATACGCACCGGGCCACAAGAACATTAGGTATGTGAGAAGGTAAAATTACACATCCGCCTGTCCATTCCTCCCTCTTTGCCTACCTCCATACCGTCACATTCGGCCGACGTTCTATCACAGACTTCTAACTCCTGTAACTAGAATTAGGAGTTGTCCTTCTCCTGACATTCCTTCAATAATAGTATTCATAGGTGTTTAAAATTTTAGTTGTGCCAGATTTCACCCAAATGAAGTATAAATCTAAGCACCCATACTAGAAAAAGTGATATGTTGTGATTCTGGGTATCTAGATACAATTTTACTCAAGTATTTCAGAGAATAATTATACATAACTGATAAAAAGAAGGCTCTCTAAAAGCAGCTAAGACAATCATTTAAATGGAAAAAGTATTAATATGTTCAACATCTTCCGCAACAACAAGCCTTGATCCATGGCCCACGCCCGAGGGTACAGAATGTATTGATTCATCCATATAGAGCCATGGGATATTTAGTTGCAGTATTCAGATACTACAAAAGAAATTATATTGGAAATAAATCCTTTAGAATAGTTTTGGGTTGCACGGGATGTAACCGACTACTCTAGTTATATATGTTAGCTCTGCAGTACGCTACTACCGCTGCCTTGATGCTTTTAACCGTCCCGTCACAATTATTTCGCGCCGACTAACTTTTATATAATTTTAACCCTTTTCTCATTCGTTTTCGTGCACGTTCGCGAGGCGGTGGCATCGTTGTTCTTTTGTCTGTGACGTAGCTCACTCCGAATATATAAAAGATATATATTAACACTCCCCAACTCTGTCTCTTCCTCTCTCTCTTTCTCCCCTATCCAAATGTTTGGTTTGCTGACTAGACTGACCACTAACGCTCATATCGCTCGTTGACAGTATTTCAAGAATTAGGTAAGCTATCATTCGCACACGGTGGAAGGTTAGATTACTTCCTCCACGATGTCTAGTAAGTTGACATAATATGCCTACTGGCTAGGAGGTATTCTAATCGCAAAAAAATCCAAATCGAGATATTATATTGTAATGTCCTCTAACTGAGACCTTGAATGGTGAATATATAACATCCCAAAATTAGGCAACCAGAGTTTCACCCATCATGTATCGCAGCTTGCCAAGCTTCAAAAGCGATTGCGTTTACGTGCGTGAACGCTTGCGGCACTATCTAAGGTAGACCGAGATTCAAGAATCGTCGAGACCCGTCTGGAAGCACCCCATGTATTAGCTTCGATGAAGAATCAAGTTTTTGCTAGAAAATGCTAGAGAGCATCAATTCACCACATAAATATCCGACCATATGACGGAAACAGTTAGTCGCGGTGGAGTCTACAGTCACAGTGGAGACAGTCAAACAACACGGAATGCAGTAATCCAGTCAAGTGGTTATAAATTCTCATAAGTTAGTATAAGTGTTATAAATTAGTGTTAAAGTAATAAATTAAACTTTGGACATTAAAAACATTGTTTTCGTTACAAGATTTTTTGTATGTTGCATGACGTGTAGATCTCGAAAAAGCTTGATATTCATTTCCGTCAATCCGCCTGTATGTCGGTCCGCTCATCGTTGACTCCTGTATAACTTGGAAAGTATCGCTGGCATTTTGATGAAATTTTCGCGGAAGGGACTACTGTTCCTAGGACGAAAAGCTTTTCAGTTTGTGAGAACCGGTTTAGTGGCAGCGATCTAGGGGTAATAACACGATAAAGGTAAATCGGTCAAATTTCGTGTTTAGACATTTTAGAGGCTCCTGATCATTTTCAGAAAAAAAAATGTACAGGTTAAATATTTGGGGTTCGGGTTGTAAGGGCTAGGAGAGTGTATATCTATTTTTGATGTCAGTATATTTATACTTTCCCAACCCTGGCAATTTTACGCACTCATTAGCCATATTTCACACAACAAAGGTTTTCTCTTACAGTTCTGGTGACTGTGCTGCCTTCTTCTATTCGTGATTGTCTGTGAGAGCGGTCCGTAGGACCTTTGCTCTTGGTTAAAGCCTTATAGTTAATAGGTCTGTCAGGACCGGTTGCCCAGATACCAAACAAGGTCGGGGAGAAAGAAGGGAAGAAGAAAGAAAGGAAGGAAGGAGGGAGAGCAAAGAAAAAAGAAGTGTATCAATTAGAGGGGTGCCTTGGCATTGCTAATTAGTATTCGGCAATTTTAAATTGATCCTAAAATTAATTTAGACATTGGTTGTTGAACAAAAATTATAATTTTGTTTGGACCTAAAGTCGCACAATTTAATTTTGTTCACAGTGCGAGTCGCGGCCTTGTGTGCTTGCGAACTTGCTCGACTGTGTGTCTACTGACCGCGCAACAAAGGTTTGCTATGCTACTCCGCCTGACTAGACTGTGTTACCCTTACTACAGCGGTACCGCTGTGGACGCTGCCGGGTCTGACACGTCGAGCGAGTTGATATGCGAAGAGGCAACGTTGCCAGATGGACGGTACTACCGGTAAGGCAGGGAAAGCATGTCTATGGACTAATTGTATAGACCTGTTTAACAGACTTGACCCGTTTAATACCTCTGCTGTATGTATATGTTTGTAACTAAATTCTTTCTCTGTTATGCTGAACTTAATTCTTTGTGGACTGATGACGGCGTTGCGTGAGATGTGCAGCGTCAACCTACTTGACGCCATTTTTTTGCCTCAAATCAAGACAGAACAACTCATTTGAAGAAGATGCTGTTTCAAACGAACAGTTTAAAATTTCCCGATAAAACGGACTATAGTTCCGATGACGTCACTCTTGTGAACTGCTGTTATTTCTTTACGACGGTGTCGCTGCCTGGTGGTAGCCATATCTCGGAGCAGCTCATCTTTAAACCCTGCCGCACTTTCAGTTTATCACCCTGTATACAAACTCAAAAATTCTCCCCAAAGATATTGAAAAGCTTTCGCTCAATCCTCTATTCTGAAACAAATGTGTGACATACACTGTGCATACTGCTGCAATTTTATTCGAGTAATTATTTTCTTTCTAAAAATGACCAGCTTATTAAACGACGCATATAATGGGCAATGTAATAAATATGCAATATATGCTTAACTAGGTGTAAAACTAGAGCTATTTATACAAGCATACATGTAGTGTGTGCAACTCATTATTTCATTTAATTTTTCCAAAATTTATGAGGCGTAAATATACTCATGGACGTACTCATATTAGTAATATGTACATACATATATACTGTATATACTTGCGTCTCTGGTTTAGTTTCACTGTATAATGTAGATATTGAATATTTTACCACAGGATGTGAAAGATTTGTGCACCCCAAATATTTAACGGCATAATGGCAAAGTATTCAATATTTTTATTTTCCCGTTTTGTCACTCGTTGTATATCTGAGTTACAAATACAAAAATATGTATTGTTGTGCAAAAGTATTATGGTTTCATACATTTTTGGAACTTTCTCTAAAACTACAACACGAACTTACGAGTAACACAGTGAATCTTGTGTAGAGAACTGTTTTCCAATGTCATTATGCTGTTTGCTCATCGATTTATGAAACTCGTGTTGGCTTTACCAATTCCTGGACTACGCATTAATAATATTAGTAGTAGTAGAAATAGTAGTAGTGGCTAACACGTTTACTGCAGTGTTCCATATTGGGAGATATTCTCCAAATATGGGGATTTTTACGACCCTTGGGATAAAATGTTCTGGGTGATGTTTTGGAGGAAAATAAAATCGTTGCGTATTTTTGGGGTATTTTATTCCATCATTAACTATAAAAAACTTCCAACTGTTAAATAACAATTTTATGTCGCACCCATGTCCACAAAACGTCTACGCTGACCCATATCTGCACCTTTATGTCAATTGTAGGTTGGCAAACATGTAACCATAGTCGTAGAACACAGTAAAACAGAATAATAAGTTGTGTACTGGCCAGTTCATTTAGCCTTCTTTATCTCACACGCGTGCTTCGGGAAAAACAACTACACGATTACTCGTGTTCTCAGCGATTTTCCATGGATTTGCTTGCTCGTCTTATATATTCACGGACCGCATGTCCCAATCCCGAAATGGCGAAGTGATAGCGAAATATCACGCTCACAACATGGGCAATCATGGCTCAAGAAAAAAGTTTGAAAAATAGTCTCAATTCGTCTATTGAAATATGATTTGGAGTTTTTTTCTAAGTCTGGGGAATTTTTGTGCTTGTTCTGGAAGAATTCTGTTTTATGCATCTGACAACCCTGGTTCACTCCCTTACCAGATACATAAGACTGGTATAGTGTTTTTCATTCCGATGAAGGCTACCTGTGTCATCTTTCACCCAACGATGAAAACAATATCTCCTAAGGTACAAGTCGTATTCATATGTTATGGGTGTAAACGTTATGATAGTCGTTATTTAAATGGGTGATAGAGGGGGTTAAAAGAAGCAAAAAGTTTCATATAACATGGGGGTCAAAACGGCATTGTTTTAGAGAAAAGCGACTTTAAAGTAAAATAAAATCTGACAACGCCGCAATGCCAGACGCAAATTACCACGGAAAGCAGTGTAAATAAAGATGGAGTTTGTTATTTTTGGCTCGTAGGTATTATTTCATTATTTGATAATGTACTCGTAAAATGCAAACAATTTAAAAAAACGGACTTACCACTAACTGTCGAACGTATTAAAAAAATCCATTTATAAATAAGGAACACAATCTTGATACATACATTGTTTTTCTTTTTAAAACTCACACTGCACTTTTTTGTATATAAAGAAGGTGTTCAAAATGTCGTCCTGCACTTTCCACACAAGCTTCACTACGACGAACCCAATTTATTCTTACTCGAAGTTGTCCATTTATTATTTCAGCAGCATTATTTTTTTTTGTGAAGTTGTGCTTTAGTTGTTATTGGACCAGCCCCATAAGCCATCCCTTTAACTTCTCCCCAATACCAGAAATCCATCGGATTGAGGTCAGGAGATCTTGCTGGCCATTTTCGATGATCAGGAGCATTTCGACCGATCCAGCGATTTGGATAATGTTCATTCAAATACTGAATGACGCTTCTAAAAATGTTTGGTGGTGCCCCGTCATCAAGAAACCACAAATTCTGTCTCGGTTGTAATGGCATGTTGTCTAAGGTCTGTTCCAAATGTTCTGGTAGGTTATTGGCTAGAAATCTAAGGTATCCTTCTCCTGACAACTTTGAGGGTAACTCGAAAGGGCCAATTACTTGATCGTCAAGAATACCCGCCCAAATATTTATTTTAAAACGTTGTTGGAAATGACCTTCACGAATGGTATGACGATTTTTTTGGGCCCACGTGTGAGTATTATGGAAATTTAATATCGCGTCTCGCGTAAAAGTACATTCGCCCGTCGCTAGAATGTTTTTAAAAAAATCCGGATTTTCAATGTTTTTGTGCAGAAACCACTGACAGAATGTTAGTCGGCGAGGATAGTCTTCTGGTAACAAGGCCTGCACTCGCTGTACATGGTAGCGATAAAGCAAATTTTCCCTTAGGATTCTATGGACTATGGTATACGATAGTCCTACGCGGCGGCTTAATTCCCGAGTGCTGATATCTGCATTGATTTCCACGATATTTAAAATTTATTTCTCCTGCTCTACAGTAACCTGTCTTTCACGAGTGCGAATATTAGTGGACTGAACACTTCCTGTATCTCGAAGTCTTTGGTACACTTGCACAAATGTCCTCCTGTCTGGGTGTACCTGATGGCGAAATCTGTCTCGATGAATTTGAGCTGCAAGATTTGAATTCTGACGAGCTTCACCGTAAACTAACAACATATCGGCGACCATTGTAAATAAACACGACGATGTACGCGAACAAAAACAAAACAACACGCCCGATGCTCGATAACTAACCAGTGTTAACGTTTGCGATCGATTGCCGGTTCGATAAGAGTCGACGCGCTGTTGTCATGTGTGTTTTAAATCTTTAATTTAATGAAACTTACTTACTTACTGACTACAAATTTTGACTTAACTTAGAAAAACTTAATGCTATTTATTTGTTAATTATCCAATTCACAAACGTTTTAGATTAGATTATAAAAATTAGTAAGAGTAAGGTGATTGTGGTCGATATAAAGCACTTAAAGTTGTAAACTATAAAGCCATTTGGACAAAAATCTATTGACTTTTGGGACCATGGGTCATATGAACTTTTTGACTTGTTTTGACCCCCCCTATTACCCATTTCAATAATGACGACTATAACGTTTACACCCTGTAGATACCTCGCAATGTACCCGATTTTTTAGCTTGGTTAAATATGCTCTGGATATCTATGACGGGCAACGCAATAACAGTACATTATCACCCCTATGTGTTACAGGATACGCTAAAATTTTCAATAGGGCCAAAAAATACCGCATTAATAAAAGGATTAAAATGCTGTAAGAAAACTGCTTTTGAAATTAAATTTGTTGCAGCAATTGTTATCATCCTACAATCAAGTTTGAAGAACAATTTTGTGGAATAGAGAAAGCCGACAAAAGTTATCTCGTTCTGTGCAGACTGCAAAAATAGCCCAGTAATGAACGTAGAATAAATGATACTAATAATATGGTTCCTTTTTACATACCTACAAATAAAGAGCAACGTTTGCCTCAGGCATTTCATTAACTCGTATTATTATTAAGAATCCATTCAACAAAATTCTCTATGATAAGTTTTCTCTATAATAAGTTTCGTCCTAACAAATTACAGCTCATTTTATTGGAAGATGCTTACCAGATAAATCTGACTTGTACCACACTATCGGTACCAAACACATGTGCAGGGTAAAGTCATTTGGGATATGGCATCAAAAAATGGTCCTGCAGTGAACGTGCTATTTATTGAATCAAACCTCCTAAAGCGATGCGATATACCTATTTGATCTTGCACCGATATGTGGCGTATTTGAATAAACAAACACAGTATCCCATCGAAATGTAACTTCCGGGGCTGCATTCAAACCCACAAGCCTTCTAGTCGTTGTGCTCAGCGCTGTTAAACATCAGACACAGAGTCCAAATTACAGTGTATCACCAATCTCAGAATTATTATATCGGTATCACTTTTGCCAGGTATGTGGGATCATTTAAAAATCATAATGTTTCGGTCAGTCATAATAAGGTATTCATTACTCCGCTATATTCACTGCAAGCATACTCTTTCTTATGGGGGCCGTAAGTTAACTGGAACTTGTATGCTAACCAGAAGTTAACTTTCAAAAAGAGTTTTTCAATATCAAATTTGTCCTAAAGTGGGAGTCAACTTCAACCAGAGGACCATGTAGCTGTAAAGTTGTGGCCAAACCGCAATGCCTAACCTAATGTGCTTGACAGTAACATAAATTGTCATGGATGACACGAGACACAAATACAGAATATCACGAAAGGTTTAGAACACGATAATTTCAGCATAAAAGCAGGGTTTCAGCACCCACGGTTTATTGATTGTTAACTACAACTTGAAAAACCAGTTCACAGACAACTGTTTCCAACTTCTAAGGCAAAGTTACCTGACTTGAAAGTTAACCAGAAATTGAAAAATCGGGCCTAATATTCATAACTTTTCGATTTCGATTCTCCGCATCCAAGCAAAACGGTGGAGAGGATTTGGGAATTAGATGAGCTCAGTTAGTCGAAAACAGAAAAATTCAGGAACTCAATCCAACAAAAGGTGTTAAAAGTACATTTTAATGAGGCCAATCTGAAGTTTCGCAAAAGCATAAAATGACGTTCAATAAAAACGGGGACGGTGGCTTTGGTTTAAGACCCGCTCTCACCTCTGCTATGAGAATTGCTACTGTTTTATTACGATGGGGTGGTAGAAAACGTATTTTGATTCACTACCTTATAAAAAAATTTAATAACCAATATTCTGTAGCTAACTAACGCTACTACTGAAGTTTCTGATCTATTTTGAGGTACAACATTACCTCAAAACCGTGTTACCATCTTAGTAATAGTGAACATATTAACTAGCACTAGAGTCGAAAATAAAATTTCTCCTTAACCGCTGGCCGTAGCACCACATACAACACGCCCAGCAACAACATAAGGAGATAACTATAGAGAAATCGCTATTATTACATCGATAGTTTTTTTCCGCCGTTCTAAAAAGCGAGAAAATGAGGAGGGAATATGCATTTCAACGAAAAACCTAATGATTGTTATGGAATGAAAGTATTATCAATGATAAAAAGGAATGACTTTTTCACATTGTGGTAGAAAGTATTGTGCTTTATGTAGACGAAATGTGGCCTGTGATGCCTGAGAAAACCTAGCAGAGACCAACAGAACGGACAAAATTTGCAATGAATGGAAGTTTCTTGTATAATCACGCGGACACGAGGTTGTCGGCACTCCAGTGGTATACCCAGGTTTACCGAATACCGAGTACCAATAGGCAAAAAGAATTTTAGAATGATCTCCGAGGGTAGAAAAAAAGAGAAAGGCCAGCTCTTACTTGGGAAACCTATATTAAGAATGCTATGGCTGAAGAGAATCTGCAGTGAGATGGATTGAAACGACTTAATGCTGGAATATCTCTCAAGTTTCACATGAATATTTCTATACTTGAAAGTTTCGAGTTCCTCATAAGTGGGTTCTTGAAGAGTCCATGTAAATAAGTTATTATCTCTGAAATAAAACAATAAAGCTTTGAAAAACGTGCCAATACGATACCTTAAACATAAAAGTAGGTCAAGCATTTCTGTAAACTGTTACGAAACGCAAGAACCCCCAAAAAGGAAACGTAATCTCGACACATCGAAGAACAACAGAACACCGGATGAACTTGAAAAATTGACGAGTCAAGTCAGGCCGCGTCGTAATATAGTGCCTATATTCATCCGTCTTTATACATATACAATAGGATCGTCTAGGAATGGTTCATTAAAACCAAAGAGTTGCTAATCACAGACTAAAATAGTTACAATTTGGAAAATGTATTTCTGAAATATATACTTGACCCTTCCAGGCAACAATCTTAGTAGCTAGAAGCAAAAGACTGTTAAAGTCACATTTAGTTTATATTGTTTCATCCTCATAAACCTTTGGGACCGGACTATTAACAGTTCTTAAGGCCCAACTTCTCAAAAACTTCCGCAGTAATATCTCCTGCGAAATACATACGTATATAAAGTACACCTGTATCTAAATTTCTCAAAGAGCCATTAGGGGTGTCATACCTACCTACTAACTATTATATTCTTTGTGATATATTCGGGCATAATTTAAAGTTGCCGGGTGTAATTTCGGCCTTATTTATGCGAAACTTGCTTTATTTAGATATATTTCAATTGTTTTGAATTGTAATTTCGTAGGGGAATGTCGTTTCCCTCTTGCAACGAGTGCTTGCCGGATGAGAATATGCTCAAAACTTTACCTGTTCTTAAATAATATTACCCCTAACAACTCACCGTTAAATTAGGATACGGAATGGGGATGCGTTAGGATGAGAAAAGTTGTAAAGTAGCACTCAGTGCATCATTGGTGATGTAGTATCATTAAAAGAAGCTGTATATTTGTATTCTGCTCGTAATATCTGGAAAAGCAGTATGTGAAGTTTTAGAGCAAAGCTGGGTTACACTGGATATACCCATATCTTTGACAGATGGCCGAGCAGCTGTTTATTCATTTGGAGTTTAATTGCAGCTATGTCAGCACTGATCAATTTTCAAAAGCCACAAGTATAAGATCCACAGTGCCCATATTTTCCTTTGTAATCGACGCGATGTACGTTTTTATTCAACTTTGTATACCCTTGTCTAGGACGCCATCTACAAAAGCGGTCCTTGCTTTCAAAAATAGAAATGTCAAGATTGCGTAGCTGTCTAGCACTTTGATTATGTGTAAAAGTAGTGTTATTTGGTATTTGCCAACTTTTAAGGACTTTTACTTTCTCGTGACCACACTATAGCTTTTGTATTGGAGGAGACCAAAATATGGTGAAACCGTAAAATCTATAAGTAATTTATTCCTTCCAAAATTTTCAAACCATTATCTAATTCACATGTTCCAAATTTAGGATGTTTCGAAATAAGAGGCGACTGGGATGCTCAGTTCAAAAATTCTGTGCAGGTTTCATCCTTTTTCTTGACAAAGTATGCGTACGATTTTTTCGTATGTGCTAGCCTAAAAATGTTTTTAACCTTTTTTAAGCTTTAATTCCAATTTAACTTCATATCAAGAAATAAGCGTAAATGTTCATTTTGTGATGGGTCCGATGTTATCTGAGTTTCTTCAAAGATGCAAAATAAAACTTTGCGAAATTTATATGGAGAAGTTAGCTAATACTATCTTCTAGCTCTTTAAGTGGTAAATAACGTTTATTGGCCATTTGTATAGACAAAATGACACTTCCTACAATATCCTTTGCGTGTGCTTTATGTAATGGCTATTGTAGGCTTAAATATATTTTTTATGTTATGTTGGCCAGTTAGCGAGTTCGAAAAAAATAATAATCATGAAAGGTCGCACTTATCATCCCCATAATTATTTGGGTCTATTTCCACACAAAAATTTAGATAAACACACAGCCCCTCACTGGGATAAATCTTTTTGACCTCGTATGCCTTGTTCAACTTCCGTATTGAGCCTCAACGGATGCGATCATTATCAAAATAGAAGTAAGATATTGAGGTCAATAGACGATTTAAACCGAGAATATCTTCTCACTAATAAATTGTGATTATAAATTATTAGGACAAAATATGCTGTCAAGAGTTTTTTACCTTCTACGCTGGCCTACTTACAGGTATACTTATCATAATTTCTTCCATTTTCAGTTGCACTGCACATTTTTTCCCTCATTCTATTTCGAATCTGGTTTTTAGGTGTTTGCATCTTGTTTTGAGCTTTAAAGTGCGAGCCTTGGTTGTGTGTTCAGGCTCGACTGTGTAGCTTACTGATTCACACAACAAAGGGTTGCCGTGCAGTTTTGCTTGACTCTGCTGCACCTGTTGTTTGATATACCAGGATTTTTCGAAAATTCTATAGTAACCATACTGAACATTTTAGTCCTCTGATATTGAATGTGGACCCAAACATAAGTCAAACCTGAACCGAATAACACATCTGCAACCCCTAATGAGTGTATGGCTCTACGCGAGAGATAATGTCCTTTGGATTTATTAAAACTCACATCACGTACCCTTTTGCTCTTTCCATATAATTCTTTTGTCACCTTCGTAAATCCGAAAGGGTCGGCGATGACCATTCGGCTTTTCCTATCAGAGAGACAAATAACTGATCCTTAAACGGAAATTTCGCGAACTCTTTGGCGACTATACTGTTAGGCTTCTGTGTAAAATATCCTTGAATCTTTTTCGTATCGGTCTTTACTAAAAGTACGTTAGTTCGACCTAAACCGTTGTACACGCCACCTCAAGATCCGAAGTGCTGGTAGGCAATTCTTGAAATTGGTAGCTAGTTTACTATGTGCCTTATTATGGTCGAAGCCCAAAATATTATTTCATTCGTTACCTTTACAACCTTCTTAGTAATATTATGCAACGTTAGTGGAATAATGATTAAAAAGGAAGATAAATTCATCTTTTTGTACAAATACTGTAATTTTAGTTCAAATGATGTGTTGCTTTGTGTTTTGTTGGATAGGGAATGGGTTGATATTTCTCAACAGTTATAAAATAGGACAGGCAAACATATTTATCAGCATTATCGATTTTTGTGTTTTTTGTTTTTTTTTTGAAAGTTTTGATTACACATTTTGTCAATGGAGACATGCATTATAAAAAGCACGAAGCACCAACTACAGATGGATATATATTTTTTATTTTTACCTAAAATCTCCTTCAAGCTAGTATATTTATAACTAATCCATTTGAACCTACACAAATTATACCGAGAATAGTTATGTCCGTAGATTAACAAGTTCCGCAAGAACATTATAACAGCAGTTATTGTGTAATGTTAATATAGGTGCCATTTAAATTCCATACGAGCACTTCCTATCCCGCCGATTTACTCCCAACCCTCTCCTCGTACAGTTATACCAGAGTCTGGATCTCTGAATCCGCGACACCGCCCTAATAAATACCCTTTTAATCCTCGCAGCTACTTTCTTTTAATACCTCGACGGCACATTAAAACAATATCATAATCCTGGTAACGGCACTTCCGCTGCTGTAATGTTAATCCCATCGCGAGCAACTTGGACCATATTCCTTCCTTCACTCCTACAAGGTCTGCAGTTTTGACTTCGGATTCAGCATATAGAAATGTTTTAGTCTGACAGTCATGTGAATTGCTCTTGAATGGGTATAGCATTAAACGTTCATACAGATTTATCGGTATCATTTCTTAATTTCAACACACCATCTATGAACTACTTTATCCAAGACCGCCACTCGTAAGGTGGTATTTTTTCAATATACTGGGTGTTAATAAAGCATGTAGACAAACTTTAACCATTGAATCCTTGGTCAATTTGAAGACGAAATTTCCATTTGAACATGGGTCCGCAACGACTTTGTTTTCAAGCTAGAGCATACTAGCACTAAAAGAAATGATGATATTGTTCTAAAAAATTATTAAAGAATGGAACATATTTTATTTTAATTAAGTATGCCCCGTGGTGAATATCACATGATTTACAGTTGTTTTTCAGACCCTCCACGTACGTAAATATGGATAATGTTATTCAGTATTTTTTTAAAAAGTAGCTGTCATTGATTTGTTTTTTCATCGCAATACTTTTAATATTTAAGCATAGTGCTTATCTAGACACCTATGACGTACCCGAAAATAATTGAATTAATTTATTTTCTCAAGTAATTCGTGGCCACTTTGAACATTTATTGTAAAAAAAACTATTCGATATTTCCTATTGTTGTCGCTCTATTCGAATGTTACTGTTCACAACCATTGATCTTCTAAATAAATTTCTTTTCCAAAAATACAGGATAATACTATTTTCATCCATGTTCATATTGGGTCTCAGCAACTTGTAAAACATGTAAAATGTATCATAGGTTATACCAACTGTTCAATAAATACGTTTTATTATTCATAGAAATATTAGGAACATTATTCGTATTTCTTTAGTGATAGCTCGAAAAGAAAGCCGTTACGGACCCATGTTCAATTACAAAATGGTGATTTGTCGTTTCCATGGTAACCTCTATGATATGAGTATCTAATTAAACTCCTTGATGAGTATCTAATTAAACTGCTTGAGTGATACAATAAGTAAAGTAACGTCATTCCAAATTCAATATGGCAGCCGCCACAAAATGGCGATTTATACGTTCTTTAGTTTTTAGCCAGTTAACCTTGACCAACTGAGCTAAAGCTTCTTATACACGTTTATCTCTCATGACAGTAAATTAATGTATCCCCATTTTGAATCTAATATCGCGGATGCTGCAAAATGGCGATTTATCATTTCCGTAAGACCACCTGTAATATGGGTAACAACTGAAAGGGTTTTATAAGATAAATACTGTCAGCGAGGTGTACAATGAACTAACAGTTGTACCATAAATGACTCTGTGAGATAGGCGTCGTCGTCTTCCACCTATCTAGAAGGCAAGCTCCAAAGTCAAACCGGGACTAAGTTTCCGACATAATTGGTATGATTCAAACCGAAATAAGCCTCGGAAATTCACACATCTAAGTTAAGCTGAGAGAGGCCGTTATAAAAGGTTATTTGACATAAATACTAAATGGTAGAACGTAAATAAAATAAAGAAATACATTTTGAAAAACAAACTTTAATTCAGTTATCCGATTGGAAATATGCTGTTTTATACTTCTTAAACTTCAAACAATATCTAGTGATATCGTGAATCTCCTCGGTCTTAAGTTTTCACATAAAAGCGTATTTTACCCTCTTTTCCTGTTGATGTTAACGCGTAACATCTTTTATTTGAATACTAGAGATGAAGAAACTCCACAACTATTTAACAGTCAAGAAGTATCTAACGGCATATTTCCAATGGGGAAAAATATTTCTGAAATTCTGACTCGTGTTAACAGCTGAAGAAAGCTTGTTTTTAAAAATGTATTTTTTATCTTTACAATAGTATGTCTAAGAGTCTGAGCGTTCTCCAATAAAATATTACATAGCTAAGTTTAGAATTTGGATATTAAAAGTTTTCCATGTTTAGTTTATGGCAATATTCAACAATGAGGTACTGTTTGAAAAATTACGAAATGTGTGCATTCCACTTTCTACGCAATCTGGCGAGGAAGTATTGTAATGGCGAAAAATTTCGGAATTATTTTTTGGATGTGAGATATTATCTTTTTTGGAGGTTATATGACATGTACATCACGAAAAACCATGTTACTCATTTCCGTAATTCTGTGTATCTGACGGTCCTTGACCCCGTTATAATTTGGAAAGTAGCAGTCGGATTTTGATGAAACTTTGAATATGCCAAAGCTAAGAGAGTAATTTCAAAAATCAGGTTCGAAACGCTTGATTTGCCGCGCGTGGTGCTAGACGAGATCTGGCAACAGCGTCGTATTTGTGGGCTCCCCCACCACCAAGCCAAATAAGAAGCGCCTATTGGCGACGCCCAGTACGGGCCTGACAGCCATGCGCAATCGCATCGCCGTAACCGCCTGGTGGGAAATTCGTGCGGTCATCCGATTTTTGCACGCAAAAACGTTACCATCCATAAAGATTCATCGCCCGTCGAGGGAAGTATATGGGAAACGTGTATAAGCATTCAACATGTCTTCAAATGTGAAGAGAGTTCTTTTTTTCTTGTTTCCCGTGCCACAATATCCTGACAAACAATTTCTGGGGCTTGAATTTATAGGAACGGTTTGTTCGATTTTTGTCCACACTATTTTTGAATCACGCTGTATCTAACTACATACTGATATACACCGATACTAAACGTACTTCTCTTACAACCTCCTGTGCTCCTTTAGGTTTAGTTGTGCGGCATGCCGTGCCGTTTCCGCCATTGCCAAAACTTAATCCCCGCAATAATTTTATTGCTTTTTTATGGTAATCTGTGCTCCGGGAATCTTAAAGCCACAAGCACACCACCAACTCTATAATTCTGCGCGCATTATAAACCTATGTGTTCTTAATTGCGAAGGATGCCGCCGTCTTTGAATATTCATTCGCGGAAATCCAAACGATGGCGGGAAAACTCACATTTTCACAACGTCCAACCACAGATCCGTATTGATCTTGTATACTCGGCTAAAGAATGCTATGACCGGGCAAGTTATATATATATATAGAGAGAGAGAGAGAGTGAGAGAGAAAACATGATCTTGCGGAGAAAGAGTAAAAATAGTAAAATAATGGGCAAAATCCGCAAAAAGAAGGAAAGTGGATTCGAGCAGAAAATAGGATAGGTAACCCGAGCAATACGTATTTTTGCTTGTTGACTTCATCAGGCCCGAAATGAGTGCACATTTGCAACCGCAAAGGTAGATACACATGCCCATACATCCGGATACGAGTGTAACCTGAGGAAACAAAGATGGAGAGGGAAAAAGATGACACAAGAAGTCCCCAAAAAGAGCCAACCTACACATTGTAGTATTAAATGGCTAAAAGGCCTCGAATTTTTAAGGCGACATCTAACCACGCGCCCTGTTATAGCCACTTGCAGTGGTACTTCAAGCCCAAAGGATCTACAAACAGAAAATGATCATGCGGAGAAAGATATATAACAAAAAATAGGGAAATGATAGGCAAAATTTGCAAAAAATATATATATATATAAGTTTTCAAATGAATACCCTGTATATATGTATACAGGGTGTTCATTTGAAAACTTCCCATCACGGATTTATCGAAAACCACTGATTAAAATAAAAAATGTCGAGACACGGCAAAAGATTTGTCAAGGGTGACAACTTTTTAACTAAAAGCTACTTCACCCCCTTCCACCCTCTGCCACCGTGTCATCCCCTTAAAAATTTTAAATGACAGGGTATCGAGTAATAGCTTTTTGAAAAGTCTTTCGAAGTCCTTTATTTTGACGTTTCATTTTTCAAAATCGGTTGATTCGTTTTCAAGAAAATTGGAAAAATCTTTATTCAATTTAATTTGTTCAGATAGAAAACAAAAACACACTAAAATATCACTTTTTATTTCAATAAGTGTTCCAAATGTTGCCCGTTATTGGCTAAACAATGATATAGGCCGTGTTCAAATTCCTGACGGACATTTTCAAAAACATGTTGTGGGATATCATGTCAGCTTTCGATGATGCGTTGACGAAGTTCATCAAAACTTTCAGGTTGTGGAGTAAAACAATAGATTCGAAATGGCCCCATAGAAAAAATTCTAATGGCATCAAATCAGGAGATCTAGCAGGCCATTCTATAGGCGCTCTTCGCCGTATCCATTTATCTGGAAGCTCGTCGTCTAGCTATTGCCGAACCGGAAGAACACAGTGAGGAGGAGCGCCATCTTGCTGAAAATGTATTTCAGCCTCAGCAAGTATAGTATAGGGTTTCCGATCTCTTCGATTTAGTTTTCAATGGTCTCAGTGATAAGCGGATTAATGGTATTTTCCAACATATCCAAATAAATGTAACCACTCAAATTTGCATCAATAAACAATGGCCTAATCACTTTGTTTCCTAAAATGTCTGCTCATACATTAATTTTTTGGGGTTCTAGGTATACCCTTCTAAAAAAACATGAGGATTTTCATTGCTCCAATACCTGCAGTTATGCTTATTAACAAATGCATTTAGATAAAATGTGCATTCATCACTGAAGCAGATATTCTTTACAGGAATGGTATTATCATTAATCGCGGCAGTCATTTGTTCACAAAACTCAACTCGCCTATCGAAATCATCTTCGCTTAAGTCTTGCAATATTTTCATTTTGAATGGATGAAATTTATGGAGTTTGGTAACTCTGTGTACAGAGTCTAATGAACTACCAGTCGCTGCAACAATTTTGCATAATGAAGTATTAGGATTTATTCCAAAAGACCCAAAACTTCAACTTAACCGGCTTCATCCAAGAGTCTCTCATGATCACGTTTTTCATTTGCAATCTGTTGCAGTTTGAGTAAATTTAGTAACAAAATCCAAACCATACATTTGCGAAGTTATCTTCTCCGGATGTCTGGCGTTAAACGTGACGGTAGTTTTCCGAGCACATTGATTTTGGGCACCATAAATTAGAATCGTTTCCACTCTTTCGGCTAGTGTGTAAACCATTTTGGAAGTAAAATCTGAATCAATAAACCAATTTTCACTATCCCAAGATTGTCAAAAACGTAACTGACAGCAAATTAAATTCTTTCCCTTAGCAACAAATAACTAAACAGGTATAACAATAAATACAGTTCACCCAGGATATCTGTGTTGATGAAAAGAATGAAAAAAAAATTCGGGTTGTTAGTTGGTTGTTGAATTGCTGTTTATGTTGGTGTTTTCTGTTTTCAATTATAAACGAATTATAGATTTGGCAAACCCTAACGGGCAACATTTTGAACACTCATTGACATAAAAAGTGATATTTTCGTGTGTTTTTGTTTTTTGTCTGAACAAATTAAGATAAAAGATTTTTCTAATTTTATCGCAAACGAATCGACTGATTTTAAAAAATCAAACGTCAAAATAAAGGACTTCCGAAAGACCTTTTAAACAAGCTATTACTCGATACCCCTTGTCATTTAAAATTTTTGAGGGAATGACCCTTTACAAAAGAACGGAAGTGCTCTTTTAGGAAGGACTTGTTTGTATTCTATGTTTTCATAAAAGCCATGGTAGGAATCTCAACATGACATTGTCATCTAAACTTAGATATGAGGCTATTGAGGGAACTTCAGAGCATCATTTGTGTCACTGTAAGCCTGATAAGGCTGAGGTTTATATTTTCGGGATCAAGGATCCAAAAGCGAAATTCTTTATGCAGACCACTGTGTCAAGGCATAGTCAAAGCTTTGGAGTCTGATCACAACCTTACTGTGTCCGACAGTGTTTGAAGGGTATGAAAGAACCTCGGTTTGCTGAAGCATTTGAAGAGAACATTTGTTTAAATAAAACTTACTTCCTTTTGCTCGTTTATATTTAGTTGTCTATGCGTAGATTTTTTTTAATATCAGCAATGTTTGTTTCAACTATTATATGGAGTGGAATTGTTGTAGACTCTCTATTTGTTTTGATATAGTGATTTTTGTGAGATATTTCTTTTTTTAAGTGTTTCTAAAGTCTCTGAACATTTTGGGGAGTAGTTAAAGATCTGGTTTAGAATGAGTAAAAAGGTAAAAAGAGATATAGCTCTTACAATTAAGAAATGGACCTTAGTTCAAATAGATGTGTCTTAGAAACATATCCTCAATTCAAGATACCAAGTGCGTTTTTTTGTGACTGCTAGTCTCTTATTGGTTACTTCTACTATTTGATGCACTTAGTACATATGTATAACTTGCTTTGAACAAATAATACTAGCTTAGTGCTTCATTTTTGCACAACACTTCTTGTACTGCTAGCCTGTCAGGCTATACAAATTCTAGGCTATAAACCAAACATATCTATCGAATAATTGATGAAGCAAGACTTTATTATCCTATTAAATTGTTTTGATTTGCAACGAAAACGTCGGCTCCATTTGTATTGGAAACCGAAAATACGTGAGTATTTTAAACTAACTGTAATGTGGAATAATCTTATTGAAGTTGGACTAAGAGCATAGCAGTTTTTAATTTTTAGTCAAGGTTGAATAGTGAAGGGTTGAATTGAACAAAATAAACAATAAATATTATCGGCAATGCGAATACATTTCCAACTGTTTTCTATCCTCATGTCATGAAAATGAAGTGGTGTAAATAACTAAATTCCCATGAGATTTTTGTCATCTCCATTGGTAAGCGCACCTAAGAAATGTGTTTTAGGTACAATATATAAATTTGACTTCAATATTTTGTTGAAACATCTCTTGATGAAAATCTCTTATTGGAAGTTTCAACGCATGGAGAAACACCTGATGCAATTAACTCTCCTCAATACGCCCCTGGTGGTGGCAATTATTGTTATACTTGTATACGGGGGACGAATTTAAATAAATACACGATAATCTTTTTTATTGCCGCGATAAGTCATAAGACGAGCAGCCATTAAGGCAGTTTGGGAGCGGATGGCGGAGTATAGATACTCCAGAGAAGAATATTTGATTGTAATTACACACCATCCCTTCGTCTTAAGTGCTTTGCAAGCGAAGAAATAAGTAATGGGATACCATTCTTTTGAGACATGATCGAAAACAACGAAATACGAATATGTACGACAGGTCTGGGCATGCTATCAAGTAAGAATAATGATGCACTTTCGCTTAAAATCTGATAATTTACAATTCTTTATACATAGAATTAGTAAAATTGTCCACTGTTACTACAGAGTGGAACAAATATTTCCAGCGGTCCTTTAGATCCATCCAAACTGTTTTACGTCTTAAAGATCCACATCACTAACGTATCACGTTTGTTTTCGAAGAGTTTTCTTACAATCTAACCAGGATATTTAGTGCTTTTAAGAAAATAATTGTATAGACATATTTTGCAATGTGATTTTTATTCTTAAAGGTAAATGAAAAATAAACTCATCTAGAGAGACGAAAAAGCTCTTTTAATGTTCGGAGAATTAGTATTTTGCAAATGGTCTTCTAAAGAGTTTTAAAGCAAGAAAAATAAAACCTTATATGTTTTGCGTTCAAATTAAAGAACGTAATTTCGTTAAAGAATATAATTCCGTAATAAAAACAGCATGTACAATGTTTTCTAACAGTGCATTATTAGACAAGATATCTTGAACAATTTTACTAAGTACGCCACTGGCGAGGAAGTTTGCGAAAATTTTTGAAAATGAGCTATTATGTTTTTTTATGTTGTATGACATGTACATCACGAAAAACCATGACACTCATTTTTGTCTGTCTGTCAGCTAATCCTTGACCCTGCTATAGCTTGGAAAGTAACACTAGGATTTTGATAATTTTTTTTACACATCTTGGAAGGATATATCCGCATGTAAGTAATAAAACAGTCAAACATTTAGAAAATGTCAAAATCTGTCAATTTGTTTGAGTGAAATTTCCCATATTTTACTGCATATTTAGATAGATTCTCCCGGAAGATGATTATTATAACATTCTATAACCTTTTTATGATTATTTGTTGAGTTACAGGCGATGTATGTACAAAACCGCTCAAATTTGTCAGCCCACCAGTCCACAATTGTGGACTAAAGTACGCATAACAATCTTCAAAATGAGGTATAACGAGACCCATACCTATATCACTCAAAAATTGTTCAAAATGGCGCCCAAACAAGTGTGGTACCAAATCGTCCATTTTCGTAGTCGCATTCCGTCAATTGTTTGAAGGTGTACCAACTAGAGGAAAAGTATGCTTGCCGACCCCATGACATCGGGTACCACAAGCGTTACATCTTGCTATCTTGCAGGATGATTTGCTTGACTAGCAAAACGTACAATTAGCATGAGTATCTATGCCAGCCTTTAGATGCGTGAAATGAAGGAAGGTAAAGATGCCCATTAACCCTTTGAATATATCAGGTAAAAAGTCGTAAAGCCTAATAGAGGCATCACGACGATGATATTCAAAATGTGTAAGTCGTGAGGTGAGCCGCGAGAGAGCGAACGAACGGTCTAAATGAAACGTAGGGAGCATTAAAAAGTTAGCGGCTAATGGAAAGGCGGACCGGGGGGGTTGCGGGGGTGTCGGGAGGTGAGAACAGAAGACAGACATTAGAATTAACACGGCAGAAATGATTATTTAGTGGCGAAGCAGGGATGACAGTCGCTGGTAGTCTCGCCTTTGCTTGCGGCGGCGAGGCGCTCTTAATGGCCATTCGCAAAAATGCGGCCGCGGTATGGTAATCCGCCTCCGCGGACGGAAAAGGGGGCGTGGTCAGAGATTTACTGCCACTTCTGTCAACAGACATTTTCCAAGAATGAAAAGGACCATTTTTATACAGCAGGGTGTATCAAGAGAAGGTACACTTCGTGGATTACCTAAGAGTAGTAGTATCGTACGCGATGATATAACCAAAATTTTGCAGTCAGCCTTGGACTATTACTCTTTTATAAAAAAAACTTATCTATGAGTCCTTGGTTTCGGACTGGCCAATAGATAGCTAGACATTATGCCAAGGATCCGCGCGTTTCACTCTTAGGTGACTCTGCATGTGCCGAGACGGTGTTGCCAAACTGACATAAAATGTTTAGAAAACGCTACATTTATTCGGTGCAAAATGGAGTTCAATCCTGTCCGCAGTTTCTGATGGTTACGTGAAAGAGTAAACAAGGCCAGGATGTCTAGCAACTATATCAAATATACCGACGCTTGGTCAAATAAGCAATTTAAGGTTAGAAAAAATGTTAATTCCAAGCTGACTTTTCTCTTTAGTTACTAAACTATATGTAATATTCCGCTCTGTGAGATAAATAGCTATGTGATAACTGGTTTTGAGAATAACTTATGTTTGCATGACGCGAAGAGCACTCGCGAAAAGTGACTTATAACTTTGTTGGTAAATATTTCCACCATTAATCAGTGTCCAAACAAAAGTGAATTTGAACGAAAAATGGTTTCAACAGTGATGGACAATGAATTCATATAAAAAGGTTTATCTGTCTGGCAACACCGCGTTTATCTCTGACCATATAAGAACAGTACGTCTTTACACACCATCAGCTATTTTTGGTAACATCTATATTCTCTCTAATTCATTCGCCTTGACTATCAATCTTCTGTTGCTCTAACTACTCTTTGCCAGGACTCTGCAAGAGTATTTCCTCGTATTGGCACCTATTACAGTTAGTTACGCCACAACTGAAGTTAAATATAATGAAAAAAATATCTTTATACAAGATATGAGACGGTTTGTAAAAATGGACGAAAAACTGGACTCGGTGGAATTTTAACCCACTTTTCCAATAGTTGTCATTTTTTTGTGGTTGGCAAAGTTGGTAAAATAATAAGGCTGAACTATACTTTAGGGCATATCGCAAATATATCATTTCTTATTTTAAAATAAAAGATTAGGATGTAACTTGCACGAAAATATCATTTTTTCTTTAACGGACCCTCTGCTTGCTATTTGATAGGTCTTCGAAGTTGCATTTTTTGTGGTAATACTGTGGTATAGAATACGGCCTTATAAGTTGTTTTTTCTTGTTTACACAAAAAATTCCTCAAAATTATATGAATATAACATACACTAAATTACTGTGACATTGTTCATCACAATAATGCAATTTTGCATTATTTTAATGATGAAAATAGTTCATTGTTAAGTTAGTCATTTCTTTTATTTCAGATACATATTCCCATCGCTTCACCACTATCATACTTTCTCCATCTAGTTGCTATGTTGAGAAATCCTGGATAGTAATATACCTTAATTTGGTTTGTATACTAGTGCAAAAATGTGCAATCGGCGCAGGATTGTCATGAAAATGCGGTTTGGAGGTGTGGCCGGCAGGTTTTACTGAATTAAATCCACCTCGTGCCCTACGATAGCGTTAGCTAAAGACACTTTTTTGAAGAATGCCTTATGCCCTTCACAAAAGTACTTCGATTAATGTTTTTCCTATATTATAGTTATAATCTATTTACTTTTTGTATGTATGTACTTAAACAATTATTTAAAGTGAAGCTCATGTCACAAAATATACCTAATTGAATGTGATATATATGAGAAATAACTGTAAAAGTAGCTATTGCCAGTCATTAAATAATGAAAACATATCAAAGAACATTGCAAGTTTTTTGATGATTTGATGAATTGACCGTTGATCTTTATTTAACTATAATGTTGGACGGTAATATGTTGGGTGGACCTGGCGAGGTGGTCCAAATCGACGAATCGTATTTTTATATGCAATGACCGCTGGTGCCTTTTGTATTTTTTTTTTTAGACACATACTGTTCAAAATGTTCATCTAGTTTTCGCTAAATATTGGGACAACTTCTCATAAAGCAAGCCATTTACAATAAATTAAGACTTTTAATTTGCAAATAATCTCATTTTTTATTACTATTTCTCCCAAAAAATGTACAACTTGGCAACAATGGACATCCTTTATCTTATATGTTAAGAAATAAACGTTATAAGATGTCCATTGAGAATTGTTTGTACTTTCAAATATTTCTTATAAATGCAAAAACTTTAATCACATTAAAATACGCGAAAAAAATGGTTAAGGAATTTCAAGAAGTTATGAAAAATCACAACACAACACCTCTACACAGCTTACCAAGTAAATTCCATCATTTACGTATGTATTTTGAACTGTTATTTCAGCTAATAAGCTAATGTGTAATAACATGGCTGGTTTTGAACCTTTTTTGCAAAAAAACAACAATTTTCTACAGTTTCACATCTATTTTCCTTAGTACTATACAGTGTATGTTATATTCTTATAATTTAGAGCATCCTTGTGTGCAAAAAGCAAAAAAATACAGCGTATAAAACAGTATTCTATTCTATTCTCCAACAAAAATGCAACCTTGAAGTTCTATAAAATAGCAACCAGAGGGTTCCTTAAAGAAAAAATGATATTTTCGTAAAAGTTACATTCTAATCTTTCAGTTCAGTTCAGAAATGAAGTATTTGCGATGTGCGCTAAAATATAGTCTCACCAATAATAATGTTGGAGGAATTTGTTGAGCTTATATTTGAGTAACAACAAAGCTTGTCATAAAAAATATTCAAAAATGGCGGCGACGCAGCCAGTCTCGCGAGGCACATAGAATTTGAGGTGCTCTGCAACATGCTGCAAATTTGGATCTAGAGGAACAAAAAAAACACTTAATGTACATATATAAAGGATCTTAAAAATATTAATTTTTGTGGTGTTAGTAAGTATTTGGGTCAAGTTCAATTTTCGACAAAAAAAGGTAATCATTTGTTAATTAATAATGATTAAATTGAATTCTCGAAAACACCTCCGAATTTATCATCAAAATGTTATTTTTAAGTTATTTTCAAAGCATAAGAGTATTTTTTATGTTGACTTGTTCAACTTATTGTGAAATTACACGTTTAACGTGCATATTTCTTATAACGCGTACTTTTAATCTGAAAAATATTGATCCCTTTCTCGCCCGGATCACTATCGAACGCCATCTCAGCTGATTCTGAGAAAGGGTTGCGGTCACCAAACCTCGTTGATTTTTTGCTAAGTAAAAATCTCCCCTGCAGGGTCAGACCTCAGGCAGGAAACGCCAAATTTTTGATAGGGTCGGTCTCAAAAGATTTATTGACTTTGACTGCTGCGGTTGTTCGCGTATGAGGGGTGTGAGTATGTGTAGGCTTAAAACAAAGGGGTGTTTTTTATTTTACGGTCAAGATACAATCGATATGAATGCAAATACGGAAAAAGGAAGGGTTACCCTTTCCAACATTTCGTTTGAACTAGTCGTCAAGGTTGATTTGGGTTTTATTCATTTCACGTCACACACCAATTGGCAAGTAAGTATTGTGGTCGCGAAATATTACGAAACCGAGATATGTTTTGTTTGACGTTACATATGACGACACACATCACAGAAAACACTGTCATCAACTCTATCGTCTGTCGGGCAATCTTTACCCCATGTAACTCGGAAAACTCAGATATGGATGAATTGTTGAAACACCGGTTTTCAAAATGCGTATAGTGGTGATGGACTTTCGAGCATAGGACACTATCTGGAAGGCTATTAAAAAACTAAAAATTCATTTCAACTTTAGTGCTTAGCCGAAATTTTTAAACTAGAGGGGAGAATGGATTTATAACAAAGTATAGGAAGTACTGCGTCAATGTACTTGTCACGTATTTTTTTTTTTTCTATATCTGGCGCCTACTACTTCCTTGATGATTCGAACTAAAGACAAATGATTTTATTAAAGTTTCTTTATCATCGAGAGCTTGTTTTCTGTTCTACGTTCTAACGAATGATACGTTAAGAAGATTCAATGTGAAACCCAGAAACAACCCATAAAAAACTAGTGAAAGACACCCGAAGTGACAATGCTTTAATATTTGTATTCCTAGTTTCAATTATTGGTCGGAAAAAGGATAATGCAAAAAATTATCTCGAAATCCTGGTACGTTTTCTGATTTAGATTCTATGCATCGAATTTCCTTGAGGTGATCTCATCAACTTATCACTATTAAACTTCCAAGATTTGGAATATTTTAGAAGTTGGTAGATAAACTGTATCTCAATACAAAATCACCCCAGTGTTTTTGAGAAACTCGTCAGTCACACTAGAGGAAGCTTGGATTCTTCATGTACTTCGTAATAATAAATTGATGATATTTTCAAAACGACGATTTAGCATTTTATCTCCAATACAAGGTTGTCTTTCGGAAATCGTCAACTGGTAATATATTCAAACATCCGCATCTGAAGATGGCTCAAGGATGATTGAAAAAAAACACTTTTAGTAAACAACAAAAAAGAAGCTACAGCTTCTCTTGACTGAACTATAGCAAGGAAGGGTTGCCCTTTCGACCACCCTTAAAATTCGCGGTGCGGTTTTCAAGAGACTAGGTTCTTTTGTTGGGGCGGGCGTATTCATCGGATCCGCTGGACTGGGGCTGGGGGATGGGGGAAGAGACTTTTTGGTTAATTTAGTGAGCTTTGTATTTCACCGGACACCGGTCACGGTGCGCCTTTTTAAAATTCAGGACGCGCTCGTACAACCGGTCAATTCCATTGCTTTATGCCACAGAGGTTCTGGAAAGATTTAGAGGTGGAGACGGTGTGGGGACTGATACATATACGGGATGTTTCCTGGAGCTAGTCACGAAAGGGGGTAGCCGGAATTCCTGTTTTGAAGACCATAAAAATGATCCAATAAGGAAATCTTTTGCGGAGCAAAAACTGACAATAGGCTCCTGTTTAAGCTTTAGAAGGGTAGGGTTCCTCTAAAACAGGCAGTAGTAGTAGTAGTAGTAGTAGTAGTAGGACACCAACTGAACAAGTGTATTGATGTTAGTAGAGATCATGTAGAAAAATAAAAGTATAAAATAAATGTAGCTTCTCTACAACTAAGGGATGGAGAGATGCATAAGTCGGGTATAAATACCTTGAACCTGACAGCTTGACATGCAGTATAGTTTCCAGCACCAGCGGACCACGGGGGACCGATAGCTTACGTCTCGCAGCTATGGAGTAAACTCATCTAGTCTTATAGAGAGGCTCATGTCTTATGCAAACTTCCATCGTATGGCCTCTCAGAGAAGCTTCCTCTCTTCGTCCCACAATGTCAACGCGGGTGTTACTTCCTGCCTCACTCTTGACTCCGACATTGTTCCTCTTCCTGTCATCGACCTTTCCTGTACAACCGATCCGATCCACAGCTTTGCTGATGGCAGCATTTTACATGCATAAATTCAGAATAACAAGTCGATCTCTGCTCGTGAGCTGAAGGCTAGCAGTGATTTCCTCTCTGACGAGAGACCTGGAGACACAATAATCTGGTACATTTTACTGCTTCAAGAACAGAGTACTGTACCTTGACTAACAAGAAACGCCAGAGCGCACATCCAGTTTGGATGGATGACCGAGTTCTACCGTTCGTTTCGGCTGGTGCGAGAAATTGACATTTCGTTTCTTTTTTTGACATATAGGTTTTTTGTGAGATTATGAGCTGTCAACTTAGAACTAGATGTTGTTCACTCCTTCTGTAGCTGTACGTGTTGCCTAAACATCATGACGCTTCAGCTATCAATGTTTAGCTCTGATGTGATGTAACATCTGCTTCAGAAATCACATTATTGGAGGTATAAGCTGTACGTTGTATACTATAGCTGGGAGAAAACGGCAGTGCATAGGTGCATAGTGAGGATTTGTGTCCTAATAATCTGTGTTCATGATAATTGCCTTAGTTTTTTGTCTCAAATACACTTACATATGCAGATTTCCTGAGTTTAAAAAATGAGAGAGATAAAAAAAGAAAACCCGGGCTGGTGGAGTATATTACAACAAAAAATTTTCATTATTTGAATTTCACAAAAATTTATTTTGCGTTGTCAGGAAGAAAATACAAATCAGCGCCTAGATGTGAGGCACTGCAAAAATGTTTTGTGTGTAGCGTCATTCCTATTTTTTCGGTGTTGTGGCTCAATTACTCACAACGCGGGCGCGGTGGTGATTTCCTGTAATGTTTCTCAAAGTTTGTGAAAACGCAAAAAGCGGGGAAAAATTCTAATTTATAACTTTGAACATAACCTTTCTTCAGAAAGTGTCATTGAGTCATCCATCCATAGATGACGCTTTTGGTGACGCTCATAGCGCTAATAGCGAGCAAACTCGGAATGAACTATTTCCATAATAGGTACTACCTAGTCAGCAAGTTGACATTTTGTCGTTTTTTCTCATTACGTAGGTGTTTTACGTAATAACCCTGCAGGTCACAAAATACTTGACACGAACACATCTATAGTCAACGCCAAACAAAGTGGCGTGCACGTCATCAAGGTGGGTGTGTTGAAAAATTTACATTGTTGCCAAACTTTTTGTAAAATAATAAAATTTATTATTTACATATCTAGGTTTATAAGCAATATTAACCTCAAATGAGAACAAAAATAATAGTATAATAAAATTATAGATCTGTACTTGCATAATCATTAAGTATGACAATTATTGATCAGATGACACTATGAAACTACCATATTTAATTGATAGCTTAAAGGTACTGAATAAAAATCCAAATGGGGTCCTCCAAATTTTATGCATGGTATTTATTTTACAGAATTCATACAGAAAAATGCATTCTAAAATTAGGTAAGCTACTGGTGTAAGCTTTTTCTGTACAATAAAGTTAGTCGGAGTTTCTTTCTTCAGCGCTGTCTGAATCTGAATCTTCATCACTCTCAAAGTTGATTATTAAAGGTTCGATGTCTGGTCGATCAAAAATTCGTTCTCTTTCATACCATTTAAAAATTTCTTGCTCAGTATGTCGAACACTATTTTTCCACATGTCTGGGGTAACCGTTTGTAGAGCCTCGTTCCACATATCCAAACAGTCTTTTTCACTGTTACCATCTCTACCAATATGTCTGTTATAGTAACCTTTTGCTATGCCCCAAATTAACTCAATAGGGTTAAATATACAATGGTAAGGAGGCAGACGAAGAACTTTGTGCCCATGTTGTTCCGCCAATTCATCAATCACGTATATTTTAGGTGGTTTGTTTCTAAAAAAGCAGTTATTTTAAGAATAGGAATAAACAAAAGAAATATAAACTGTCGACCAAAATATATATAATTAAGAAGCATTATGTACCGAGCAACAATACTCAATAGCTCTGTTTTAAACATTGTGTTTAAAAATGGTATGTTTTGATTTGTCAACCAGTCTTGGATATTTTTTTTTTGTCCATGCATTGTTGGGCACTTTGTTCAATATCATGCTGTGATAAGGGGCGTTATCCAGTATAATCATAGATGGACTCTCCAATTTTTCTAATAACTGATGTTGAAACCATTTCAAAAAATTGTCCTGGTTCATCTCTCCATGGTAATCGCTCAATTTTGTTTTCGAAGAAAATATCGCTTCACTACCCTCAATAAACCCATTTTCATTTCCAGCATGTAATATAATGTATCTAAAATATATTAGTTTTAAATTTTATAGTGCAAATTGTGTAAAAGTACATACCTTTTACCATCTGTTTTAATAGCTTTCACGCTTTTTTGGTTTCCATTTTGCCAAGAGCGACCTATGGTCCCATTTTGAAATATCCAAGTTTCATCGAGGAAGACAAACTGGTATAAGGCCTCAACCTTGGCTTGATTGTATTGCCTTAGAAATTCCACCCTTTTCAAAGCTATACTTGGTAGTTCCATGAGCCCTCGTCGCGGATTGTCCTTAAGCCACTTAAATCCAAGATCTCTAAGCAACCGCCTTAAAGACGTGGCACTACCATCAAATAATGCCCTATCTCTTAATCGAGACCATAAAGTTTGTATCGTAACTTGTTCTTCTGAAACCATGTGTAATATGACATTATAATTTAGTTAACAAATTAATGCAAATTTCTGATAAGTTATTATAATAAGATCTTACTTTTGTGATACATATTATAGATCACTTCTCGAATGGCACTTGTATCCAATGTCGCTGTGTTGGTTACACGTTTAATATAACTCCGCTTTTTCTTGGGCGATTCTAAATTTGCATCACTTTTCACACCCTCAGAAATACGACTAACTGTCCTTAAACTAATTTTTAAAGCAGCAGCAACACGCTACAAAAAATGAAATAAAATTTCACTATTATTAATATACATTACATATAATTATTAGTAACCTACCTCTTGAACAGCATTTAAAGGCAACAAAGGCCCGTTGTTGTCCTTTCTTGCTCAAAGTAGTGCATTAACGAGGCCACGAGTTCCTTACACCGACTATTTAACTGTTTGGGCATCTTTATATACCAAAATTGCCTTTATCTACTCGTAAAATGAATAATTTTGTGTTGAAACAAACAGTTGTTGATTTACAGTATGCGGGGCCAAAGGATTTATAAAGATTTGAAATGCCACAAATTGATTCAGTGTCAAAATTAATACAAATGTCAGTTCCCAGTTTAAATAAGTTTCAAGGTGACAATGTGTCAACGCTGCGAAATCGGTTTAGTGCGTTTACATGTCGATAAGTGATTGGAGCGTTTGCAAAACATTTTATTTCGCATAATGCGTCTAAATTTATCAGAAAGCAACTTATGTGATATTTTAATAACAATGTTTATATGACTATTAACCATAATAAGAGAGTAATGACCATTTTACAATTTATATATCACATTAATATGAAACTGCAATAGAGCAATTGTTTGTGATAGAAACCTAGGCATTAGGTCGGGGAATTTTTGTCGTGATGACGTGCACGCCACTTTGTTTGGCGTTGACTATAGTCAATAGCCGCAGCTGCTGGGAAAAAGCTAGGTTATTTGTTTAGTGCTAAGAAATACGTTCCTCCACATAATCTCCTCACTCTGTACAAGGCCCAGATAAGACCTATCCTAGATTACTTCTTACAGGTTTGGGGTGCTGCCGCCCCGATTGCATTGTCCTTGCTTGATGCTGCTTAGAGGAGGGCTGTCGAACTTACCGATGACTCTTCTCTAACGGGCAGTGTCGGGACCCTTTCGCACGGACTGGCCGGAGCCGTCGGCGAGCTAGCTCTCTTCATCGGCTATGCATAACTTACGCCTCCCATCCTAACCGTGTCGAACTCCTACATGCGGAGCTGGAAGATACGACCGCTGCTTTGTCCTATGGTATTGAGATTGTGGAGCATTCTACCTGAGGCGGCGTTCCGTAGTTCTATTTACCTTAGGTAGTTCAAAAATCGGATAACAGTTTCTTGAAGCCCCTAATAGCTGCCACGGTGCCCTGATATTTCTTCTTCCTACGCTGTTACTTCGTAAAAAAAAAGTGGGTCAGGGCACAGCACGGGATCACACTGTCTTATTCGGACATCCCAATGTAGGCCCATTCGTACCAAAAATGGAACGGAATCTTGCTTAATTCCCTTCGTATTTTATAAATAAGGAAAAAATAGAAATCGTTTAAACTTCATTTCCTGATCTTCAGATATTCCTGATCATTTTCGGAAAAATTATTAGGACGACAAAGCTTAGGAAGTAGGAAGATGCAGGGAGTAGGGGGTTGTAAATGTTGAATTGTCGTATTTCACAAGAATCTACTATCTTTTTTCTTTCGTTACAGGACCTACAGCTTAGATGAACGCCTTCTAGCATGCAGTGATACAGTAGAAGTTCGACAAGTCAGATTCCATCCGGGCAGCGTAGACCAAAATCATATCCTTGTGTTGACCTCAGACAATATGTTAAGGTGAGGGAAAAAATAAAAGTTTAAGATCGGCAACAGTTACTACGAGTATACTATATAATAAATACTACAAGAGCAAATGATATTATTCTAGGATATAAAACTTTTTAATGCAGCCTTGTTATTGATATCTTAGTTTTAGTCTGTGCATTTGAACCACTCTATTGAGACAAGCAGTGCACGAGTAAATCTTAACGTTTTCGTTATATTTGATGATTTTCAGACTCTACCAAATAGAGAAGATGGAGGCATTTGGTATTGTATGCTCAGTATTCCCAGTTGGTGAGAAACCTTCAAGCTTTTTCCCTGGAAGCAAGACCCCTTTCTTAGATATCTACGGAGAACTAGCAGTAGATTTCGATTTCGGACACCCGGAGATATCTGAAAATCTACAACAGCCTGAGGAAGAAGAAAGAATTGTCTTCCAGTCCAGTCCAGTAAAAAGTGAATGTAAGTTGATTGTAGGATGAAGATTTTTATGTTATTTTATGTTCGCTTGTCTGAAAATTCACATGTTTATAATTTAAAGTTGTTAAATCGCTTTTCCCTTTACATTCACTCAAAAGATATACAGGCTGATAACTCGCATGCAATAAATTTTGTTTGGTTTGCAGTATGGGTCACATATTCATAATTCATCTATTCAATAAAATGTGCTATTTAAAAAATACGATGGTATAAAAAGTAGTCGTTTATCGTTACAGTTCATTGTAATGAAGCACTTTGCCAATTTAGTAGCTGTAGTTTTTCGTAACATCCGAACAAAAATTTAATTTTTCCATAAATAACGGTCTTATTTTCAGCCAAATACTTCATAAATGCGAAAACCCAAACTATAGACAGAATAATTGCAAAGAGTTTTCCGGAGAGGAAGAAAGTAAAGGAAGGATGGGAGATCTTACAATGGCCAATCTACATCTTACGAGGAGATATGACCGTTTATTATATGTACATCAACTTGAATAGCAGGTAGGTATTCCACAATATAACTCCCGGTTTTAAAATATGTATTTTCTCTTTACTATTTGTAAGTTTGCTGTACCTTCTAAAGAACGTTTAGAATAGGCGTTTATCCAAACTATTCTAGTACTATTGTATAACGTATCCGTGAATTCAAGTGCTGCATATTTTGTGAGAAAAAATCCAGATTGATGACTCTGGTTTGAAAGACTACGAAGGTTGTAAGCAAGATAGCATTATTTCTGATTTATAGAATCCCCAAGTAGATCAAATATCGCTAAGTAGCTTGACCATTGATTTGATCTTGTCCAGGATACTCCTGAAGAAAGCCAACCTGTATTCGGGCGGTCGAAAAATTAACCGATATGAAATGGGGTAACGTAGCTTCATCTACGAGAATTTGCCACAGCTACAATTATTATATATCTACTTTAAAAAGGTTATTGTCTCATATACGAGCATATAGCTACAGCGCCACGGATGAGACACTAACCTTTTTAAAGTAGATTTGCGGAGAGGAGAAACATAGGTGTGATCTACGAATTCAAAATCTCAGCAATGTAGTCAGGATGAGTGTGCACTGCGCATACTACAAGTGAACTTGACGTAAATTTATTTTTTTACTGTCTTTAAATTCGTGTTATTGTTTCGTGCATGGTACGTCTTGCATGATTTGCAAACAATACTAATGAAGATAGATCTTAATATTATATTGTGTTGATCCAATGTTGTCACTTTGGTTGGCAATGGTAGTCAAAAGAGCCAAAGGTATGCACTAAAACTGCGCAATTTTGGTAACAAACAATGCTGTGCTGCTAATCTATTCGAATTCATTCGCTGTGACAAAATCTCATATATGACGTTACGGTATCTCATTTCATCTCGGATAGTTTTTCGGACGCGCAAATTTAATATTAGATTGATTATATTCAGATAGAATAAGTTGATTAATGTGTGATCTAACAAAAAATTATTTTTCAGATCATTGGCGCCACTAAAGGGGCCAATTCCATTATCTTTATTCGAAGCTAAAGAAAACGAAGCATGTTCATTAATTTGCCTCAATACGAATCCTCAAATCATTTGCATAGCTTTGTCCAGCGGTACGATCTGCCATGGTGTGATTTTGAAAATTGATGAAGAACTTCAAGAACAGGTTAGTCAAACGACCTCACTGAATACAGTTCACCTTTGTAATTGTTGTGACGGACATCTAATGTTATCGTTGGCAATTCATGTACTTAGTATTAACATCAATATAATAATACATGTTTTACATTACATTTCATTACATTTTTCAAGCTCCTGATGATTTTAAGACACACTCTAAATGGCTTAAATATTTTTGTACCAATATTTTTTTCAATTTAAGATCCCGTCTTATTGTTATTTCGAAATCCAGTGATGAGAAAGCTTTCTAGATTCCGAATGTCGCTCCGGTGGCAGAGGAATTGTGAAAGTGCCACAACGTCCTCAAACTTCATTTTCTTTTCCTTTATGAATTCCTGATCATTTGTGAGCATATTAAAAGGGATTCAGAATTAAAAATAAAATTAAACGCAACGATGCTCAGACATCTTGACATAGTTTGAACACTTTGATGCTTGTGAAAAATAAATATAATATAGTATATACCTATTAATAGTTACGTTCCTGTAAATCGGATCTTCAGGCCTCGAACGAAGGCCCGCTGTTTGCAGTCAGATTGACCAATCAACGAAGAGTTGACTGGTTGCGTGGCATAATTCAAAAAGACGTTAATACCACTTTCCCATTCATACCTTTATTAATTTGTCAATTATAGAATAATAAATAATAGTTTAAAAAAACTAAAAACACGCTTTTATAGGTAACCGAACAAATTAGAAAATAATTTTTAATTTCAAAGAGTTTATATTACAGTAGCAGATGGTCGAACAATCAATCGTAATTAAAAATCTCAAAATAAAATTATAACAAAATTTAAGTTATTCACAGAATAATGCAATTCTGAGTAAAAAGCGTGGGGAAATGTTACAATTATTATATGAGAGGAAAGTTATGAGAATGTAGTAAAATGAATTAAATTGAGTTATTCTGTTAATTACTTAAATTTTGTTATAATTTTATTTTGAGGTCATTAATCATGATTGATTGATCGACCAACTACTACTGTAATATAAGCTCTTTGTAATTAAAAAATATTTTCTAATTTTTAGTTCGGTGTTTTTTAGTTTTCCTAAACTATTATTTATTTTTCATTTTTTAGTTCGATTTAGCAATTAGTTTTTTGTGGACATGCATGATATAGCATTGTCATCTGTCCTTGATACGTGTGCGAAGTTTCACATTAATCAAACTTCTGGAAATTAGTGAAAATTATGCTCAAAGATTCCTTTACATACATCATACATACATACATAGCTCAAGCTAATAAACGCATGTTAAAAAAAATAAAAAATCTGCCTCCTGCGAGGATTGAACTCACGACTCCTGGTTTGCAAAGCCAGTGCTCTGCCACTTAACACGTTGACTACCACCTTTTTTCGGTTGGTTTTACCCAGGAGCCAATTAGTTGTATAATGGTTAATTTGTTATTTTGGTAGTATAACTTCATAAAATCAGTTATTGAGGTATTTTCGTAAAATGTTTTTTTAATTAGAACATTTTTTGTGGCTCTTCTAAGAGCCGACGTCACTGACTTACAAATCGGTTTCCTGTGTGCCAGCTGGCGCTTATAAGATTCGGAAGATAATTATTTGTTTTTAATAATAAAAATAAACTAAAAGCAAAAAAAACATTTATTATCGACCGTTAGCAAAAATAAAATATCAAAAATAATTTTTGTAACTAAAAATAGTAGAGAACATATAAAAGTATAACAAAAACTTTTCCGGTAAATAATAAAAATAAAATCTAATCAAAAATAAGAAATGAAACAACTTTTTCTTTAGATTACAAACATGAATTTGTGGTGAATGCAGACTATTTTTAGTGCAAAAAAATTATTTGTGAATAATGTCACTGCACTCCAACCAGAATCCTGAAACATCGGGGCATGTTCTACATCATTTGGATACGGATTCCCTTCTGGCTACAAGACTGGCATCTTTTTCTGGATACTTGATTTTTACCATATAAATCACGTTTTACTAATTTGTGCACTTGATTGCCTGCAGTATTGTACCTTGGTTCCGATAAGAGTCAGCGGCACCGGCAAACATCTTGCGTTGACACTTATAAGAGCCAGCGGCAGCGAACGTGTTAAGCTATAGCGGCTTGTAATTTCAATATTCGTAAAGCAGCATATGAAATCCGTGGCTTTTTATTAAGAAATCTGCTTTTTACAGAATTTTTCTCAGAAAGATAATGGGTAACTGTTATCAAATTTTTGCACTGTCATCGGTCCTTGATACGTGTGCGAGGTTTCGAATTAATCAAACTTCTGGAAATTGGTGAAAATTATACTCAAAGATTATATATACACACAGGCCACGCTAACACAAGTGTGTTAATGATTTAAATCGTAAAGGTTCCGAATTACAGAATCGCAATCCGTGGGAAGACTGAGCCAATTTACTTGACACTTGACTTCATTTTTCCAGCTAAAAACAAGTGCCCAATCATTAAACAAAGTTCCGTCTAAGGAAATTATGTCGTTTGAGACTGTTGAGCTTGAACTGGGCTTGAAGACGAGCGATGAAGATATTGAGATCAAGCCGCACAAGTTTCCCATTTTCTTATATAGGGATGAATGCAAACCGGGGAGATACTTCGCAACGCATAGTGCAGGAGTACACATGGTCACCATCAATTGTGTAGATGGATTACAAGCCTTTGCAAGCAGTGAATCTGATGGTATGATAAACATTTATCTCGATGACTGAATATTAAATATAATTATGTGATCGTACAGATCATTAGAGTTAGAGATAAGACTGGCGTAGAAAAGGTATAGCTGTCAACAATACTGTATTTGCTGAATTTTTTCGGGTGGAAAAGCTGTTTAAATATTTGGTTAAAACTTCACTTGCATCGTCATTTTATAGCGATCGTAAGACAAGAGCATTGTTGACACTGGTATTGAACTCCTGCATTGCGCGTTTTTGTCGCGCTTGTCACTGTTTTGTTTTATAATATTTTAATTTTCTAAAAATTTGTGCGATTGCTCATCTCAATTTAACTTTTTTTTTTCAACTGTGTAATATAAACATGTATAGTCTGAAAATGCATGATTTGTAACATTTTCAGATGTGGATCCTCCTCCAGACTTATTAGAGGAGCCCAGCAAAGCAGAATACCTAGTTTGTACAAAAACGGCGTCATTGGAGAAAGTAAACCCAGTAATAGGTTTTTCTATCTACTACAAACCTGCATCAATTATGGTTCTGCTAGCAGACGGAAGTTTCATAACACTTGAACTACTGTATACTCCTATTTTACCTGCGATGGGAGATGGTAGCAATTCTTCTCTGAAAGAGGTGAGGACTGAGAGTCTGCGTTATTTAGTTACACCCGGAGGATGTAACATCACATTATTTATAAACACGATATCGCAGAAGCGGATGCCGTTTGTAAATTGCTCACAGTTTCAACCAGTTTTGCGTAATTAGATTTTCGAAAACCTACACGGTTCTTTCCAATTTTCCAGTTGCTGAAAGAGCCATTTGACCAGTACATTCAGAACATTCTGAAAAAAGCTTCTTCACAACCAGTACTCAAATTACCGGCAGGTGGAGAACAAAATCTGGAGCAAAGCTATGAGGTACGTTATCACAGTAGATTGAAATGATTCAGTAAAACGAACATATTATAACATACAGGGTGTTCATTTGAAAACTTCTCACCACCGATTTATCGGAAACCACACATTAAAAGTAAAAACGCCTAGACAGGTCAACAAATTTGTCAAGGGGGACAACTTTTTAACCAAAAACTACTTCACCCCCTCCCACCATCGGCATTGCCTTAAAAATTTTAAATGGTAAGGGGTTATTGCTTGTTTGAAAGGACTTTCGAAGTACTTTATTTTGACGTTTGATTTTCTAAAATCTGTCGGTTCGTTTTTAAGAAAATTATAAAAATCTTTATCTTAATTTGTTCAGATAGTTACCCGTTAGGGTTTGCCAAATCTACTGTAATTAAAAACGGAAACTACCAACATAAACAGCAATTCGGAAGATTAGACGTGGCAACAACCAAATAACAACCCGAATATTCTGCATTCTTTTCATCAACACAGATGTCCTAGGCGAACTGTATTTATTGTTATTCCTATTTAGTTACTTGTTACTAAGAGAAAGAAAAAATTTAATTTACTGTCAGTTACCTTTGTGACAGTCTTGGGATAGTAAAAATTAATTTATTGATTCAGATTTTACTTCCAAAGTGGTTTACACAATATCCGGAAGAATGGAAATGATTCCCATTTATGGTGCCCAAAATCAATATACTCGGCAAACTGCTTTCAAGTTTAACGGTAGACCTCCGGACAAGATAACTTCGCATAGGTATGTTTTGGACCTTGATACTAAATTTGCTCAAACTGTATCTGTTGTAAATAAAAAACGTGATCATCGGAGAGTTTTGGATTAAACCGCAAAATTGTGGCTGCGACTGTACTCATAGTTACTAAACTCCATAAATTTTATCCATTCAAAATGAAAATATTGCAAGAGTTAACCGAAGATGATTTCGATAGGCGGGTTGAGTTATGTGAACAAATGACTGCAGCGATTAATGATTATACCATTCATGTAAAGAATATCTGCTTCAGTGATGAATGCACATTTTATGTAAATGGATTTGTTAATAAGCATAACTGCAGGAAACAAAGTGATTGGGCCATTGTTTATTAATGGAAATTGGAATGGAGACATGTATTTGGATATGTTGGAAAATACCACCAATCCGCTGATCACTGAAACCGTTGAAAACCGAATCGAGGAGGATGGAAACCCTGTACTTGATGTGGCTGAAATATATTTCCAGCAAGATGGAGCTCCTCCTCATTATGTTCTTCCGGTTCGACAATGGCTAGACGACGAGTTTCCAGATACGTGGATAGGGGGAAAAGGGCCTAAGGAATGGCTTGCTAGATCGCCTGATTTGATGCCATTAGTCTTTTTTCTATGGGGCGATTTGAAATATATTGTGTTTACTCCCCAACCTGAAAGTTTGGATGAACTTCGTCAATGCATCATCGAATGCTGCCATGATATCCCCCAACATGTTTTTGAAAATGTCCGTGAGGAATTTGTACGTCACCTATATCATTGTTTGGCTAATAACGGACAAAATTTTGAACACTTATTGAAATAAGAAGTGATAGTTTCGTGTGTTATTGTTTTCTATCTAATAAAATTAAAATAAATAAAGATTTTTCTAATTTTCTTGAAAACGAATCGTCCGATTTAAAAAAAACAAACGTCAGAATGAAAGACTGCGAAAGACCCTTCAAACAAGCTATTACTCGCTGCCCCTTGTCATTTAAATTTTTTAGGGGGCAGAGGACGAAAGGGGGTGACGTTGTTTTAGGATAAAAAGTTGTCCCCCTGGACTAATCTTTTGACGTGTCTTGGTGTTTTTTCTTTTAATCAGTGGTTTTCGATAAATCCGTGGTTTCAAATGAACACCCTGTAATAACATTTGAAACTTATCCTGTGGAAAATGAAAAAAAAAACAAACGAAGTGTCACCTAGAACACAAGTGAATAAATTATATTGTCCAAAAAGTTTCAATTGTGATTAATAAGGTCACCGAAATATATTCAATAAAGAAGAATTTTAAACACATGTAGTTTGATTGGCCGTACAAACATAGGGGATGTTCACGTGGTCGCTAAGCTACATTTTCTTATGAAATTGGCTAGAGCGCCCACTCCAGCGTTGGAGTTCCTTGTCAACCTACCATCATCACATATTTATTCAGGGTAATGCTCTTTCCCTGACTCACAGGGTTAAAGGCAGATCATGTATTGGTAATGTCCACGGACACAACTGTCAAAGTGTACAAATTCGATAAAAACTATCAAACAATATTACCAGAAAGGAAGGCGTGGGAGAAAGGATAAACATGCTAAAAGCTACTGGTATACATAGGCTCGAAAACTGAAGGTGGAGCTGGAGCTGCGATATATGGGGCAAGGCCAAAATCTGAGATCTCTATAAGTCTTGATGATATTGCAACAGTATTTCAGCTGAAAGTAACGGCCATACAAGTCTGCGCAAAAGAGCTAATAAGGAATGAGACTGCAAAACATTCGATCGTCATCTGCTCAGACAGCCCGACAGCCATAAAGGCATTAAGTTCATCGCAAATATCATCTAAACTTATATAGGATTGCTTGAACACCCTCAAAGAACTGGGAAACAAACAAGGTGGCCTTGCTCTGGGTACCAGGACATGACGGGCATAAAGAAAATGAAAAGGCGGATGAGCGGGCCCAACAGGGCGCGGCCAATCGCCTTATAGGTCCAGAGCCTTTCTGTGACGTGACGGGGACACGAACTGAACAGTCCATAAGAAATTGAACCGAAAAATCGAAGGTCTGCATTTTCAGAGGACCTACTCGGATTCAAATGGAAGGCCATAAGAGCCATAGTTGGTCTCCTGACACTGTCGTCTAAACTGACATATGAGACTCTTGGGTCTGGCAGAAGAAGCCACATGCCGTTTTTGCAGAGATTATAAGGAAACCCCAGTGCATCTCCTGTGTCACTGTGAAGACCTGACAGGGCTACGATTTCAGATCGTATACATACAATAGATCACTCGGGTCGCAGTGACGTTATGGCTGGCATGCCAACCCCTTCTGTAATCTGTAAAACTGGCTAACTACTGAATAACAGTCACAATGAAAAAAATATTTCACTATATAGTAGCGTCTGAAATCGACAAGATGTTGGTATCATCCAATCACCACAAGACAGTTCTAAACATGACCGTATCCAATTATTCTGTGTCACACGCATACTGCATATGTATGTATTCAATATCCTGCATTTGGATAAGATTTACGGCTTATTAAAGAAATACACTTATATACAGATATCCTTGAGTTTATCTTTTGTTTTTATATGCTACAGATTCTTAAAAGAACAGCAAAGGTGTTTAGAGAGGAATACTTGAAACAACATACGAAGGCCAGAGAAGAATTAGAGAAGAGGGTAGAAACTTTAACCCTCATAAAGAAAAATCAACAAGCCGAACTTAAGAAAATCGAAAAGGAAAAAGAGCAGTTGCATAAGAATGCGAGTCTTTTAACGGAGAAGTATGAAGACATTAAGATCAAACAGAATGAGATTCATAGGAGGTAAATTATACATTTTTAATTTTTAATTAAAGTCGCTGTTTTTTGACTGCCGAACAATATTCGAGTCCTATAATTTTTTTTTTGTAACCGTAACAAAGTTCTGTTTTAGTGTAATATTTAATGCTCGTTTCAGATGTGAACGTCTCCTAATGCTTATCTCTAAGAAGAGAAATAAACCAACAGGTGCTGAACAAGCGTTCATAAAAGATTATCAAGAGATTAGTGAAAAAATTTCAAAGTATTTTGACCGAATAGGCAAGTTCAAGCAAAGAATGAGGTATCAAGAAGTACAGGTAAGACGGAACTGATAGCTGAACAGCGCTTATCAAAGCAAAATCAGCTTGCGACCCTAAAAGGGACTCCTTATCCAACTTCTACGGGTCGTAACGTCTGTTGTAGCTGCCACAAATATTAAATAAAACTATGATTATGTTACTTTTTTCCAGATGCAAAACTGGAAATCGCCGGAAGTAAAGAAAGTCTCGTCCATAAACGTAACGTAAGTATTTTGATACCTGGGCGTATTTGTAAGTATCTTTGTTTTCACTCTATTATTCTATACCTTTTGCTAGAAAACATCTCATTTAACTTCAGTTTTTCAATCTCAGGTTAATTTTCAATACAAGCTATCATCCATTAATTTGATCTTGAAGTTCTAGTAAACGAACCCATAATATTTGATGGGACAATTCAACTTCTACAGTCTAAAAATGTCGTGTCCTGTCCATCTGGTGTCTTTTACTTGTAATCGGTGGTAACTCGTTTTACCGTCACTTAGAATTTGAGATTGCGGTTTAACTACATCCCATACATATTGCTTCTGCTAAACCTGACCTCCATTTTTGAATTATAACTTCCAGTTAATACTAAAACCTCTACCAAGGTTAGTATCTGCTGATCGTTATTCGCTATTGAAAAATCGGACTAAGAAAGCACTCATAGATTGCACTTATTCCACTGCAATGTTTGTAGAGCAGACGATATTTTAAGCCATAAATACTGTCGGTTTAACAAGTATCCATTAATTTAGAATAACAGCTGATTATCTAGTAATATTTCAAAATTCTTCATATCGACGGTCAATGCCAGGTAGACAGAACCGTATTTTGGTGTGTTTTGTAACTACTCTTTTATTTAGAAAAGTTAATTCGCATACGAAAAAACACTACAAGCAAAATGGCTGCTAAAGATCATGACTACATTTCAAGTATGAATAAAATAAGATTAAGTCTTTGACTGTGTTAATCTACTTTTTAGAACTTGAAACACCATATGATTTTAAAGAACAGTGAATTAACCATATTTGAATTACGTTACACTTATGACGGAACATTAACCAGAAACACGTGTCTATTATTTTCACATATAAAATTACAGCAACTGGAAAGGGCAAGACTGTCTGTTTCATTGATTTACCTTGTAATCAATAAATCCCAGATTTACTATAATAAATAATCAATGAACATTTTATTATGTGTACTTCGTGTATTTCATTGTCAAAATTTCCAAACACTAAAAGTATCTACATATGTGAACAACAGCTCTGAATACGGTTTTACCTGATTTACACTCGATTCACTACAGACTTTACAAATATATCACTTGCTGATAAGCTTTTCACCTTAGTAGACGCCAAAACGTAATGAATACCTACTCGTGAAATATGGTTTATAGATTTGCTAATTCCATCTTTTTTTCCCCAGGACGAAAACTATCGCTGACATGATGCAGGAGGTGAAGGATATCATGGAGCGTTTCAATTTGAGTCCAGTTTGAGTGCCTATATTTTTTATTTTTGTATTATTTTTTAACTATTGTACCTTGTTTGATACTAGCTGTATAATAAAAACCATTTTATATCATAATTATATAAGAATTAATAACCTCGTAATAGTACTTAATCTACGTTTATAGGAAAATTAGATAAAATTATTACGACACGTCCAATATATTTGTTTGTTTTGCAAAACAAATCCACACAACATTTGAAAAGGTGATGCCTTCAAAACAAAGTTGAATTTCGAAATTTGGCTTTAGTACTACCCCAGCTATAAGCTACCAGTTCTAATCGCTAGGATAAATTACCATGTGAAATTCCAAAACATACAAAAACAAGGAAAATGATTTTGATCTCACATTTGACGCTTATCTTGTGGTTTTCATACTATCAGTAGATAACATTATTTTCTAGCCAAATAAAACCAGATACGTATAGGTTACTTTTTACTCACGGTTCAGCCACAACGGTGGTGTTTTTCAAAGTACAATGACAATACAGTTTATATTTATCTGTCTTCCGAGTGAAAGTTACTTTTTTCTTCGCCACTATACAGGGTGTTGCGTCAAGTAAACAGACTGAAAAGACCTATACCCTGCAGAAATGGTGCGAGGGCTTTGCACGATCTCAGCGCGGTACAGGACCGTTCTAGCTGTAAATACATAAATACAATATAAATGTCAAAATGGGCGTTATGACGCCCATATCGCAAAATTCAATGTAGGGGGGATATTGGCGGTCTCGGAATTGAGAGTTCCTATTAACGGGCTACAGCTTAAAGCCCTCCGATATCGTGAAAACCACACACAGAACTACTGTCACAAGATAGCGGTTAACTGTTATGCAATATTCGACTACTAATTCCGCGAGTGCATAGTTTTTGAATCCCAAATGAGATAAATAGTGCTTCGACATATAAAAGAAACTATGCATGTATTTTGTCCTGTGAGGATTTGGTGTAAGACCCGACAGTTTAGCGTTTTCGGCGCGATGACCGAGGGAGGACAGATAACCTCATGCTCGCTTGTAGATTTAGAAATGCCGGATGGATTGTGGGAACAAGAATGCCTACCCTAGGCATGTTACGGGGCAGTTCAATCTATTGTCGCAACACACAACATCGACGATAAAATTTGTTTTTCGAACATCTGCGGGATTAGCAGCAACATTGATGCTGTTCATCACTACCTGCAACCCAATCGTCCCGCCGTGCTTTTCTTGGCGGAGACAAAAATCTCAGAGTCTGAACCGATTAACCATCTTAACTTCCCAAACTACGAGGTGCACTCCAATCTGAGAAAGAACGGAGGAGTTGTGGCTTTTGTCCGCAGCAGTCTTCCCTGCTCCAGAGATGTTTCTTTGGAATTAGACCGGAAGGACATTCTGTGGCTTCGCCTCAACTCCAAAACATCACCCAAATTTATTTGCTGCCTTTATCGCTCTCCCTCGGATCATAACTGGTATGACCTACTCGAATACCTCGCCGCCCAGATCGACTTCCTGAACATCAATCACCCCGCTTCAGAGGTAGTTCTTCTCGGTGATTCCAATGCCCGTAATGAGCTTTGGTTGGGCTCAAACAAGACCGATGCAGCAGGTCGTGCAGTCGAAGCGTTCGCTCTTACTCAATGGCTGACTCAGCTGGTGCCGAGCCCTACTTTTTTCCATCGCGTCTCGTCACACGCCAGTAGCCTGCTGGATCTCTTTCTGACCACGCATCCTGTCCCTTACAGCACTGCTGTCCTGTCCCCCATGGGTAACTCCGACCACGGTGTTGTGGAGGTTAGGTTTCGGTCAGAACCCGCTGTGGCAGCAGAAACTCGTACAGGCCGCAAAACTTGGCATTACGGACATGCCGACTGGGAGGGGCTCAGAGACGTCTTCTCTAGATTTCCTTGGAAAGATGTCTGTTTCACAGACGCGGATGCGTCGGCTGTCTGTTCTTCGATAACCGAAATTATCCACGTCGGAATGGAGGAATAAATCCCGCACACAGGGTCCAACGGCTGGTTTAACAAATCGTGTGACGCTGCTCGCCAGCAGAAGATCAAGGCACACAGAACCTTCTTACAAAACTCCACTGTAGAGAACAGACAAGCCGACGTTGAGTCCAGAAACAAATATAAAGAAGCAGTGCGCAATGCCAAAAACCAGCACGATATAAAAGTTTGGCACAGGGTAATGTCGCAGCGCAATGGCAGTCGGTCTTTCTGTACGCTGGCCAAGCAGATTGAAACGAACTTCTACACAGTAGCCTTCCACCACTTACGTGTCAGGATGGAACTATTGTATTCAACTCAAAGACCAAGGCGGAAGTGCTAGCCAAGATCTTTGCTACCAACTCCACCATGGACGTCCCCACCAACTCCCAAGTGCCGTCAGTTCAAAGGGTTCCCTACACTATGCGGGAGATAACATTCAGGCATAAGACCGTAAGACGAGTGCTCTTGTCGCTCGACATTAACAAAGCTTCTGGTCCGGACTTGATTCTTGCCATTGTACTGAAGAGGTGTGCAGCGGAGCTTGCTCCAGTTCTTTCGCGTCTCTTCCAGATATCTTATGAATCCGGTACCTTCCCAGAAAACTGGAAATTTGCTCATGTCCAACCCATCCCAAAAAAGGGATCTAAGACCGACCCTTACAACTACAGGCCTATAGCTCTGCTTTCTGTTTTAAGTAAGGTGATGGAGAGGTGCATAAATCGCGAGGGTGTCGAGATTTTGGAACAATCTACAAGAGGAAGCGTTTCCTAGTTCTATTAACCTTGGGCAGTTCAAAAATCGTATTAACAAAATTTCTTTAGGATCATCATAGCAGCCGCGGTGTTCCGGCATTTAGGCTTCTACCTGCGCGGCTGCTTCGATATAAAAAAACACTGTATAACAATGAAGAAAATAAAAAAGAATATGTCACCTAGAAGACAGATAAACAAAAATGTACTGTCGGTGTACTTGAAAAATGTCGTACAATAAAGATAAATTAGAACATATTAGTATCTTGTTTGATTCGGCCAGACAATGGAGTCCTATGAACATGAAAGCCATAGGTTAAGTTTCAGGAATTACATTAAAAATTATTTTCCTTAAAAATGAAACATCATGTTTAGAGGAATCTTTTTTTTGCAATATTTGGAATTTTCTGTTATGAGAAAATGTAATCATATGAGACTTAGACATTTCGCAAAAAAATATTCTGATTACTCAACAATTGAACTTAGGAATCAGTATGAAGCTTTCTGAATGAAGCTGATTAACTCTGGAACAGAGAAATTGATGAGTCAAAATGTGAAATGATGTAGTCGTCAAATCAAACAGAGATTCTAAAACGAACCGCTCAATGGTCAGCCAGTGGTCCCCAGAAGTACTTGCTTATCCTATCCTCATCCTCTGTCAAGAAAAAGTCTCTTCCATGTTTTACAAATTCTTTCTGTGAAATTTTTCCATCTCCATTGGAATCTATGGCTCTGAATGCTAAGATGGCGTCTTGCTCTTTCAAACCAAGTACCTCGAAAAATAGTTTGAACTCCTCTACGCTTATTGCGCCGGATCCATCTTTATCGATAGCCTGGAAAAAATAAGGATTTTATATCAACTATTCATGTGGTGGGATGAAACAAAGCTATATTACTAATCTGATAATTGTACCATAATGCAGAACTGATTAAAGTGTGTTTAATGAGAGATAATATTTCAGTAATAGAAATTCAGCGGCCGTTTATAAAATATACGCCGACTTCCATCATTAGCTCCACAATAGTAAAAAGAGATTCTTGAATTGTCTTAAGGGTACTATGCCCATAACACGAAGCAGGGTTGTAACAATAAAATAATATGCAGGACTTCCTGAAGATTGCTTATGTTCAGAAAGTATTTACCTTGAATAGATACGGTAAGAATGAATGCGCTTTCCTGACCAATATTTTATCATTCAAGACGTGATGCATCGTATCCAGATATTTCTCTACTGTCACCAAATTGTATGGATTAATCTCTCCCCATTGTTTTTCCCATAAATCCTAAAAACAACAATATCATTAGTTCTCACATATCTCCTCAACCAAGCATATTTTAATAACATGCAATATATCTGTACTATGAACCCCAAGGTGTTGCTTTAAAGGTACTATTGCACCCTAAGAAAAGGCAAAGCTACCTTGACTAAGTCCTGGAACTTTTGAATGTCCTCCTGCTGTAGATGGCCTAAATTGATGAATCTCTCTGCAAGTATTTTAAAGTCATCAAATGATATGACGCCATCTTTGTTCAAATCCAGAATTCCGTGGAATGTCCTTATTTTTCTTCGCCAGAAGTCTGATTCGCCCTGAAAAGTATCGAATTCAAATAGTATATCAAATTAAAGACCAACCTCGGACCTTAGGCTAGTTTATTGTTCGGCAGAAACAGTTATGGATATATGACTGAGAAGGAAAAAATGGGACGGTATTATTCAACAGTAGCAATTGACGATTTCATGCAGATTATCCTGCTTTGTTGTTTAGTAAGGGTGGCGCATCAAGCGTACAGTTCAATAGTTATACGCCTTGATATATTTTTGAATAGTCTTAACTTGGCTTGCAGCGTGGACTTTAAGGTTCTTGAGATAACTCATGTCTCCTAAAAACTCGAAACTGGGTTTAGAGTCAAATCAGGTATCGCTTTCGTTATATAATTCTTCGATTCGTAGTAAAACTATATACATATATATATATATACTTCGACAAAATTTAAGCAAAGAGGACTCTTTATACTTTTTTAATTCTCTCTAGCTTTCAATGGACTTTGCCATCATCATCAGGAGAGTAGTATGTGAGGATGTTGCTAATTGTTGTTTACGTATAGGATGAGGGAAACGTCCAGTAACATGGTGAGAGCTGGATAGATGGTACAATGGTCAAAATTATATAAAATATGACAAGAACAAGTTAAAAACAGATTAAAAATTATTTAAAAATCTGGCTTATGCACAACCATAATTTTATACGGATGGTAATGGAGGTCCAAATGCAAGATTCTGCGAACTGAACCATCTGACATTCTAAGAGCGCGAGCGTGACGTACCGTTGAACGGTGACGGCTAGTATCCACCGCTTGTTGCACGATTTCAATGTTTTCCGGAGTTCGCACTGTTCGATGTCTTCCCCTTGCAGTACCAGGTCTCAACGATCCGGTTGTTTGAAATTTATTCACCCACTTCAAAATGGTGTCGCGTCTTGGAACGCGACCATGCGGACCAACGTTAAAATGGTTTCGAAATCGTCGCTGTGTGAGCACAACAGAACGACCAGTTTCAATAAAAGTGTTGTAAATAAACACGCGATGTGCCACAGACCACGGCTCCATGGCTACTAAAATGGCATCGCGGAACGAGTAGATATCAATCATCGTGAAAACATTGGCTCGACAATGCTGCATGTAATAGTCGTTGCAAAAACACCATACTTCATTGCCAGACCCTGTATATAATGTATATATATATATACTCGTAAACAACTCTAGGATATTGGAAGCTGGTTAAATAAGAAATTATCTACGTGACTATGTTACCGCTAGATAAATTCATGTTTGCAAGTAATCACTTTTTTAGCACAACTTGATTAGTTGACCATTCATTCTATATAGAACAACCTCAAAATATTAATTATTTCCTTTGTTATTTCGCCAAAATTGGATTAAAATAAAAAATTACCCGGATAGTTTCCGAAAATGATAAATAAGTTCCACTGTTTTTCATAATGTTTTTGTCCGAAATGTCGGTCATCAGAGCACAGCAACCTTGACTGGTTCTGCTATGAGAGGTCTAGAAATGATATAATGATTGTTTTGGTTGCTCAAGCAATGAAGGTGACACACCAGCGGCTAAGGTCATTGGCCGATTTTTTCGCGCGTTTTATGCTGGTTCGGTGAATGTCTGCCTCGTTTCGCCATACTGCTGATGGTCTCGTTTGACTCACATTCGTCGCTATAGGGATAACGGGACATCGTTTTTAATTAGCAAAAAAAATAAAAAGAAGGATTCGAAAGTTAATTTCTATTGAAATAAGACAGCACAAAGTGTCATATATTACCAGAACCGACCACCACTGCGAGAGTGAAAACTGCAAGGTGTCTATTGGAAGTGTATCCCTGATCACATTGTCAACCATGGGCGCCCAAAGAAGCGTGGGCATGTTCCGCTCGGGCTGGTGGTCAAGCACTAAAGTATATCTATTTGGCCTCTGTGGTCGGACGCATGAAAGCTATATTATTAGTATCTGATAGGGTACCCATTTCTTGAGTAACGAGTGGCATGTGTGTTTTTTGGATTCAAAATGTCCGTGAAAATCACCTTTCTAGGTCTAAATTGTGGAGATATGTGCCGACTCCTCCCCCCAGATCCTCAGGCGCATAAAAAAAGGTGTGTGTACATCTTTCAAAAATACAAACAAACCGACTTCAGTAACTGAAAAAAATGATGAATAAATTCTGCTATCAAGACCAATCTAATGCCATCTAAAATGTCAAAATCCATCAAGCTATGGCCGCTAGATGCAGCCTATTCTACGAGCCCCTTCCCACTTCAGTTGGCCCACTTCCAAGATTTGTACCAAAATATGCCTTTATAAACTAAACATGACGAAACTATTTACTTCTAAAAATTTATTTTATCATAAACATTTTAGATACACTCTAGTCGTAAAAAATACATATTTGAAATCACTTAGACCTATAACTAATAGAACATCTGAACAAATAAACAATGTGTGAATAAATGCGCGAAGTTAACAAAGCAACAAATGAAAGATTACCATTGGGTAACATCACCTTTATTTTTTATTACGGCTGAAATTCTTTGGGGCATAGTGTTAACCAAGTTTTGGCAAAAATTTGGTGTAAAACAATCCCATATTTCTTTAAGCTTTTGTCTCAGTTCGGTAATTGTACGAGCAGGATGTTGTCGTAGAGCATTTTTCATCACGAGCCACAAAGTTGCAATAGGTGACAGATCTGGACTGCTAGAAACCCATTTCAAAAGTGGTACATTATTTTCTTCCATCCATTTTATAGCCTTTTTTGAGGTACGGCACGCTGCACCATTTTGCTGAAACACAAAGTCTTGGCCGGATGTCAAACATTCTTCCATCACTGGTAAAAGCGATCTAAAATTGCCAAGTATTTGTTTGTATCCACATTTCCATCAATAAAATGAAGTTTTCCTACTCCTTTTGATGACATACTGCCCCAGGCCATAATGGATGCTGGAAATTTCACTTTTCTCTTCAGACAGTCAACATGGAGTACTTCATTTTTTGCGAATAACTCTACTGCGACTGTCACCAACACAAACTTCGAATCAGGCCTCATCACTCCATTGTATTGCACACCATTGTTGAGGTGTCCATTGTCTATGTTCTTTAGCCCATCTAAGCCGAATTTTCTTTTGCAGTGGAGTTAATAGTGGCTTTTCTTTGGCCTAGAAACAAGTTGTGCAACTTTAGGGTTTTTACTTCTCTTTTTTCTATAAGAAAACTTACCTTGCAAGTGCTAAACCCCAGTTTGTGGGCCTCTCTATGAGTTGTGGACCTCGAAATTCTCCTTCCAACAGCGTCACTCTACAGAGCACTTAATTGTAAATAATTGGCACGCCTGTTTTTCACGATTATTCTTCTTAATGCTCTTCGGTCGGCATTTGTGATATTACCTTTTTTCACATATCGTGACTTAATATTAGCTGAACCAGTTACGTTATATCTTCTAACAATATTTGTCACACTGTACCGCGATAAGTCTAACAAAGTTGCAATTTCCGAGTTTGATTTTCCGGAATTAAAGAATTTAATTATCAGTAACCGAATTCTCTCACTAATAACCTTTCCTCTACCCATTTTGAAAACCTTAACTACCCTAAACCATTTTAAACGTATTCTGACAGCTGTGATTAATAAAAACACTTGTCATGGCTTTTATTTTTCACAGCCACCTATGCGTTATGGACTTATTTTTGCATTGAAATGAAAATAGGTTGATATGCTGTAATTGCAACATGTGCTATTTTTACGCTGCAAGTTTGATTAGGGAGTGATAAAGTTGGTGTTTTCTACTATATATTATCAAAATATTCATTGTTAATATTTGAAACCTATAACCTACATTTTTATTATTTGTGTTTGATAAAAAAAAACTAAGATTTCAATAGTTGGGCTAACTGAAGTGGGAAGGGGCTCGTAGTTCTATCGAAAATACGGTCTACTTGTCATTGAACAAACCAAGAATAGCACTTTCGTGCATCGCAACTATTCTCTATCTTCGGCATGAAATCTATCGAAATAAGACAGCACAAAGCACCCATCTATTCCAAACCTCTATATACTCTCGCAGTGGTTGATTCTGATGAATAAATCACAAAAATGTTTGACTAACTCCTGGAACCTTTGAACGTGTTATTTGGAAACTCCTCAGCATAGGTCTCATTTAGGAGAGACCTGAGCTACTATCCTCTATGCAGGGTATAAGGTCTATCAAAATAAGGTACAAAGTGCCATCTGTTACCAGTGATCAATTTCGGACACAACGGATGATTATAAAACCACTCGTAGCTCCTATAACGCTACTTGAAACTGCTCTGCACAGTGCCATCACTAAATTTCACAATGTAAAAGCTCAAGGAACTATCGAAAAAAAAACTTTGATAGAAAGGAAACATATGATAAGAAGTAGCCGAATGGAAAAGGATCATTCGTAAATTCTTCGGTAGAATATCCACACTATTGAATAAATAGGTGGAAACTATGAAAAATGAGCGAATGAATGTTAAAAAGTGATTTTTATTATAGAGTTTCTAGGTATAATGTTTTTTATTATAGCCAACTGTAATCAACCGCACCGACACGAAAATATAACAGGTGATGGTTTTAGTGATGAAAGGTAACGAGAAAAATGTCTTTACGGAAAAATCGTGAAAAATTGTGATGTCAAAATACATTTCTTAAAGAGGATTACGGTTAAAACCGTGGATGGAAGTTTTCTGAAGTAGCCGAAGTTTCTATTGGAGGTGTTTCAGGATATAAAAATATCAATATGTGCCAGTCTGTTTTTGCTATTTCACGGTAGATTTACCATGTTAGCTTCACACAAATCTCTAAAACAACTCATCAGAGATTTATTTCTAACTAAAAAGAGTAAGAAAATGTTTTTCTGTTTTGCTTTGAAATCAATACTTGTCAAGATATAGCATAATATTCGCTATACTGGCGCATATTGATCATCTTGTTATATACCGTGGCCTAGAATACGTCCATCAGAAACGTCAGCTGCTTCAGAAAACATCCACCTCGCCTGGAGTACATGGAATCCCTTGAAACAAAACTAAATACACTGCATGTTCTCTATACTCCATCCAACTTTAGGAAAAGGCAGAATTCTGAGAAAATGTCTACCAAGCTTTTAGAGGTTCACACATAAAAATTACTTGGCACTATCTGTGACTTGACCACTGTTCTCGCTTTCCTCCGAGTGATATAGTACCAGGATCTCGACCCAAGCAGTCCGTGTAAAAAAAATATTGGGAAAAGGAGAAGGAACACGCCACAAAGAAGGAATGTGAAGAAAAAATTCCTTATAGTTGGGGAGTTTTGTATGTAGCAGAGTACAATGCTGAGATGCAAAATAACTTTGAATGTGAAAGGCAACTGCTGACGTTTTTGAGTTGCTAAAAAATACAGTCAACCTCTAGACATGTCTGTGGTGATATAGCCTTTCTTGTACAGCGGAATTATGTCCTGTTGTATAGACTTAATATAGCTCAGGTCAAGAAATTTATCAAAACAAAGATATTGAAAAACAACTCCTATTTTGGGAACAGCTGATTAACGTAGAACTGTGTTTTCAAGATTCAATAGTATTATGTTTACTTTTTTTCTGAGAGCCCTAATAATATGCATTTATTTATTTCTTTAAAAAGACAGATGTAGTAGTGACAAAATGACAAAAGTAATTGCAAACCAATTCACTGAAAAAAATATTTAAAAAAGTGCGACTTACTCTCCTTCCAATCCATTCCAGATCACTATCAGACTCTGAATCTGACATATATTTTCTTTCTGCATGGGTATGCTTTGCATGTTTGCTGTAATCTCTTGTAAGCAAGAAGTTATATTTTGTTGATGAAACTGCTGAAGGGGCACACTTACAAACAGATACCTGTAATCAAAAAAACCATATCAGGTTGATTCTCCAAGTGTGTAGATCAGTAGCCTATGTAGTACGCTGCCAATTTTCTTATTTTTTGTCTGTTACAATTTACGATAAGTGACAAGTCGAATGCACAGGTCGAATACTGCTTAAACACTTTTTCTCATAGGAAATGGCTTTCTTAAACCCTCAGAGTGCTGTTTTTCGCTATTTATCCACCACGGTATTGCTTGCTGAATTTTATGGGTATCTAGACAAAAGGCACATTATATGGAGTACACATCCTCACAAAAAAGGGGCAGGATCCGTGAGCCAGGCCATGATATTCCAATGTATTTTTCGATATTGAATCGGAATCTGGTATCAAAAAAAAACAGACGTCTATAATTTACCCCCGGGCCCAAACAGTATCTCTAGGAGAGATAAAAATTGAGTTTTGGATGACAGATGCAGGAGCATGGTATTTCCATGTATTTGACGATGCTGAATCCGAATTTGGCATTAACAAATTTTTACACTCCCGGAATTCTAAAAATTGTCATCAAAAAGGAGGGTTAAGTTGATTTTCGGATGCCAGATACTCAACCACGGGATTCCCATGTATTCTTCAACGCTGAAGCCGAATTTGAGGTCAACGAAATATTTTTACCCCTGGAATTGGCCTCACGGACCAAAAAACGACTACTAAAATGGGATGTAAAATTGATTTTTGATCGCTAGATACTCAGTCACGTTATTCAATGCCGAATCGAAATTTGAGTTCAAAAATTTACACCTCCCTTAAATTCACTCGTGATGACGATTAGAAATTGAGCTTCGAGTAATTGATACCAAATGATTGTATTATTTTGGCAGTCTGATGCATTTTTCCTGCTGAACCATAGAGCAGGGCTAGAGTTAGGATATACGTGAAATACATGTCTCGAAATCGAAGATTTTTAAATGTTACAAACGCATTCCGGTAGGTTTGCCAGCATATGTATGTATAGATAGAGAAAGAGATATACTGAAACAAATGAAAGTAGAAGTATAAAAATATTGTTGACCTCAAATTCGGATTCAGCATCGAAAAACGCATATGAATAACGCTTTGTTTTTAGTCTCGGAAGAGTAAACGTTTTCTTGACCTCAAATTCGGATTCAGCGTCGAAAAATACTTAGGGTTACCATGATCGGATATCTGGCATACAAAACCCAATTTTCACCCCTCTTAGAGGAGATTTGCCGATTGAAAAAACAATTGTACGAATACATCAAGATTGCCAAATAATTGAAGTCTACAGAATTCTTGACAATGTACACATCAAAAAATTAACAAAATGTTAATGTATTATCAAATTTTATTCCGTATACACTGGTGTAATCAAATGATTTCCAGGTACAAAGATTACTCTCAGTTCAAGTTTACTTACATTATCTATGGATTTTATATCAAAATGTTTTCGTATGGAAACAATACACTTTGAGACAACAGGAAACAAACTGCGGTTACGAAATTACATTGTTAGCATATTTCGAAGGGCATCTGGGTACATAAACGTCCTGGGAGCTAAAAACGCTAATACGCTAATAATTATTCAAATGTTAAACATACGTGCGTATACGCACTATCCTAATAGCATATCGACAATATTTTAGAAGGTCTAATGAAAAGATTAACGATGCCGAAGCATCGCAGTTAAAAAACGTGTTTTGGTGACTCAACTTTCACTTTTTGTCTTGCCCGGTCATGGCCTATAATCCGTTAATTTAGGTTAACGTTCACCATACGGAGCAGATGCAGTTTTATACTTTATTGGAGAATAAAGAATGCAAATTCAATGACGTTACCATAGAATTTAGAATGGTTAAAAAACTCCACAGAATCGTTATGCGAAGTAATTGTTTGCTATTCACATATGTTTTTATGAATCTCAACACATATAAGAGATTTTAGCAAGTACAAAGTGAATCTGTAGTGTAAAAAAAACAACAACAAAATATGGCTCGGTCTATTTATATTAACCAAAAATTGTATCTATCTGCTTCCGAAAGTATTGAAGAAAAACGGAAATACAGCAGACGCTCGATAACGTAAACACGGGATAATGAAAACTTGCGCTAATGTAAACACAAACTTCGTTCTATAGGATCAAACGGAACGCGCGATAACGTAAACAACGTGTACGCTCGATAACGTAAACAACTCTCGGCACACGGAAACAGCGCGACGGTAAAATGCTGAAGCCTCAATGATTTATCCACATCATATAAAAGAAAGTGTTTAAAGTTGAGTGAGAAAGTGAAAATCATAGACGAAGTTGCACTAGGTGCGGGAGTGACACAGTTAGCAAAAAAATATGGAGTATCGAAAGCAACAATCTGTAAAATTAAGCGTGTGAAAACTCAAATTTTACAAAGAACGTGCAATACATTTGGAGGTCCGGGAAAAAGAAAAACTTTCAAAAATGCGAAGGCACCTAAAATGGAAAATTCCCTGTATAAGTGGTTTTTGAAACAACGGAAAATCATGTCCCAGTTAGTGGCGAGACTGTTAAATGAAAAACTGAAAGAAACTGAAAATTTCGTAGCTAGTGATGGCTGGCTACAACGATTCAAAACAAGATTTGGAATTCGACTGCTGTCTATATATGGTGAAAAATTATCAGTACAACCACAATTAGTGCAACCATTAAAGAAAAATTGATGAAAACAATTACCGAGCTAGATTTAAGAGTGGAACAAATTTACAACGCAGATGAAAGTGGCCTTTATTGGAAAATGTTACCATTTGAAAAATCTGCTCCGGGAAGAAAGACGGAGAAACAACGAATAACGTTTCTAGCCTACACTAATGCTAATGATTCACGCAAAATAAAGCCACTGGTAATTGGGAAAGCTAAAAATCCGCGCTCATATAAAAATGTTAATACCCTGTTAATTGTGACTGTTCAAAAACCGCTTGGATGACTAGCAGTATATTCCTGAAATGGTTCCACAGGTGCACAAATGCTCTATTCATAATTTGAAGATGTATTTTCAATTTCTAGGTAAAAGGTTTCCTAAAACAACAGAAGCTTCCAATAAAAGCGTTGTTACTATTGGATACTGCACCAAGTCATCCTCCCGAGCAACAACTGAGGAGCAGGGATGGGTCAATTTTCGTCAGGTACATGCCGCTCAGCGTAACACCGTTAATTCAACCGATGGACCAGAATATAATAAGACTCACCAAACTATGCTATAGGAAGTTTCTACTTTCGTCTGTCTTATCAAAGAATCCTGAAAACTTATCTGAGGCTTTAAAAAAGTAACATTACGAGAAGCTGTTTTAGATTTACATATGGCCTGGAATGAACTTAACCAGCAAACTATTCAAAAATGTTGGAACAATCTCTTTTGTACCAATAATGAAGATGATGAAGAAGACGATGTCCCCTTAAGCGTAATTAGAGAACGTTTGCGATCCGAAAATGGTAATGTTATTAGTGTGTCATTGGATGTTGTTGATTTATTGAAAACAGTGAATCCCAACATTGTTTGTACTCCTGCTGATATTAATTTATGAAACGAAGATAAGCAGACAAATGATGCTGATAAGGAGGAGGATATGGACAGTGAGGATGATGATAACGATCACATTGAAGACAGAAGTGTAGTGACTGACGCGCACGCTATACTAGTTTTTAACCAAGCTTTAGATTGGGCTGAAAGAAAAGAAGTTGCATACACGGATATTTGAGTTCTTCGTAAATTACGGGCGCAGGCATTGGAAGACAATGCTAAGCGCAAATTTACGCAGACAAAAATTGTTAATTATTTTTCATCTAATTAAAAAAATACTTATCGCGGTTAGAATATTTGTTTATTTTGTTATAAATAGTATGTATTAAACGTTTCTTTTAATAAATCAAATAATATATAAATCACGTTCGCTAATGTAAACATTCCGATAATGTGAACCACACTTGGATTAAATTAGTTTACATTATCGAGCGTCTGCTGTAATACGAAAACATTAACGCACTGCAGCAAAAACCTCCAATCTAAAATAAACAAAAATTTCAATTGACAAAAATGATTTAACTTCCAACGGACCCAAAACGCTGGAAAATGAATTTGGAAATGTTGGATGTCACAACATATTTTTTGCTGCGAACTTGTACCTGTAACCAGAAACTGAGTCAAATCCCCCAAAAAGAATTTTGATTACATCCAAAAACCAGTAAGCACACAAATAATAGATAAAATATACTATCGGTGATGTGCACCATATACATGTTTTCATCTTCCGTCATTAACAATTCTACTGAAAAAACATCGATTTAAAAAATATAACAGAATCACCTAATAGTGCAAAAGCTTTTGGTATTTTCAATCCGTTCTTGTTTTGTGTACATGTCATATAAATGATCAGTTAATTTTTTAAACTAGTTTTTATTTATATACTCCAACTACCACGAAGGCCTAAGGCCTAAGCAGCCATGGGGAACCGAGGGGCTATAGGGGGATACAGGGGAAAGGGGGACTCTGGCGAGGGAACACGTGTGCATGCAACATGCACACATTTTGGCCCCGCCTACGAGATCCGCCGGGTGGTACTTCTGCGTTCGACAGTCAGAGACCGTCTACCACCTACGTACAATCACAACATCCATAGCCAAGAGAAAAATTACTCTTGGGACGGAATTCGAACCCGCATAGCGCACGGCGACTGATGAGGAGACCGAAGAGTCTAACATTCAGTTGAAGGCAAATGCAAAAATTACGTAATTTTAATTTTGAACAAATATTCACATATTAGCCATTTTTATAATTGTATGTTTGGCTTCTAACTAAACCAGTCTGACACGTAAACTGATTCCTTGATTTACGAGTAATTAGTGACAAATATTTTTACAGATTCAATAATAAGATATGAGCAGTTTTACTATTCGAGCTCGTATATCTGAGGGCATTACAACACCAATGATATTTTCGTCATGTTTCATAGTTGCGTGTAATAAGAACAGGATGTAATCACGTTTCATTTCTTTTTTTAGCAAATCTCAATTATATTCTCCATTTTTTATAGTTGAGGGAGTAATTTTAAAAAATGGAGTACGGGTATGGTTCTTCTATGTATAAGACTTAATGGTAGATAAGTGAAACATGTGAGGTGTCTGATTAAAAACGTCATTTCTGTACGTGCAGGGCTGCGTTCGAAAATTGTTACAGAGTGTACTTTGTACAACTCGGTAACAATTTTAACGTTTGTAATTGGTTGACGTACCTGAATACATGTTACATGCATTCGGAACAAAGTAATCCTCCCATCAAAAGTATGCTTTTCTTCCCGAGCTCAAAACCTTGGGAATGGGGGTTCTGTCACTTATCATTCTCATGATTCATTGTTTGTTTTATTTGGTTATCAAAAACTGCTCAAAATTGGCAGAATATATATTCTTCATGATAAATGCTACCTCGTATCTCGAGGGTTTCTTATGACGCCTCCAATGGTCACAGAAGACGTGGTTAGAAAGTAGTCGGCTGTCATCAAGTGCCATTACATGTAATTTAGGCGTTCTAAAAACGAAGTTTCGCAGTATTCCAGAGTAAAATTTCATCTGTCAATCTTCATTCCGTTATTGTGTACGGTATTACATTGCCAAGTGATTTACAAACGCACCCCTGCATTATCTAGTTACAATTACAGGCATACACAAATACAACTCTAATAGTGGAATACAAAAGATGTTGTATTCTCAAGCTTAAGAACAATGCACAGTTTTACTATCTTGTCCAACCATTTTTCTTTCACCTGAACCGCTTCTATAGCTTTTTGTGCCAGCGCTTACATGTCTATTTTCCCTTGACGCCGCCACTGAAAAATTCTAGTAGTCCTTTAATGTCGTAATTAATGATTTAGTGGTGTACAAACAAGCATCCTACGTCGGTCATAGACACATAGACCATAGAGCACAGATGCCACCGTTCCAAATCTCACGTAAGCCAAACACATATCCGTTGATATCTGTTTTGTTTCTGTGCAATGACCTATTTTCCTCTTCGTATCTCTTTTATCTGAAATGGAAAGCCTTGTGCCGCCTAGCCTGTTTGTGGCCTTGTTTCAATGTCTTTATAAACGGGTGGGCGTCTATTGACTGGTTTGGTTACCAGCACTTTCTATTATCTGGTAAACATCAGTCCATGTTTGTTTCAATATTTCGATAAGGTACACAGTTTTTTCCATACTCGTTCCTCATGTTCTGTAAATAGCTATATAAAATTGTAAGACGTATCTATTAATCTATATCAATTTCTGAAACGCTGAAAGTTACAAAAGTATGTACCCAGGCACGTAGCCAGGGAGGGGCTCAGGGGGCTTAAGCCCCCTCCGAAATTCCGAAAGAATTTTTTTTCAGATTTAAACATAAAAGACAAACTGAGAAAATTCAAGTGATCTCAATCATATTATGTAAACATATGATACAAATAATTGAAAATGTTTAGCCTATGTCCATTCTTGAGGTCTAGTCTATATCTGTGCTAAAATTTAACGAAACCGGTTCAGCCGTTTTGGCGTGAAAGCGGAATATACAAACAAACATACACACTTTCACATTTATAATATTAGTAGGGACGTAGGGGCATTTACTACTATAAAAAGACGTCTTTCGTACCTAAAGTATTTTCTTTTATCGCCTCAATATTGGACATTTATTTGTTGTTCACCTTCATTATTCTTTTATTATTAATCCAACTTCTCCTCCCAGGATTTGCTAATGTGAGAAAAGCCGATGAGTTAGACAATTTAGCGCCATACTTCGACGATAAGATATCATCAACGGCAGTGAAGGCAGACTATAGGTTGTGGTGTGCGTAGATATAGTCCATTGATCAATCAACCGGAGTTTTAAAACTGTTGGATTATTGCAGTGGAAATTATACTAAGTGACATATAAATCCGAACACCCAGTTTAAATGGTTTTATTTTAATAAAATTTTGTATAAGTACTTAATGAAGCATAATAAGTGATAAAAATTTCAAAATGATTGCACTGCTTTAAAGCCCTTTGACCTTTAATAATGTGTGTGGATGCACCCTGATGTGCTACGCATTCTCCAACGCGCCTAGGCATGCTTCTGATCAGGTGGTCAATGTCCTCCTGTGGTATCTCATTCCAGGAAACCACCAACTCCTCTCGAAGTGCTTCTAGAGTCTGAGGAGGAGGTTGCAAATTGAGCAATCTCCTACCCATCATATCCCACACGTGCTCAATTGGGGATAAGTCGGGAGATCTTGGTGGCCATGGTAACAATGTGATATCATTATGTTGAAAGAAGTCTATTGTGACTCTTGCAACATGTGGTCGGGCATTATCTTGTTGGAAAGTTGGATCTGCCAGAGTGTCAAGATAGGGTAAAAGATGGGGTTCTAGAACTTCGTGGATATAACGCTGCGCGTTCATGTTACCTCTGATGAAGGTTAAAGGTGACCTGGAACCATAAGCTATAGCACCCCAAACCATAACTCCAACAGTGTGATGAACATGTCTTTCAACAAAAAACTGTGGATTCCTCCTTTCACCACGTCGCCTTCTAACCCTGGCACGACCATCGTGCATGCCTAAACAAAATCGAGACTCGTCACTAAAGACAATACTGTTCCATTCCTGATCCCAGAGTGACCGTTGTCTGCACCACTCAAGGCGATTACGTCGGTGTTCTCGAGTTAAAGGGAGGACCCAGTGTGGCCGGTATGAAAACAAGCCAAAACTTCTCATTCGTCGGTAAAACCTTCGCATGCCAATAGGTCTTCCGTGTTCTGCAAACCATTCATTTGCAATGGACCTGGTAGTGGAGAAACGGTCCCTTAAGGCCAATAATCTTAGGCGGCGATCTTCACGGTCTGTTGTTCTACGGCGGCATCCAGTGCCCTTGCTCTTTGCGTACGGCCTTCTCGAAGCCATGCCTGACAACACCTAACCACAGTGTCTACACTTCTTTGCACTCTAACTGCAATTGCCCGAAAAGAAAGTCCAGCTTCCCGAAGTCCCACTATACGGCCGCTATCAAACTCACTAAGTTGACGAAATCGTACAGGTCTCCGTACTCTAGGCATCGTAACCGATCGGAAAGGATGTCAAGAACCAAAATCCGCCAACGTTGATTCTTTACTGCGGCTGAAATATTCATTTTTAGAGCGTTAGTGAATTGAAAAAAAGCAGTATAAAAACCGGAATGTCCAACTGATAAGGCTGAAAATTTTTTCACTTGTTATTTACAGTAAGATAAATACATTCACCAACTTTTATTAAAATAAAACCATTTAAACTGGGTGTTCGGATTTATATGTCACTTAGTATATTTTCACGGTACCTATCAGAATACTTCTAACTACCTTAGCCACTTTGCCAGTGACAACAGCTAGCGTAGAAAGATCATTTTCCACTATGAAAAGAATTAAAACTCTACCTCGAAGTGTTATGGGCCAAGAAAGATTGAGTTCACTCGCTATGATCTCTATTCACTGGGATATTGCTCTCGATCCTCGATCCTGATCACGTCCTAGACATTTTATCGGAAAAAAATCTAGACGATTACTTTTTTGATAGTACAGGTCAAAGTTTTCGAGTTAAAGGTGTTATTCTCAGGTTTTTACCACATTATATTTACACATGTACATAGATATACATTTTTTTCTATTACATTGATTCATAAAATCATAAGCCTGTTGACTCCTTTCCTTACACGAACTCGTGCTTAACTCCTACTCCCCCCCCAAAAAAAAAATCTTACAAAGTTTCTTGTCCCCAACAAGTATCAATAGTTTGTCTTCCAGACATATATTCTGTGTTTTCACCCATTTCTAGTAATAAAACTTGACCTCCAAAGTTCAAACGTTTTCATGCCAAAGTTATTGATACTAGTAGGTTCTAGGCTGATGAAATAAGTCGATTATTAAAAGAGATACCAGATTTTCTTATAGGTACCAACCGTGGTCTTATTTTGAAGGTGCTTTCATCTCCAAAAACATTTTTTGTCCACTTACTCCAACAATTCATAACTATTTGACTATAATAATTGTTGTTTAAAATTTGTAGACAACGTAGATGTTTCAAAACTTTTATTCCAGACTTCCATTGTCTATACAATTTTTTGACATCGCAACGTTTTGATTGATAAGTTACCTTCAATCGTCTTCAGGTGATCTGACAAGTCCGAAATAAGAGTTTTGAATATACGCGTGAAAGTGTTTTTGCGAACTGTGACGCTTAGTAAAAAAGTTATCCAGCAAAACAGTTTGTAATTCTTGGCGAGATGCCCTAGTGTATACCCTCAAGAATACGAGTATAATTCCGTTGTAAAACAGTTTGCAATGTTCTCCTATCATATGTCAATATCTGTCTATTTCAGCTATAACAATGTGATTTTTTCTAAAATTCTTCTCATTCAGAGGTCTGACGGTGCACGCCCATCAAAGGGGAAGGAAACGGTTTGTGTCACGCGAAAATGTCAATCAAGAATGTTCGACAAACAAGTCAGAAAAAAAACATTACCGAGTGTCATTGTCGTGCGACTTTTAGATCCAAGTGATTGTTAAGATTAAACCAATAACAAATGTATTAACGTTATTTTGTTCATCAGTACACGTAAAGTACGTTTAGAATAGTATTTTCTAAAAATGAATTCAGTATTTATTCAATGAATATTCACGAGATCAAAAATATTGTTCGTTGACGCTTGGTGCATGTATAATAAATTTCGACGATGTCCGAATGGTAGAAACGTAAGAACGTCAATAATCGATAATGGGGTACTGATAAAGACACAACAAGGATCTCATTGACCATCCACAAATAAATGCAAATAAACATTAGGTAAAATTACGAAGATACACTTCCTATCAGCTGGCCATCGTTCGTTACCCTCGGCAGATAGCCTTTTGCATGCTAATGATATCATTGTGAAGCACCATAATAATAAAACATGCATTCGTTTAATTCTGTCAATTCCTTAACAACAATGTTAATCATTATCGGTCTGAATGCCTGTCTGCTGCATAATGGATTTTTAAAAAGGCATAACGATTATGCCACGATGTCCTATGTCATTCAGAAACGTTGACTTATCTGTGTTTATCTCAATATTAGGAAATTCACTACAGATACATACTTAGGCTTTAGGTAGACTGGATAGTTATTTTAGATAAATAAATGCTTTTATTTTTGAGACCAAAAACATCATTATCAGTGAAGCCGTTTACTATTATTACTATTTTTGTTTTTATCATCATAATTCTGGCTTTACAGGATACCAATGAATACATAAAGCCTTGAAATCAGTATCGAGTTAAAAACAAGACTGCTTTACAAATACTACAATATCGACAGAAGCTTGAGGAAATGGCAGACAGGCTGAAGAAAAAGAGTTCTAGTGAGACGATACAATCTCACTTTGCACATCAGAATAGAGATGAAATAAAATAAATATATACTAACTAAAAGCTATTGGATGTTGCAAGATTGATGTTACAGCTGGACATAAATTGTGGTATCATAGAGAGAACTGTCAGCGCTGATGATGATGATTTGCTCCTGTGAGGAATTTAGTTCCGCCCACTGTTTCAGCTCTTTGATCGACATTACCTATTCAGGTACGGTTTAGCCAAAAAGAGGGTTAAAAAAGAACATGTCTTTCTTAAAAAACAAAAACCATGTTTTTTTTTTGTTTGAAACTTTTTTAACATTCAAATCAGTTAAAGAAAACATGGTTAAAACACTGTTAATACATGTTAAAAACAGTAAAAAAAATAACTATGGCCTATATAATCTAGCAACGTTAATGAAGTTCCTTGAAAGTGTTATTACTATTTTTGATCGAGCTCTATCAGAGCACATCTCTAATTTAAAAGCGGACGTTGGGGAAGTTTGCCTTTAGGTAATTTTTCGCGTTCCGATGTGCGATCTCCAGCAGTCAAATGTGCGAAGTCGTAGTATTGTGGTGTGTTTTGTTTTTTGTGCTTTAAAGATCGACAAAAGAAAGGCAATGACAGGGAGAAGAAAGGGTCCCGTGTGGAAATGCTTTAAGGAGCTGGCTCGAAAATAAATAAAAGAGCAAAATGTTTAACCTGCAATATGGATATAGTGCCACTGGTTGATAGAATGCGCACGCATATTAAAAATTGTAAACAACTTAAGCAAGGAAGTTTGTTAGCAAAATATTCATATTATTATTATTGTATATCAGATAGTTCTGATACCGATAATGATGATGTTTCTACGAACCTATTTCCGCAAAGTTAAGTAGCTTGGAGGATTGTGAATTACGTACATTTTCCATGATTTTATGTTTTAAAAATATGGATTTAAGGATTTTTTGATTCTTTGTTAAATAAGAGGGGTTGTATACTGTTATAGAAATTTGTTAAGTAACTTATTTAATGTTATTATGCAAGTAAATATATAGTCATACTCGTATTATATGTGTATTCTGCTGCTTGTAGTGTACTAGTATTTGAGTTCAATGCAGTTTATTAAGTTCACTCGTTCGTTAAGTCACAGATTTTTCCACTAGTATTAGTGCCCTAGTTTCATGTTTGATTAATTAATAAAAAATAAAGTATATTTTTCGGTACTTATGTGTTTCAACCAATGGCCCTTTTAGTTTCGTTTTGCAAAATAAAATCAATTTTAATCATACCTAAAAAATATAAAAAAAAACTTGGATAATTTACAAACGACAAAAAACAGTGTTTAAATCATGTTTTAAACAGTTTAAAACAAATTGGTTTAAAACACCTTCATTTTGATTAAAACGTAACAACAGTGATTTACACGAGACAGCTTAGAGCTCCTTTTTTATACGAAAATCTCGTTGCAAAAGCATGATTCTGTTATGAAGCCTTGACTTCCTTGTATAAATAGAGTACAAAGATAACTAGTATTTTTCTTCCAAAATTTGTTGAGATCCATGATACAAACACATGTTGAGAAGAACGAATGTGATAACTAAAGGCAAACTGCACGCTCTTATCAAAAGATACACTTTATATTAAATATTTATAGTTTATACATATATATATATACTTATATCTGAACTAACGTAATACAGAACTCACTCAGTAAATAAAGGAAGCAGTCACTGGATAATCTTATAGTGTTTGGGTGCAAAAAATATCCAGAAACATGCGTCGAAGCTTGGATTTCAATATTTTGATTGTGATTAAGTCGTAGATAATGGAAGAAATAAACAAAAATCGACAAACTACCGACAATTTAATTAAATCCTTTATATCAGTGGAAGTGAGAATAATTTAAATAATTTGTTATTTGCGTCGTATTAATACCGGTTAATTTCGCAAAATTGTCTTTTTATAAATTAGATTATACCGGATTTAATCTTGCAAATGACTATTTATATAATGAAATAATTAGAGGTCATGTCCTCACATGTTAATGAATATTTAAAAACCTACATTACCCAAGAGGTGGGCGCAATAGATGTGTAAGTACTTACAGAAGTATTGTATGTCACTTTCACATGTTCAAGTATTTATAAAAACTTACAATAATGATTTGCGTACAAGTTCAAACAAAAAATTATCATATCCACTTTTAGCTTACATTTCCGTAGGGTATGAAATCAGGTGCAAAATATTTATTTATTTGTTCATATCAAATTTTAGAGAACATATGTATGTGATAAAAATTACCCAGGTTTTGGAATAACGAAGACTTTTATTCAGTCGAAAGTAATTTCCATGGAGATGTAAAGAAATCTTGAAATATACAGACCTAGCATAAGACTGTCATTACATGCTTGTAACAATAAGTATGTTGTCTTTGCAGGTATTAAAGTACGCTTTAAAGTAAACTTTTAGCCAAAAACCATTTTCTGTCATTATTGACAAGGCATATGGAACCTAATAACGGCAGCAAACAACTGATCTTCATGTTAAAGAATACAAAAAGAACGACATCGAGTTGAATCAAAACCTACCACGGAGTAACTTTTAGGAATCAAAATTGCAAATGAATGAACGACTTCCCAAACTCCATTGTTTCAGAAAACTTTTGTCCTCACAGGTATCCTAAAAAATCATAGCTTTGAAGAAAAAGAAGAAGGGCCCAGAACTCATGATTAGTATCTAAGTAGGCCATGAGGTAGATACAGCCAACGCAAACACCAGATACCGTTTTTAACTAAGTTTAAACATACAGACTTTTCCAAAGGATTATAAGCTTTTCCCAGTTTTTCTAAGCGTTAGTTCTCACTTTTTAGTTCAATTCGTTCAAGCATTAAGGACGGTAGCTATCTATATAGAACTCTCCTGACCAAATGAAACCACACATACATATATTAATTATTACTCGTCACTGACGTGTCGGTCACCGCGGTGACTTTTTACAAAGTACAAATTGTCACAGTGACAATATATTATATTTCTACATCTGTCTTCCAGATGACACTTCCTTTGTTTTTTTCTTCTTTTCGTCATCATTACAGTGATTTTAAGACGCTACCACCAACAAAGCCTGAGATAGGCAGCCCCGCTCCCAAAAGACGTCCAGCCCCCCAAAATCCATCCATAGAATGTAATTCATACATAAGTGGTTTCATTTGGTCAGAAGATCAACATAAAAACCATAATAAAAGTTTCAGGTGTTAAATTAATTATCTATATGTTTACGCCGAGGAGTATGCTCAAAAGTTCAAGACATGTATAAGCACAAACTAAACATAGAGAGATCAATGGTCCATCTGAGCATAAACGGAATCACTTTTAAAATTTCCTGACTTTCTGTTCAAAGTTACTCCACGATTGTCTATCGATCCTGCATTCTACAATAATTCCCGGCTTGCTCTATCTGTCGACACACTAAATCGAGTCCGGAGTGTATCCAGTTGCATTACATCTTTCTTCATCTAAGTGTCCAAAATAAGGGAACAGACTACTTCTGTAAGCAATATACTAGACAGATGGCATACACAACATAAGTTAACTATAAACCTAAAGTATACTATACATATATATCTTACCATATCCCTGCAAGACGTCTCAACCGCTGTATTCGTGCTAGCCTTCTTCAAAACACATTCACCCAGGCTCCTGCCACATCTCAACCCGTTTCGGATCATGGAGAACGCCATTGTGATACTCTCAGTAACTGGAACTGCGTGCAGGACAACTGAAAGTCGTGCCCCCAAGTCGTACCGGCACTCGCGAGCTAACTGTTTGTTGATCTTTTTCTTAGCTTTTCTGTACGCAGCGCTCACAAGAGGTCAAACAGCATTTAATTCAAAAAATCGAACCGCGATGTGGCTGTCTCTTTCGACGGTATGGTTGCCGGTTGGAGTTGTCTCACTTTTTTGAGTAGGGTTGCATGCGTGCGCAACTGCAGCTTGTGTGCTGCACTACGAGTTACGGGTGTACTGATTTACTAGAATACAGAGTGGAAGCATATAAACAATATCTCCTGTGAAGCTGCGTTGGATATACTGAGAATGACTTAAGAGCCAACTAGACCTATAAGCCAGCGGATCCGGCACTAGAAGTTCTCTATTCAGCATATGGAGCACACACATGCTCTGGTCGCTCTCCCTGATCCATTTTCGGCACCAAATTATTTTACGGTTTCGTTTACTTAGTTTTCTCATGCGGTGGACACCTACAACGCAGTTCGTTGCTGCCGCTGTCGCATATGCGATATCGTATATGCGAATTACGGGACCGCTCCATTTTGTACAATTTTCTATTCGTTTAAAAATAAAGAAATTAAGTAGCAACCGCAAAAGAAAGTGTGGTTAGAATTACTTTGACGATAAATGGCAGTTAAAAGTTGACAGCTATGGTTTTTTTGTACCAACTGCGCATGAGTTCGTACCAAATTTAGTACAAAAATGTCTTTACGTGTCAGACAGGATTGTAATTTCTAAACAAATTGGGAACTAAATTCAGTAACGAACTTTCTCACAAAATTTGCTACTAAATTTAGCATAAAATTTCTTATCGTGGCAGACAGCCTTTATGGAACAAAAGGTGTTAAAGAACGTTAACATATAATATGAATAAGGGTTTTTAGCCCATTTTTCTTTGTTAATTCCACTTAGTTACTATGAAATAGCTTTTAGTTTCCACTTAGCACCAGTGTACATAGTTTATACTTATTATTTTATTCTTATAATCGGCTTCGACACCGGCCAAAAAATGGATCTTCGGTGGGTCCCAAAGAATACTGTAGGACTTTGTAGGGCATTTGTGTCTTCATCTTCGGTTTTTACAAGCGAAACAACTTCTTACACCTATTTATTTAAAAAATATATTAGTGTTTTGATCTCGATATTCGCCCTGAGGGGGGGTTCGTGACCCCCATGACCCACTATGGATCTGCTCTTTGGTCATCCTTATTATATTATTACTATCTCGATAATGAAACCACAGATCATGGAACCTTTTATAAGCTTTCGGAAGTTAAAATTAATATTCGTAACAATGAGTTTACAGGGTGTTTCCTAAATTAATGTCAATTCGCTTTTACCAGATATTCAATCTGGGCTTGGCGAGGTTATGGATGTTCAACTGCAGTTCTAAAAATTACCGATGATATAATTGCGGTGAAGGATGGAAGTGAGTATACTTTGTTAATATTGTTGGACCTTTTGATAGTCTGAATCATTTCCTTTTATTGAGAATATTAAAATTCATAGGGCTAGCTCAAAGTGCAGTAACTTTTTCCATAACTACCTTAAAGATAGATAGCAGAGAGTCGTTTTGAGTGGCAAATAATCAAGGTTCATGAATATTCCAGCCGGAGTACCTCAAGGTTCCGTGTTAGGCCCTTTGTTATTCATCATACAGGGTGTTTATTTGAAAACTTCCCACGGATTTATCGAAAGCCACACATTAAAAAAAGCGCAGAGACACGTCAAAAAAATACTTCACCCCCTTTCACCCTCGACCTTAAAATCTTTAAATCGCAAGGGGTATCGAGTAATAGCTTGTTTGAAAGGTCTTTCCAAGTCCTTTATTTTGACGTTTGATTTTTTAAATCAGTCGATTCGTTTTCGGGAAAATTAGAAAAATCTTTATTTATCTTAATTTGTTCAGATAAAAAACAAAAAACACAAAAATATTGCTTTTTATTTCAATGAGTGTCCAAAATGTTGCCCGTTTGGGTTTGCCGAATCTAGACTTCGTTTATAATTTAAAACGGAAATTACGAACATAAATAGCAATTATTTGTTGCTAAGGGAAAGAAAGAATTTAATTTGCTGTCAGTTACCTTTGTGACAGTTTTGGGGATAGTGACTAGCCGAATGAGTGGAAATGATTGTAATTTATGGAGCCCAAAATCAATGTCCTTGGCAAACTGGCGTCACGTTTAACGCCAGACATCCGGGGAACATAACTTCGCATAGGTATGTTCTGGGCCTTGTTACTAAATTTACTAAAACTGGATCAGTTGCAAATACAAAACGTGATCATCGGAGAGTTTTGAATGAAGCCGCTCAAGTTGATGTTTTGGGTCATTTTGGAGTTAATCCTAATATTTCATTACCCAAAATTGTTGCTGCTACTGGTATTTCGTTAGGCACTGTACACACAGTTACTTAACTCCATAAATTGCATCCATTCAAATTTAAAATAATGCAAGAGTAAACCGAATATGATTTCGATAGGCGAGGTGAGTTTTGTGAACAAGCAGCGATTAATGATAATACCATTAAGTAGAGAATATCTGCTTCATTGATGAATGCACATTTTATCTAAATGGATGTGCATAACTGGTATTGGAGCAATTAAAATTCTCATGCTTTTGTGGAAGGGCATACCCAGTACCTCCAAAAAATTAATATTTGGGCAGGCATTTTAGGAAACAAAGTGAATGGGCAATTGTCTATTAATGGAAATTTGAATGGAGACATCTATTTGGATATGTTGGAAAATACCATCAATCCGCTTATCACTGAAACCATTGAAAACCAATCGAAGAGAATGGAAACCCTATACTTGATGTGGCTGAAATATATTTCCAGTAAAACGGCGCTCCTCCTCACTATGTTCTTCCGGTTCGGCAAAGGCTAGACGACGAATTTCTAGATAAATTGATAGGGCGAAGAGGGCCTATAGAATGGCCTGCTAGATCTCCTGATTTGACGCCATTAGACTTCTTTCTATGTGAAAACCTGAAAGTTTGGATGAACTTCGTCAAGGCATCATCGAAAGCTGCCATGATATCCCACAACATGTTTTTGAAAATGTCCGTCAGGAATTTGAACATCGCCTATATCATTGTTTGGCCAATAACGGGCATCATTTTGGACACTTATTGAAATAAAAAGTGATATTTTCGTAGGCTGATAAAGGAGGTGAAGTAGTTTTTGGTTAAAAAGTTGTCCCCCTTGACAAATCTTTTGACGTGTCTCGGCGTTTTTTCTTTTAATCAGAGGTTATCGTTAAATCCGTCAAATGAACGCGGCGTACCACAGATCTATTTTTGAAAACTTTACCACCCTAAATTTCAAAAATTGAGACTTCTTAGAATATACCCAAACATATCGTCCCATTACATATTGGTATTCAATTAGGAAACACCCTGTATGTAAGGTTGGTATAACCATAACGCTAACCACCATGAAGAAATTCTGCACGCAATACCGTGATGAGATGTGTGGTGAACGACTGTGGGGGATTTTACTTTTAGTGAGCCTATCCTGCTTCTGGAGAAACTCGCATTATGGGCAGGGAAGACCGACAGGGAAATATTGTCTAACTTTTCTGCCTGGGAGTGGCTATATTAAAAGCTTTCCCTTTAAAAAAAAAGGTTTCAGTTCAAATATCTCATAAGAACTCTAGGCCTGAGTAAAGATAACATGGCCACGCAAGACAACTATTGAAATATACTCTACTAGACTCTAGAAGACTATACGTAGCGAAATTTTTCTCGAAATCGTTGCACACCGCTTGAAAAATGCAAATGAATATTGGAAAACTACCGCTTTGATGGATATGAATCCGTCGTTACCCCGAGATAGACATACGATCTTACCACCTAGATTGCGGCGTTGCCAGCTCATCGAACTATTTTGCTAGAATGTTATAAAAAAAGAAGCTTTGGATACAATATTGAGGGATACCAATGGAGATATATATAAAATTTGAGGCGTAGCAATGTTTGCCAAAAACCTAAAAAAAGCTGTTATTTACATTTTGCATCGCCTGGCGTCTATGCGGCGGAACATTAATGTCTCTGAACACTTCTAGAAATGCCCAGTTTTATAGGATAAAATACTTTTTGAGTACGGGACTTCTTCCAACATTCGGAAAAAGTAAGTAGGCGTTGCAAACAAATGCTTGATGTAAGAGTGTATGATTACTGAGTTTAACCTAGTCTGATCCTTATCTTGGCCACCCTATAGTACATTATTATAAAAAGAAATTCACAGAAACGTGCACTAATATAACGTTCTTGTAAGTATTCTTATGTACTTAGATTCATTTCTGAAAAATATCAAAACTATTAGCAAAGCCTCGAACAAAATACTATTTTTAGACCAAGGAATTGGGGATAGTCTATAATTGACAGTATCGTGCTTTGACACTAAACCCTAGGCACTATGTTTATTAAATATGGTGCAAAAAATCAAGCGTTGATTCCCTGGAGTTTTCAAACCTGGAATCTCAGTCCTGTGTTTAGGAAACTACAATGTCTTACCTTGGTTGTTGGAGGATACGTGGGCACCACATGTATAACAAGAGTAGGGATGTGATACGTCCAAAATGCGTCTGCCTCTAATTCCACATGATCGACGAGTTATAAGTTGGATTGCCTAATATCTCTGCTTATAAAACGGATACTAGTAAGTAGTAGAGTAAAATGAAAATCGTACTTCACCCATTAATGATCATGTAATTTTAGATCAAATAGTTAATGAATATATTTATATAACAAAACATTGTTACGCCTCAAATTGAATATATCTCCATTGCTTTCCTCAATATTTTATTCAAAACTTCTTTTTTATATAACATTCTATCAAAATAGCAGAGGTAGCAAAATCGTCCGATAAGCTGGCAACGCCGTGATCCAGGTGGCAAGAATGACAAGGTTATCTGTCAAGACGAATGTCTACCAAAAATTCCGCTACGGATAGTCTTCTAGAATACATTTCAACAGTTGTCTTGCGTGGCCATGTTATCTTTACTCGGACCGAACTCTAGACATCGAATAGTCTGTGGTACTCGAAAAACTTCGTTGATCCGTCTATGGAAAATTCGAACATGTATCGATCCCGCTGGACATACTGCAGTCTACGTCACTGACTTCCACTACTTACGTGCCACCTGTCAAAAATATTAGTAGATGGTCTATGGGGATTCGGTCTCAAAACTTCCAAAATCCGCCACCAGAGGCGCTGGCGTCGCGCGCCATTGACAGGTTGTTGGACGGAATCTGTATTCATGAGTTGGGGATTCCGCCGCTAGATGGCGCTGTCAAACCAAACGGAATCTGTGTGTCATTGGACACCTGTCATGCGTCATTGGGCATCTCACGCATAGATGGCGTTAAAACGTCATCTGTCATACGTCATTGGACACCTGTCATTGATGGGTTGGGCATCTCGCGCATAGATGGCGCCGATTTGTTTGGCGCTGTACAAACCTAACGGAATCTATGCGTCATTGGACAGCTGCCATTGATGGGTTGGGCATCTCGCGCATAGATGGCGCCGATGTCGCACCTGTCTGGTGTTGGCGTGGATTACGGGGGGCAACGTGTATACAGGGGTGCATCGAAAAATAGCGGATCGATGGACCGACGGTATATCGTTAAATCGTATATAGCAAGGCGTGACCTAAATAGCGTGGTGGGCTCCTCTGGTCGGTCGGTCGGTCGGTCAGAATGTCTCATAACCTGTATACGATGTACTGTTATTATTATACAGGATGATACCGTTCAAAATGAAAATAGTATAATGGATATTTTATTGAAACATATAGTATATATAACAATAAGGTTGATTGGTGTGTGTGTGTGTGTGCCATGTTTTGAATACCCGCGCTTGAACAACTTGCAACAAGAAATTCCGACAATATTATTTCGCAAACCAGAGGTATTTTCAATAAAACTACATATCAGGGAGTACTTTAGATGTTGATACTAATCGACTCAAATCATTGTTCGACAACTGATTTGGTTCATGACAGACAAGAATCAAATTATGTATTTCACGGTTCAGTTCTGGTTGTTTTTTAATTTTTTCCCTAAACTTCAGGTAACCCAGGAAATATGTCTCTTATCCGTCCTCTGTTCAACACATCAGTAAAATCGTTAGAAAATTCTATATATGACATATTATTATAAAAGGTATAGGACCGTCCTGCGTTTGATTGAAAAATAGCATTGATTCGAGCCCTATCGGGTATATCAATTGAAAAATTATCAAGAAATTTAATGGTAGGGAATGATGCTGAGAAATAGTTGTTTGGAGACACAATGGTAATCAAGTCACCGTTTGTTGATTGGAAAATATGTTGTAAAGTGTATTGACGTAATTCTGTAGGAACATAATCGACAAGAAGTTCAGGCTGAGATGGGATAATCATTTCGTTTAAGTCTAGTTTCCATATAAACATATCATGTGCAATATATAATCGGTAATTTGAAAACTCTGGAGCAATAGCTAAAAACATAAAATCTGGAATAATATCACACAAATTTTTGAGGATCGGCTGCTTACGAGTTGTAGATCTTATAGTTGTTGTTGTTTTTGGTATTGCTGATGCGGTGGTAGACGTTGGGATTGAATCATATTTGTTTTTTCTTCCATATAGATATTGTACTGCATTTATATCATCAACATCTAGACCACGAATCTCATGCTGATAGAAGGCAAACATAATAGCATTCGGAGAAGCACTATGTGCTATGCCGAGAGCATGTCCAATTTCATGAACCAACACCTGATAGAGAATGATGTCAAAAATCTCAGATAGCAAATATAAATTCGTTTACCCCCCAATCAAAATCTTGACTGAAAAAAAATTAGGCAGCAAATATACAATAATCATACACGAATTTACTATATTTCTAAATTTCTACTCTCATGTGCAACTTGTAATTGGAATTTCCGCCGGACAAACGATACATTCATGTATTACTAAGAAATTATATAAAAAATACTGCAACCGCAATGAATGTTGTTTTCTCGATAAAAATGGTACTGAGAATATGATGCATATAATATGCATATTTACGATACAATTATCTCATGCACGCGTGTGTTATCTCAACCACGTATTTATATTTAGCGAGCGCATGCAATAGTCATCATTGTTTCACACTTAACGCACAACGCTGCAAGCTGGAACAACGGCCGCAGTACAATAGTGCTTCGAGAGAGACGAGATAGCGAAAATTTTAAAAAAAGTAAGTGCTATTTTATTTAATATTTTTCTTTTTTATGTCTCTAAGTGCAACTGTTTTTTCGTGTTATGCTTCAAAATAGTTAGACGACTCAATTTTTTTTATAGATGGATTTATCAAAAATTAATGCTGCGTCTTCGATTGTAGACCGCAAACCTATCAGAAAATTAAAGGACCTACCAGTCGGGACACCATTTGCAATCCAAGCAGCTAAAGTGGTCAAGTCGAAATTTGGGGAAGCCGTGCTACTAGATTTAGGACCGGAAGTGCTATTTCTACCACAGCGGGTGACGGAAACGTACCAGCCGGTCATCGACGAACTTTTTCACGGAAAATACTCGATCATCTTCCAAGGGGAAGTGGACGTAGGGAAAAGCCGACCGCTAGCATCATTCAAAATAGTGGAAAATTAACAAAGCAGAGAACAGGAGGAGGAGGACAGGGTGAGCATTTTTATATATTTTTGAGTAATGTGTTTGCTTGAAAAAAAAAATGTCGTCTTTTCAAATGTCTTCAAATAAGGTTAAAAAGATCATCAAACAAACAGACGGTGTTCTACTATCAATTGTTAGTCTACGGAAAATTTTATTTGATAATTTTACAATCAGAGACGCGGAAGTGTGGCTGAAACGAATAGAAAAACAAATTAGATTATGTAAACGGGTAATTCGTAGTAGAAGGCAAAATAAATTATCTGTAGGGACCTGTAGAAAAGTAGAAACAAATTTGGGGCATTTTAAACATTTTAGAAAGTTGATTTTAACTAGACATATTGGGGCAGGACTTCACTTAACATTGGGTCAGAGGGTTAGATGGGAAAATGTAGAATCGAGCTTTCAAAGTAGAATAAAAACCGGTTCCATAGCTAATTTGCGTCATAAGGACTTGAATCAATTTTTAGCAGATTGTGTAGTTGTTTTTAAAAGGAAAATTAGGAATATTTTGAACACCCATTGTGCGCTCAAAGTAAATACAACATTTTGCGGGGAGTTTATTAGGAAATCGGGGGATAATGAAATTTTGGGAATTAAATATATTAATACTAAAAATCATATTATTGATACATCAACTCAAATAGACGAGTGGTTTAAGATATATGTGAAAGATAAACTTTTAAACGAATTATCGGAATTTGCTGAAAAAGATTCGGGATTTGCGTTAAATAAAATTATTTCCTTAGTTGTTAATATCAGTAAATATCAATTGGGAAACGGTTCATCTTATATTAGACTACCAGAACCGATTATAAGGAAAAATGCTTGTATAAACATTAAAAATATAGATCAAAATTGCTTTTACTGGGCCATTGTAAGCGCTCTTCGGACTCCTAGCAAAAAAAGACATGCAGAACTAACCTCCTCATATCCACACTTTACTGACGTTTTACAAACAGAAAATTTAGATAGTCCTATGCTGCTAACAAAAATTTCAAAATTTGAAAAGATGAATAACATTTCAGTCAATGTTTACGCTTTAGAATTGATCGAAACAGAAAAAAAATCATTTTACATAGTAGTACCAGCAAGATTAACGGAAAATAAACGGGATACGCATGTTAATTTACTTTTAGCTCAAAATAAATATTATCCGCGTTTAAATGATTATGATGCTCCTCCACCAGCGCCAGCAAATGAAGATAATGATTCAATCGATGAAATTAAATATCACTATTGTTGGATTAAAAATCTTTCGCGTCTTATTAGTAGCCAGTTAAATAAACATCGTGAGAAAAAATTTATTTGCGATAGATGTCTGAACTATTTCCATCAGCAAAATAAATTAGTTGAACATGAAAAACTGTGTTCTAAATTTAATAAATATAAAATTAACCTTCCTAAAGAGAGCTGCGTTGAATTTAAAAACTTTACATACCAACAAAATACTCCTTTTGTTGTTTATGCAGATTTTGAATGTCAATTAGAAAATCATAAAGAAAGTAGCGTCGTAAATTTAACTAAAACCATAAAATATCAAAAACACGTTCCGTATAGTGCTGGTTTCTATGTAAAATGCAGCTATGATGATAGCCTTTCTTATTTCGAGAGCTTTCGAGGTGCAGATTGTATGGATTGGTTTGCAAATCGTATGGCTGGTGTTGCGCAATTTGTAAACTCAAAAATAAAAACAAGCGTACCTATGATTGAAAAATTAGACACATGTAAGGCAACATCATGTCATATTTGCGGTAAGAGATTTTCAAAAACAAAAAAAGACATAATCGTTAGAGATCACAACCATTTCAGTGGAGAGTTCAGAGGTTACGCACACCAAGCATGCAATCTGAACTTTAGAAAATTGTTTGTTGTGCCGGTTATATTCCATAATTTAAGTGGGTACGATAGTCACTTTATGATTTCGAATTTATGTAAAAAAGGTCGCTTAAGTCTACTTCCCATCAACAAAGATAAATACATCTCCTTTACGCTGCACTCAGATGAAAATAACATTAAATTGCGGTTTATAGACTCTTTTCGATTTATGGGGGCGTCTCTTGATGAATTAGCTTCAATTTTAGCAGTATCAGAAAAGAAAATTTTACAAAGGGAATTTCAAAATTTAGATGAAGATAAATTCAAATTATTAACACAGAAAGGAGTTTTCTGTTACGATTACATTGATTCGTTGAAAAAATTAAATGAAACGACTTTGCCCCCAATTGAAAAATTTTACAATAAATTAAACGATGAAAGTGTAAGTGACGAGAAGTATGCTCATGCGCAATCTGTTTGGCAACAGTTTAACATTAAAACATTAGGAGAGTATTCTGATATATATTTAAAAACAGATATTCTGCTTCTTGCCGACGTTTTTGAGCAATTGCGTAAAAAATGTTTCTCCACCTATGGTCTGGATCCTGCGTGGTACTATACAATGCCCGGATATACGTGGGACTGTATGCTCAAATACACTGGGTGTAAGTTAGAACTACTAAAGGATCTAGATATGGTGATGTTTTACGAAAATGCTATAAGAGGTGGAATTTCGGTGTGTAGCAACCGATTTTCGGAGGCCAACAATAAATATATGCCCGAATATGATCCTGAAAAGCCGTCCAAGTACCTTATGTACCTGGATGTGAATAGCTTATATGGGAAGGCTATGCAGCAACCCTTACCCTACGGAGGGTTCAAATGGGTAGATGATGTAACATCGTTTGATGTGATGTCAATACCCGACGACTCTGACGTAGGGTACGTGCTACAAGTCGATCTATCGTACCCACAAGAACTGCACGATAAACACAAAGATTTTCCGTTTGCGGCAGAACGTAGCGTACCACCCAGCGACGGCGGGGTAAAATTGCCGAAATTAATGGCAACACTTACGGATAAAAAAGAGTACACGGTTCACTATAAAAATTTAAAACAAATGCTAGCTAATGGGTTAAAGTTAACGAAAATCCATAAAATTTTACAATTTAAACAAGCAGCCTGGCTGAAACCCTACATCGAGTTGAATACTCGATGTAGAGCTGCAGCCCGGAATGATTTCGAAAAAAATCTTTTTAAATTAATGAATAATGCAGTATTCGGTAAGACCATGGAAAATATACGTAAGCACCGCGTATGTAAAATCGTTAAATCTTGGGGTGGTCGCTATGGGGCAGCAAACTTGATTTCGAGTTTTCGGTTCCACAGTCGCACAATTTTAGAGGAAAATCTGGTGGTTATCGAATTGAACAAGGCTGAAATAACGTTTAACAAACCTCTGTATGTAGGGCAGGCAATTCTAGACCTATCGAAACTAGTCATGTACGATTTTCATTACACCTATATGCTACCAAAAATGGGTGCAGAAAGGTGTAAGCTCATGTACATGGACACAGACAGTTTTATCTACGAATTGCAATGTGAGGATGCATATGAGGAGATCATTAAAGCTGATTCCAGTAAATTTGATACTTCGGATTATCCTGAAAATAACATATATAAAATACTGCGTAAGAACAAAAAGGTGCCGGGTCTAATGAAAGATGAAAATAACGGTAAAATTATGACACATTTTGTTGGACTTCGAAGCAAAATGTATAGTTACAAGGTGCAGGGTGGGAAGGTGGTTAAAAAATCTAAAGGGGTTAAGTACAATGTTGTTAAAAATAAAATTGCATTTGAGGATTATGTTGAATGTTTGAAAGAATTTAAGGAAAAAACAGCTACACAACGCTGTATCAGGTCGTATGCACACAACGTATATTCTGTTGAACAGTCAAAAATTAGTTTAAGTCCGTATGACGACAAACGTTATTTAATTCCGAACAGTTTTGACACACTTCCGTGGGGGCATTACAGTATCTTATAATAGCGTTTTTTTTTTGTTATAGATGAATGCCCCAACATTATCAGAGTTAGCTGTTAGAAAAATTTGCGAATCAATAACATCATCAGCAGTAGAATTCATGGAGCAGTCTCCACTACCATGGAAATTAACTACGGAAATTGTGAAACAATTTCCTTTATATAAATGGCACGCTATGATTAAAGAAGCCAAAAATGATCTTGATTCTTCATATACAGGAATTAACTTTATTAGATGTCACAAAGAAATAGATCCAAATTTAATTCACACTATATTAGGAAAATCAGATTGGGGTTATGTTTTTGAAGATTATTCTAGTTACTGCCTATGGACAAGTGGATATTGGCTGGACCAATATTACCTACACGTATGTAAAAATTGTTTATCTAAATTTAAAGAAATACATAAAACTTTAAATAAACGTTTATTTGCCTGCTATGACCATTCTCACGAGGTTCACGATGCACATGACATTATTTTGAACGTATACCAAAAAAAGTATAATTGGTGTCACAGCTGCTTTAAAAGCGTAGTGTTTGAACTAAAAGACCAGGAATCTTGCAGAGATGCCTTACATGATAGGTCTAGAAATAACATCCGAATCCGATTTGATGAATCTGATGTAGACAGCGATATTGAGTTTTAAAAAAAAAACATCACAGCAAACAAATTACAAAAAAATATATAAAAAGCGTTCATCCGTCCTCCAGTTTCTCTCTATCTATTGTACTAACATTTATATATATATTTTTTTTCAAACATGTATGTAGTACTAACATTTATATATATATATATATATATTTTTTTCAAACATGTATGTAATTAGATTTAATAAATGAATATTTATAAAAAAATGTTTTATTGATTTCGTTAGATTTTTCTAGTAAGAAGAGTTCACAACAACAACAACAAGATGTCCTGATAGCTTGAGTCGTCAGAGGTGTGCAACATCAGAAGCAATGTTAGTGCGTGGTTGGAGTTCAAAACTTAGCGTGTTCAAAAACAAAAAAAAACACGCACACACATAATACTAACATTACTTCTGATGTTGTGGCGCGGTTCTTCGGGCTATCAAGACATCTTTTTGGTATTTTTGAACAAAGTGTGCACGTCACGTGCGTCACGTATCACGTCACGTGTCACGTCACGTGCGTCACGTGTCACGTCACGTACGTCACGTGTCACGTCACGTCACGTGTCACGTTACGTGACGTATATCATAATGAAACGACAGATATGCATTTTTACAAAAACTTTATTAAAATCGTTCAAGATCATTAGCGATCCTATGTCTATAGAAAAATATATGTTGTCCTAACGCTATATGTTGTAAAGTACAGCCTACGAGCTTAAATGTATACAATTTTTGAATAGCATCTGAAAACGTATAATTTTGATCATTAAAACTAGCTCGAACAATCTTAAGCGCATTATAATAATAGCTTGGAAATTCAACAGTTTCTAGCATAGACATATACGGTACTAAAAGTTCATTATTTGCTTCTAAAAGAGCGTTCACGTCCATTTCTGAGAGGTAGAAACTAATGTTGTGCTTGGTTATTTCGAGAATTTTCGTACTATCATAGATTAGTCGTCGAATTCTGCAATAGTCACCGCACTCGATTTCGACAGGATCATACTTGTCAGGAAGGTTCTTCTCCTCCTCCTGCTCCTCCGTCTCCTTCACCGTTACCACATTGAGCTGGGTGATTAATTGTTCCCACTCATAGGAACTGAAAGATAGTTTCAACCGTGATGAGTTCCACACAATTACAGCAGGAGTAAATGATCTCGCTGGGCTTAGACCGCATCCAATTTGGTATGATCCATTTGGAAACTGCGTGTACAGCAGATAATGGTCCTCGTTCTTGGCCGCTTCTTCGTACCTTTCCAGAATAGCATCCAGCTCACGGTCGTAGTTTACAGATGATTCGTGTGAGCTGCTGGTGGTGAGGTCAAACTCGCTGCAACTTGAACCACTACCACTGGTATCCATTTTTTTTTTTTACTAGCTGCCTGACTGACTGACTGACTGACTGCAACCGACTGAGAACTCACTTTTAGCAGAAACCCCCCCACCCCATACACCTAGACGATCGCATCATTGTCAATCCAACTATTATGTTTTGCATCAAGGCCAAGCCATTTGACGTACATTTTTTTACCTTTACGACGTAAAACTTTTTCAACTAAATAAACATCTGGATTGGCTGTTTCTGTAATTCTTCGTCATAAAAGGCTCCTTTGATCGGTGCACCTTGCATATCTTCGAGCATGTACGTTGCAGGGTTGGTAATATTAATTTTAGTAACTTTAAATAATTCCGTTGTCCAGCTTGGAACGTATCCCTTGTCGAATAGCATTTTGGTTTTGCTGATGCGTACAATGTCACCAACTTTAAACTTACGCGGGCCCGCGATTTTTAAATGAGTATATTTTCGATTTAAGATACATTTTTCGTTGGATTTATTAATTTGTGATGGTTTACATCCGATGGTTTGATGACGTGTTCCATTGTATTCATTGGTAATGCTTTGTAATATATCAATCCATTTATACGATCCCATTAAGCTAAAGTATTTGTAAAGTTTATTTTTCAACGTCCTTATGGCTCTTTCAGCAATGGCCGCTTTCTTGATGCTATATGTACTATAATGATTAATATCATGCTTCTTCATTAAAGTTTGAAATTTACTATTGTAAAATTCTTTACCTTGATCAGATTGTAGATTTTTCGGCGTACGTTCCGTATGTGCGAGGATATCCGAAAACGCACGAGTTATCTCCTCACCCGTCTTTGTCTTTAACGGTCTAGTCCACATAAACTTGGAAAAAGAATCGATTACGACGAGAATTAATTTGAAATTTTTATTTTGATGAGCATAAGGTCGCATTTCAGCCAAGTCCGTCTGCCATAAATCGTCTAAGCCTTTAATGATGGTACGTCGTCTTAGATAATTTTTTCGAGCAGGCTTGTGCAGCTCGTTAACTAGTTGTAGCTTCTCCTTGGCGTACGTCATCATGTTTTAACGCTTTAAATTGTTGTTCCATCGGCTTTATACGCTTAGCAAGATCGAATGTTTTCAATGATATATATGATGTGCGTCCTTGCAAAAGTTGTAATTCATTCAATGATATTTTTCCTTATTGGAGTCAAATCGGTATGAGACTTAATTGTAGCCAACTCCTGTTCTATTCTTGTTGTTATATTTGCAATAGAGTCATCTACATATTTTTTTGTTGCCATATGTTTACCAGAAGTAGGCGGATTTCTCGAAATAAACTCTGTTATTTGATCTGTTTTTGCTGTTATTTTTTTTAAATCAATCACTGAGGTATCTACGTATTTTTTAGTTGCCGCATCTGAATTATCTGTGGGATCTTTTATATTACACAACTTTACGTTCTTGAAGTCAACATTTCCATCAGAAGTATGGGGTAGTGTTAACTTTGGCGGTGTACGCATATACGGAAGTGTCTTTTGTTTATCAAAGCGACGTCCGAATTTATCAAGACTCATCGTGTAAATGAAAGACCAAAGAACTAGATTACTGTATTATATTAGCTTCTTTTAGCTCGTTGAGGATGGCTACTATTTCATTATCATGCGACGTATTGCCAGCTTCCTGAGATGCCATAAGGAGTTTAAGTCGATCGATTAATTCATTGGGATCATCCCAGTACACGTATTCGATTGGTTCCTCGTTGTATGTCAAGTAATCACCGATACCTTTTCCTGTTGGCGGTTTTGATGTTGATGATGTTGTTGTTGTTGTTGTTGTTGAGGGAGTGGATCTTGTTAATGATCGACTAAGTGGACTACGTATTTTTGTAGATGTTGATCGTGTGACAATTGTACCTTTATTTTTCTGCACATCTTTAAAGAGAGGCTTAATAATGTGATTATATTTAAATCCTGTCGAACCTTTTAGGCGTCCAAGCGAATCTAAATGAACACCGGTACTTTGCAATAGATTTTTATAGGGTTGTAAATCTGCATCTGCATAGTTTGGGTCATTATAGAATAAAAGTTGATACAGCCCAGGTGTGCCACGAAACCATGTACCTGCTAAGTTTGTCCCCTCAGGTAATATCTGTATTTGGCCAGTCGCTCTATCAAATTTAATTCGGCGTTTACCTAACATCCAACCAATGTTGTCGGTATATATAGGTCCATAATTTTTATCAATTTTATCGTTTTGTGTCCAAAAATCTTGTAAATAATTATGGCTTATTGGGGGATATTGATCTAAGTATTCTTCTATTGCTTCTTGTGAAAAATCAGCAGGACGCATTTCTTCAGGTAGTGGTGGTGTTTCAGGTCTCGGCGGTATATTACCTTGTTCATCAGTTGAAGCCACGTCTTCTAAATTGAGATAGTTTGGGTTCTGTGTGAATACATCATCATCATCATCATCATCATCCTGTTTCAATTTTTCCTCTTTTTTAATAATAAATGAAGGATGCTGCTGAGTCTTAGCTATTTGCTTAAGAGGTTCAGATATTGGTTTGAAAAGTTTTCTAATAGATTCATCTTCTGCAGTTCGACCTAACTTTAAAGTAAGATACTTTTTACGTATAGCTCGAGCAAGTTCTGCGATCTTTCTTTTATGACTAGCAACGGCAACTTGGTCCTTTGACATCATGTTACTGAATGATGGCGTACATGATAAGCCTACAATTTTATGTACTTATCAAATCCTACTCTGTATCGACCATAATTAAGAGGAAAGTCTTTAACAATAACTAACGTACCGTACTTTTCTGCCCAACATTCCGAACACATCTTTTTGAATTCATCAAAAGTAACATCTGGAGATACATGCTCATCAAATATATGTTTTAGATTAATTTCATCCTGCTTAAATAGTACTATAATGTTACAGTTGTCTCGTATGAGCTGTTTTGGAATTTTAGAGTATGTTTGGCAGAGATATGCAGCATCGATATCTTTATGACGACACATGGAGTAATACTCTCGAATTTTCTGCTGACCGTCACACGACACGTCGTCAAATATAAATATAGAGCTATTTTTAGCCTTACTTGGACTTATAATTTCCTCGTTATCCTTAAATGGGAAATAGCCAACACCCTTAGCAGCGGAAATCACTTCTTGAAGCAGTTGATACTTTGGTTGATACAACGATTTTGAATAAACGTAAACATTTTTAAACTTAGCACCGTTTGGATGGAAAAGCAGCGCTAGCATTACGTTCGTTTTTCCACATCCGCTTGGTCCGCAGATGATAGCGCGAAACGAATTCGGTAACAATTTACCATGTTTACTATGTTGAGTTTTTGCTGTAAAATCCAAGTTATCAATGGGTAATGACTGCTCTTGTTGAACAACCTTCATCGTGTGGCGTTCGAATAGGTAATGTGTAAAAGTATATATGTAGATATTGCTAACGCATCATCAACAGTTCTCATGTTAACGTACAAGGGTGAAGGTGTTGTAAACTCTCTGATAAATATCTTCCGATAGAACTCCACGTACCTTCGTATCAGTTCCTGGGACGTAAGTGTGCGACAGATTAGGATATTTTTTTTTTCTTCACACATGTATATGTATATTTTCAGCGGGGACTAAATTAAAGAAGAGGTTAG